>OY282452.1:61134408-61201908 GCA_958295655.1 Palloptera scutellata | reverse complement strand
ACGTGACGTACTTTTCTGATCGAATGGTTAGTTTTAACTTGCATGTCACTGAGATTGTGCTTGAATAGACACATATCGTCTACAAAGTACAAGTCTATGAGTTGACGTGTGGGATTTCAGGATATGCATCTCTTTTCTGAGAATAAGTTTTTCATAACTTCGTTCAGGACGATAGCAAAAAGAACGGGTAAAAGACGACATCATTGTTTTACTACTTACTGCATTGGTGGTGAATGACTAGTTCAGAATTCTCTTACATAGCTTCGATGATTCGAACGAGCTTCTGGGAGACTCGTTTTCTTTGTAGTGTTCTCCATATTGTACTAAGCTTAAGAGAATCGAAGGCTTTCTTAAAGTCGAAGTTCATTCAACGAACTGTTTGATAACCATCCCAAGCTTGTTAGATTGATCGATGCAACTTCTGTGAAGGCCAAAACCTGAGTTATTCCTCACGCAAGCTGACTATTTAAAGAAGCACCCTCACTGTTCCCCTTTCTCTTCCTATACCAAGCTCTGGATTTAATAGTGCAAACAGGTCGGGAGTCTTCCAGATCCACACGTAACCGAACATTTTTTGATTTCATGGTCGTTATCTATTTGCTTTTCGTCGCGATCTACTAGATTACGTAAATGAGATAGAAAGGACAGCCCATTGCCGATTCATGTTATACCATACTCTATAAACTGATAAAATCTGCTTAATTCTGCTTCGAGTTCGAGAACTCTACTTTACATTTGCTTACTTTACTTTGAGCTTCTGATCTTTCTACTAATGACTCACTAATCTGACTTTCTTAGTTCTCATAATGCGATTTTCTTCCGGGACTATTGTTGACTCCTTATAGAATATCTTCAGATGCTGATCGTGAACTCTGCTATAATACTCAAACTTGGCTTTAAACCTTCGAACTCTGCCTCAAGTTCACTATTTCATTTTAATCTTTCGCACTTTCTTCCTCACCTTGCCCATTTTCATCCGCTTTTACCTCAAAATTGTATAATTTTGGTTCATTGATAGAAGAAATCTTACGAAGGTCGTGGCAGAAAACATTGCTGATAAGCTTCCCAAGACAAATGAAAAACAAAGCACCCAGCAATAAATTAATTATAATGGCTGAAACAAATTCGTTTTCATTGCTAAAGTCGACGAAGAAAATGATAAGGCACTTGGTGTTTTTAATCTGCCAAAGTAATTTAGTTGTGAAAAAACAATGCGTTGCTCATATCAATTGCTGTTTCCACTCACGAGTAGGCTCTTAATTGCTTAAATATCAACACTTACAGACCAGCGAACCTCAATTCTTGTTATCAATTTAACAGGAATCACCACAATACACCGCCTCACAGTTGGTAATCAACACTTGCCTCAAAGCTGACGATGATGATGGAGGACACCTTGGGTTTATCGTCGATGAGTTCAATCAAAGCAGCCACAAGTTATACAAGCAACTCACTGCACGAAGCGGTGAAGTTGCGCATTGGCAAGCAGGGCGGCCTGGCAGCGAGTACACCGCAGACCATACCGCAGCATTTCCGCGACTGTTGTCGCAAGTACGCACAATTGCCCGCATTGGTGTACGAGACAAAAACAACAAACAATGCACCGGCGAGTACGAGTGCGAAAGCAAATTGCAAAGGCAATGCACAGCAAATCGCAGCAACAACATCAACAACAACATGGAGAACAATTACTTATGCCGACTACGAGCGTCATGTGCAGCAAGCAGCGCTGGTGCTGTTGCACGTCGGCCTCCAGCCGCGCTCCTCCGTCGGCATACTCTCGTTCAATTGCCCCGAATGGTTCTATGTCGAGCTGGCCACATTTCGTGCGGGCGGCGTTGTGGTTGGCATTTATCCCAGCAATTCTGTGGAAGCCGTTCATCATGTGCTCGACACATCGGAGGCGACCGTATGCATTGTCGACGATGCACACCAGATGGCGAAAGTGCGTGCGGTTAAGACACGGCTGCCTCGTTTGCGTGCCGTGCTGCAGTTGAACGGGCCGTACGCGGAGTACGTTGGCGTCGATGAGGGTTACTATCGTTGGGAGGACTTGGTGAACAGGAAGTTCGGGGATGAGCTGGAGGAGGAGCTGGTGCGGCGTGAGCGTTTCGTCGGCGCTAATGAGTGTGCGCTATTGATTTACACGGTAAGTGGATTTCGTAGAAAGGGAGATATTTAATCTTTAAGCTTTTGACTTTGTAGTCCGGCACCGTTGGCATGCCCAAGGCCGTAATGCTGTCGCACGATGGCATCATCTATGACGCCAAAGCCTTCTCATTCACTTTGCCCGATTTGCAGCGCGGCAACGAGACATGCGTCACGTACTTGCCCTTGAATCATATTGCAGCGCAATTATTCGACATTTTTATGCCACTCGAGTTCGGCGGCTGTATTTACTTTGCCGATCCCAATGCGCTCAAGGGCACGCTCAGTAAAACACTGGCGAAGGCGAGACCGACGCGATTCTTGGGCGTGCCACGCGTATTCGAGAAGATGCAGGAGGGCTTAGTTGCCATGGAGGCGAACTCATCGAGAGTGGGCAAGTACTTGTTGCACAAATCGAGAGAGACGGTTGAACGTTATCACTTGGATATTTTGGAGAAGTAGCTGGCACATATATTATATTTCAACGATGAAAGCAACTTAATTTTCCATATTTCTCTCTCTATTTTAGCAAATCACCCTCATCCCTTAAGCATTGGTTGGCTACGAAAATCACACGCCAAATACGCGTTGCTCTCGGTTTGGACCGTTGCAAGTCATTCATCATAGGCGGTGCCCCTGTCAACGTCGACCTGAAGCGTTTCTTCTTAAGTTTGGATATGCCGCTCACCGAGGTCTACGGGTTGTCCGAGGCCGGAGGCGCTACAAATGTTGGCACGGGAAGTAGGAATTTGCAAAGTGCTGGAGCGGCATTGGAAGGCATTGAATTTAAAATCTGTAATCCAGATGAGAATGGGCATGGAGAGGTAAGAGTAAGGAAGGGAAATTAATGTGAGCTCGCGAACTTGACATAGAGTTGGCGAGCTCAGCAGTTGACCGCGAACAGCTCATAATTGCAATTGCGTTCTTTTACATTCTAGATTTGCATACGTGGGCGCAATACTTTAATGGGTTATCTCAATGAATCTGAGAAGACTAAAGAGGTCATAACAGAAGACGGCTGGCTACGCACTGGCGACATCGGCTACTTAGACGCTGAGGGCTCGCTCATTGTCTCGGGACGCATCAAAGAGCTGATCATTACCGCGGGCGGTGAAAATATCCCACCGACTTATGTTGAGAATTTGATTAAACGTGAGTTGCCAGGCATTCGACATGCGACGCTCGTTGGAGACAGAAAGAAATATCTTACGGTGCTGCTAACGATTAAAGTAAGTTCCTGATGTAGGCGCTAAGTATATAGTATCTCAGATTTACCTATTTCCTCGCCTTCCTTCTAGACAAATATGGACTCCGAAACGGGCCTGCCTCAGGACGCCCTCCACCCTGAAGCCATTGATTGGTTAAAGTCAATGGGCTTGACTTTCACACACCTCTCGGAAGTCTTGGATATACCGACCGACATTAAGGATCTGGATGCTTCTAACGTTGTAGTGAATCCACATCCGAAGGTTTTGGACGCAATTCAGGAAGGCATTAAACGTGCGAATGTGCACTCAATCTCGAATGCTCAGAAGGTGCAGAAATTCACGCTATTACCACATGACTATTCAATAGCTACGGGCGAATTGGGTAAGCACGAGTAACTGTCCCCGAAGGAAGTAGCATAAGTAACTATTTGAAATAACTTTTCCTTTTAGGTGTAACTTTGAAAGTTCGACGCAATATAATTCAACAGAAGTATGCCAACGTCATCGAACAAATGTACAAGTAGTGCTTGGATATTGTAAGCTTTTTATTGGTTAAAGTGGACTTTGTTTTTTATAAATACATGGTTTATTAAACACTAAAGTTAATAATAGAATAAATGTGTGATTAATTATTTTCTAAGGATAAAAGATAAGAAATTTGGGTATGAATTCATGCTGGTGCTAGTTTTTGGTGAACTCTTGAAGAACTCTCGAACTTTATTATGACTGAGTTTCAGCGGCGTTTTAACTATTAGGCTTTAGGTTTTTTCATCTCTGCTCTCTCACAATCTTGAGCATTTTTCTAGTAGAAAAGCGAATCAGAAATCATGGACGGTCAAATTCACACTTAGCCACAAATGGATTTAAAACGAATTATTCGTTCGTCACTGTAAAAACTCACCTACCTGAACAATGAAAAGGAAGTCCAGATAAGCACTATTCAACTGCTGGCTATACATCTGCTGAATACTAATGTGCATTGAAGGCCTCTCAGAAATACTTATTAGTTTCTTCAGTAAAAGACAGCAAAATATCGGATCTTAGTATACTTAGTAGGGACATAAATACTGTTACAACATTGAACACACCCATTCCAATAGTAGAATTGAACATACCCTGTTATTACGACATGGTTTATGAAAGCTAACCTCTAGAGCGTTATTCTGTAACGGGAATTCAAAATTGTGTCAGCTTTCACCATGGAGCGGTCAGATAATGAGAACCGTATCGTTTTTTAAGTGTGAAATGAAGAAAGGCGATATTTTCAAAATGCTCCGCCCACTTGGTATTAGTCGCATGTTCGTCTACCGGTGCATAAAACTGTTCGAGGAGACTGGAGATATCAAAGACCACCACCGGTCGGGCCGTCCATGTACAGTTCGCTCGCCGCAAGCCATCAAAACAGTCAACCCATCAAGAATTCAGCAAAATCCGCTCCGAAAACAGAAAATCATGTTCCGTGAAATGAATATCATGCAAAAGTCCTTACTTTACTTTTAATGGCATAACAGCCCATGGAGGGCCTAGGCCGAGCTTTCATGCAAAAGTCCATGAGACGAATTATTACAAAAGACTTGGGACTTGGTGCCTTCAAACGTCGCACCGGACATTTGTTGAATGTAGCTTTGGAAAAATTTAGGGTAGAAAAATTCAAACTTCTTTTGGTGAAGCATGCTGATAACTTTGCACAGAAAAATCCTGTTTACGGATGAAAAAAATTCTATCGTGTATGAAAAATTTAGCAAACAAAATGATAGGGTGAATGCACGGTTATCTAAGGAAGCATCTGAACTGATCCCACGGGTCGAAGGGGGTCATCACCCAGCTTCAGTCATGGTTTCGTGGGGTGTCTCTTACGGTGGCGTCACTGACTTGCATTCCTGCGAACTAGGGGTCAAAACTTCGGCCAAAGTTTACCAAGAAACCGTTTTGGGAGCTGTTGTGAAGCCACTTAACCATTCCCTGTTACAAAACCAGCCGCGGACTTTCCAGTAGGTTTCGGTGCCAGCCCATAAGGCTAACCGAGACACAGACCTGGCTTCAAAACAATTTGCCAGCTTTCATTTGCTCTGAAGAATGGCCGTCAGGCAGCACTAATCTGAACTCACTGTATTACAAATTATGGACCAACCTCTAAACATGATTGGCCACAAAAGATAACCCAACATTGATACTCTGAAGACTGCTTGGATACGTGCTGTCAGCACTTTGCCAATGCACGAGGTGCGTGCAGCTATTGACTATTGGCCAATGCGTCTTAAGGCGTGCGTGAAGGCTAAAGTCGGGCATTTCGAATAAGTAATTGCTTTTTGTATACAATATATACAAAATATATGTATACAATTAATTCTTTTTAATTTTATAACATCAAATGTGTGTAACAGTATTTATGTCCCTACTAAGTAATATTAAAGTGCACAAAAAGCACAGCCTGCTCCACTCACTGCTATCAAACATGCTTCCCATATCTTACTCAAATGCAACGTTTTGGCTACAATTGCTCCGACATTACCATAATCTTAAAACATTTTCCAAAAGTGGAAGTCCAATTTCCAATGTTCAAATGCATAAAGTGCACACATGCCACATGCCACATGCAACATGTCAGATGCTTAAGTCAAAAGTCAAAAATCGCATAAATTTCCAAATATTTTCATTTTTCACATACGAGTATGTATACATACGGTAGATATATGTACATACATTGATGGACCTACATATGTGTGTGTGTGTGAATGTGTAGATGGGGATTCAGATGACAGCACTTATGAAGAAACATTACCATCAAAATGAACCAGAGAAAACACACGGAAAATAGAAAATTAAATACAAACAGACACGCTTAGAACTAAAAGTAAGTAGTTAGTATAAGTATGTAGTAGGAAGAGAAGTGAGAGGCTTACGGGGGAAAAACAGAGACAAGAGACAACAGCAAACACAATGAAATACATACCGATAGCTCAATGAAGCACAGATGACTACCAAAACGGAACGAAAAAATACAAGAGAGATAACAAAAAAAAATTATAAAATGGTCAAGAAATTCGAAAGCCAAAAAGTTTCTACATACTTGATTCACGTGGAAAATCTGCATTAAGAATTCACTGCACACACGCACACACATAAGTAGGGAACACAACTGAACTGGACACACGTACACACGCACACATACGTTATTGTGTACGTACATATGTATACAAAATAAGAGCGCCAGCAGCAATAAGTGTTTCTTTTTCGTAATTCCCAGTTGATATTCTATTTATCGATGCTATTGTCGTCGTCATCACCATCAACATTAACATCATCATCATCGTCATCATCATCATCATCATCATCATCATCATCATCATCATCATCATCGTCATCATCATCATCATCATCATCATCATCATCATCATCATCATCATCATCATCATCATCATCATCATCATCATCATCATCATCATCATCATCAACATCAACATCAACATCATCATCATCACCATCACCATCATCATCATCACCATCATCATCATCATCATCATCATCATCATCATCATCATCATCAACATCAACATCAACATCATCATCATCATCATCAACATCAACATCATCATCATCATCATCATCATCATCATCATCATCACCATCATCATCATCATCATCATCATCATCATCATCATCATCATCATCATCATCATCATCATCATCGTCATCATGATGATCATCATCGACCATGCTTTTGTTGTTGTTGTAATCGCTGGTGGCGCCGCGGTGCAGGGAGAATGAGGGCCATTTATGGCGCGCAAAAGTTACAAACGATATAAAAATAATGAAGTGGCCAAAATTACACGTTTACTCTTACGTAAGTATGTACATATAAAGGATATTTGAGCTTTAGTTGAAGTTGCAGCTCAAGCCCAAATTTCGCATGCTGCTCTAGAACATGCAATGAGAAAACCATCAAAGCAAAACACAAGAGGCGGTGAATGAGAAGCGACCAAAGCCGCTGTTGTCGAGGGCAGCGTCATCACTTTTCCAACTAACGCAAACAACTTTTCGTCTCTCAGTGGTAAACATAAGTAAATGTATGGATTTATGAGCATACGGCTGTGTGTGTGAGTGTGTGTGTGTATGTGTTACTGTTGTTTTCTCTCGAGCCAGTTGGGCACGTCATCAATTGTGTGTCTTTCACTGTGCCAAACAGTTACAACACTAAAGCTGCTACTCCGCACAACTTGGGAGTGTGAGTGTAAGAGAGCGCAGAGAGAACGGTCTCAGTCGAGTATATATGCTTGCATACGAAGCATTGTTGACATCACGTACGAAATTCAATTCCTTTTGGCCACTCTATAGTGGACAATACAGTATGTGTAGGGCTGGCTTGGTTGGTTTCACAGGCAAATGTACCGAAAATTTTATGTAAGTGTGTGTGTGTGTGTTTACTTGCATGGCTGCATTAAGCTTGTGGTGTACATAATACAGAAATTGATTTGTTAGCATCATCGCCAAAAAGCGACTATCGACTGTTACCACTTATTTATGAGAGAAGTTCACTTCGGTTGTTTGTTTACAAATAAGTAGTAATTTGAAAGTGTACTAAGACCTCGAAATCATTGTAGAAACTCCTTTTTGTTTTGCCAACAGAAAGGCAATAATACAACAGAAACTTTAATTGTGTCGAACTCAAAAACGGAATACAAACAAATGCTGATGTGATATCATCTTTACTGGGGGGATATTTTCATAAATTTCCAAGTCACACTTTCCTGCCACTCTTTCCAGTCACACTTTCCAGTAAATTTATTTTTTGATGTTTTTTGTAATGAAAATGTTTTGAAATAAAACGAAAACGGATTGATTTTCACACTTTCATGTCACACTTTCCAATCACACTTTCCAGTCACACTTTCCAATCACACTTTTCAATCACACTTTCCAGTAAATTTATTTTTTGATGTTTTTTGTAATGAACATTTTTTTAAATAAAATGAAAACGGATTAATTTTCACACTTTCCAGTCACACTTTCCAGTCACACTTTCCAGTCACGCTTCCCAGTCACACTTTCCAGTCACACTTTCCAATCACACTTTTCAATTACACTTTCCAGTAAATTTATTTTTTGATGTTTTTTTTAATGAAAATTTTTTGAAATAAAACGAAACCGAATTGATTTTCACACTTTCCAGTCACACTTTCCAGTCACACTTTCCAGTCACACTTTCCAATCACACTTTTCAATCACACTTTCCATTAAATTTATTTTTTGATGTTTTTTGTAATGAAAATTTTTTGAAATAAAACGAAAACGGATTGATTTTCACACTTTCCTGTCACACTTTCCAGTCACACTTTCCAGTCACACTTTCCAGTCACACTTTCCAGTCACACTTTCCATTAAATTTATTTTTTGATGTCTTGTATAATGAATATTTTTTTAAATAAAACGAAAACTGATTAATTTTTTCACTTTCCTGTCATATTTTCCTGTCACACTTTTCAGTCACTTCCCAGTCACACTTTCCAGTAAATTTATTTTTTGATGTTTTTTGTAATGAAAATTTGTTTAAAATAAAACGAAAACGGATTGAATTTCAAACTTTCCTGTAATATATTTTTCTGTCATACTTTCCAGTCACTTTCCCGTCACTTTCCAGTCACACTTTCCAGTCACACTTTCCAGTCACACTTTCCAGTAAATTTATTTTTTCACGTTTTTTGTAACGAATTTTTTTTTGAAATAAAACGAAAAACCATTGATTTTTAACCGTAGGGAGCGATGTTACCATTTCTGCTAACATTTCTTTCTACCAACTACAATTTCCTACTATTTTGCCGACTACCGTTTTTAACTACCTTTTTCTACTACCTTTTTCTACTACCTTTTCCCACTTCTTTTCTACTACTATCATCTAATAATTTTTTCTACTGCTTGCTTCGACTACTACTATTTCTACTACTATTTCTACTAATACTTCTACTACTATTTCTACTACTATTTGTACTACTATTTCTACTACTATTTCTACTACTATTTCTACTACTGTTTTCTACACTATTTCTACTACTTTTTCTACTACTATTTCTACTACTATTTCTACTACTGTTTTCTACTACTATTTCTACTATTAATATTTTTGCTACTTTTTCACCTACTATTTTCTAGTTTTATATTAACTACTTTTTCTAATACTTTTTTTCTCCTTCCAACTTTTCTAATACTATTTTTTAAAATGAAGAATCTTTAATTTCACTCTACTTGTAGGCGTTTAGCTAACAATGCACATGAAATGTTACCACGTTACCTAAATTGGTGCCCAGTTTAATTGAGCTGTTGCAGATATATGAAATTAATTCAGTGCTTGTATATTTTACTTTGGCTCTTCAGCTTCCTTTGAAGAAGTTTAATTAAGTTTAAAGGAATTTTACTTGTGGGTAAACATCTTTAAGCAAAGGAAGAAATGTGGAAATGTTCAGGGGCTTAAGTGAATGACAGATGATTTGATAGGTGTCGTTACCTGCGATGTATATGAAAGCTTCTATTTAAACTCTTTCCCTATCCATTTCACTCTAACCTCACATAATTTTTACACATCAAAGACCAAACTGACTTTTCCTCATCCAAATATTTCGTGAGTTCCCCCGATTACATTCTTAAATAACTTCTTCCGAGGGACTTATTCTGATTGAGTTCTTCCGCTGATTATTTAATTTCTTCTGTATAAATTCTTCTAAAAATATTATTTAACAAAATTTTAGCCTTTGAACATAATTTTCCTTCAAAGATTACCACAATAAAATTTGATAACAGAAATTATGCTTCACCTTTATACAATCTACACAATTCACTAGCAGAAGTCTACAAGTCGAGTTTCACCGCAAAAACAAAATTTGATTGAAAGAAGAAGGAAGAAGGAAGAAGGAAGAACCAACTCAACGAAATTCCTTAATGCAATCATTCAGAAGCTCAGTCAAGAATTCTCCAGCTCAAATTTCCTATGATAAGTAAATGATGAATTCTATAGCAAAGAAGTAGAAGAGCGTATTACATAACAAAGTTCGAAAAACAAAGAAGAAAACAAAATAACCGGAGATACAGCGAAGATATTACAGCATGACAATTGAAAAGGAGGAGCAACAACATCATGTAAATACACAAAAGTAGAAAATTTATAAGAAATGATTCCATATTGCTGCCAATTTGTGAACAAGCTGTAATTGAAGGAAACAAAAAAAATGTGAAAATTTTAACTTTTTTCAGATCCAATTTTATTCCAGTGAATAACGGATGCTATTTTAAAATCTTTCATTCAATAAATGTGCATTTTATGGTAAAACCAACAAAAAGAAACAAAATAGGGGGGAAAAAATGCTCACTAAACGAAACCTGAAAATATGCAATGAGAAATGAAAATATTTCGATAGCAAGCAGCAGGAGAAAGGCGCTCGCTCGCTCGCTCTCTGTGCTACTGCAGCAGGAAGCATAAGTAAAGACATTAAAATCTATCGATATTTCTTCAGCTGCACTATTTTGTCTTTGCACTTACGACAACAACACGAAAAATGCATTTCATTTCGCATGCCAATAAATCATAAAATGTCAGTTCGCCGACAATGACGCTGACGATGACGACGTCCAATGCGCCCGCCATTAAGCGAACTCTAGCTTCAATTTCACCTACAACACTGTGATCATGATTAACATTATCATGATGATGTGAACTAGCACAAGTCAATTGACTTCTTGGTCGTCGTCGTTGTCGTCGTTGTCGTCATCGTTATTGTGTGACTATCGTGTCAGCTAAAATTGAAATTCTTTTTTAATTTTCCTTCCTTTTTTTTTTGTTTTGTTTTGTAGGAGACAAAGTAAAACATCATTCAAGTTGAAAGATAATGTTAAAAATTCAACACTCAATTTCGCAGTAGCGCAGAATAGAGAAACTATCCCTTCGAGCCAGGCACACACTCCAGAGTGCTTACTCAGACGGGCAGCAGTCATCATTGTATAGCTTTAAGTGTGCTGCTGTTCGCTGCAAGTCAAGTTAAGTCACGCAATGGCAAAGGACTAAAAACATTCGCGCGAGAATGAAAAAACTTTTCGCATTCGAGTTTATGAAAAACGTGCGCTGAGTTTTTTAAATCTTTAATTTATTACTTTTGAAGCCTTTTCATATTTTCCCGCTGCTAACCAGCGTGGTTCGTGGCGTGGGAGTTGACAATACTTTTTGCTCCCTTTCCTCCGCTTTTATGATTGCCTTCGCCATGAGAATTGACAAAACAAAAAAACACAACACAAGAATTATGTACATACTCGTAAGTATAAAATTCGATCAGATCGGGAGAGTGAACATTTTTGCATACTGCGCTTAGTTTTTAGTAACTACTGACAGAAACTTTTGTCAATCACGATTGTAGTGGTGAGTAATTGTATTGTAGTCAATCACTATTGTAGTGGTGAGTATTTGTATTGTAGTGGAGTATTTCTTTCGAAACAGACTGTAAGCGGGACGTGTCTTTAGTCCATTAAAATCTTTGTTTTCTCTTTCTGAGAAGTTCTAGGTGTTTCCACAACTTAATTCAAAGTCCCCAATTACTCCAAGCCACTGATGGGCAAAGGGCATAGAGATCTTTTCTCTATCAACATATTACATATGGGGTACTTAAAAACTGTTAAGCACGCGTTTAAGGTGCTGCGCTGCAATGTTGTAGGCGTTAATTACTCTTCACTCCACTTTCTACGTTCTTGTGTACATTCCTCTCGCTCAATGTTTACGTTGAAAGATAAAGAGAGAGAGAGTGAGAGAGAGAGTGAGAGAGAGTGAGAGAGAGAGAGAGAGAGAGAGAGAGAGAGAGAGAGAGAGAGAGAGAGAGAGAGAGAGAGAGAGAGAGAGAAAGAACCATTTAGTTTTTGCACTTACAATTAAAAAATTCTCTTATGCTGCAATAATAACAGCAACAAATTAGTATTAGGTGGTATGTAAGCATGAGGTTCATAAAGAGTGCATATGCTAAATGAGTGAGGGAGAGAAAGTCTGCATCTGTAGATTTAGTACAGTAAGTGGTAGAGCAGTATGGCGACTTAGATACGACTACATTTGGAGGTTTTAACAGTACTAAGTATTAGTAAAAGGAGTAGTAGTAGTGGGAAGAGTACCTCGTACCTCTAGTGGGAACAGTTGTAGTGAAATTAGCAGTAACGAGAGTAATCCTACTAAGAGATATTCACTACTTCTACGAGTTTTTAATAAAAATTATGTATTTGGCTCCGCTTTCGTACAGTGACAGTGGAACGTATATACTTCTTGCTCCTTTTCTTGCTTTATATTTACTTATAATAACAAGTAGTTCCATAATGAGAGTAATGAGAGTAATTCTACTAAGAGATATTCACTGCTTCTACGAATTTTTAATAAAAAATATGTATTTGGCTCCGCTTTCGTACAGTGACAGTGGAACGTATCTACTTGTTGCTCCTTCCTTGCTTTATATTTACTTATAATTACAAGTAGTTCCATAATGAGAGTAATGAGAGTAATTCTACTAAGAGATATTCACTGCTTCTACGAGTTTTTAATAAAAAATATGTATTTGGCTCCGCTTTCGTACAGTGACAGTGGAACGTATCTACTTCTTGCTCCTTCCTTGCTTTATATTTACTTATAATTACAAGTACTTCCATTTTTGTAAATAAACATTAAGTAATAGCTGTGTACCAACACTAGATTTCGTTGCTATACTATAATTTATTGTGTTTTTTATTTTGTTTTGTGGGCTAAACTAAATAACTAGAATTAGTTTCTTTTCCACTTTTTATTTTCCCTCCTACATACTATGTACTTACTCACATTTTGCTGCAGCACAATCTTAAGCTATTTTTACTTTTACTATTTTATGCTATGTGGTATGCTCTACAATTTTTATTTATTTGTTGTTTGTTTTTGTATTAATCATACGGTAAAGTGTAGTTAGTAGCTAGTATGTACATACGTATGTAGTTGAAAAGTTTACATTTGCAACGAAAGTAAGAAATACCATAAATTAGTAGAAACGAAATGTACAATTTTGACCTTCTGCTGCCATAATAATAACCTCTTGCTACTACCTTAGAGTTTTTCCGGGCTGCATTTCACTCTCCGTCTCTCTCTCTCTCTCTCTCCTTTCGCTCCCTTTCTCTGTTTCTTTAGCTCTGTTTCTTGCTGTATAACTCTGTTATATTCTCATATTTTGCTTTTTAATATTTTTGCTTTAGTGAAATTTAATTTGTTTTCATTTATTGCACATACCAGCAGCGAGACGCATGAAATACCACAGGCAGTCAGTTTTTCCTAGTTATGCTATGCGGGTGGGAGCAAGAGGGCTGCATAAAATGGACACAGGAAAGCGTGTAATAGAAAGTGCACAAGAGAAATTGTGCAGGGAATGAGTGCTGAGAAAAGTGTGCTAGGGAATAGTATATAGAGAAAATTGTACAGGGAACACAGTGAAGAGTTTATTGCTATTGCTATTAAATATTTTATTACTTTTGAAGCTTCTTCTGAAAAACTTAATTTCTTCAAATTTCCCCTCTATTTAATCTTATGGTGATCTTAAGTAAACTTTACTTTACTATTAATGTCGCAACAGTCCATGGAGGACTTAGGCCGAGCTTTTCGCATCTTAAGTAATGCTTTTTCTTTTAAATTTCTTTTTACGCTTTTAAAGAAAACTTTTGAAAAGTGTACATATTTATTTTTCTAAAGCTTAAAATTGCCAGTATTTACTTTCAAGCTGCTTCAAAGTGTGTAGAAATATTGCAAATAGTAAAATAAGTTGAAGCCTTGCGCAGATATGATCAACTTCGTACAAATCATGAGAATTGATGTGGAAATATTTTTCACATATTTATGGCAAATTAGTAATGTTAAGTTAACTGGAGTTAACATTTCTGTGAAATATTTTTGAATTTACTTATATGAAATAGTTTTCAGACGTTATCTACTTTGATGCGCAGTTTAGGCATCCCAAAAATTCAAAATTTACACATTTAATTTAAATATGTTAGCCACAGGAGTGAAATATCAAATTCTGCTCATTGTGTCTAAATCAGTGGAGGCCACTCCTGAGCATTTTGAACCGGCTCTCATTTTTAAAATGGCAGGCTATTTGAATCAATAAACACATTAGATAAAAGTGAGAGAGACAACGTCGACGTCTCTGCTTGAATTGTATGTATACGATCCATATTCGTTCATATTTGAAAGACCACTCACTCTCTCTCTCTCTCTCTCTGTCTCTTCGTGTCGCCGCAGGTGACCAGGTATGAGATAAATATAGAATTCAAATATTCTTTGGAAAGAAAAGCTGTCGCGGTCTAATTGACCCTGAACTACTGAAAGCATAGCAAATTATTGAATTTAAACAAATTTCTTTGTACAATCAAATAGTTCCGCTCCACTTGCTCCACAATTACCATACTAAATATTTAGAGAATTCAAAAATTGTAACAAATTTCCCCCAACGAGTACGTAACTTTTCAACAAAATCTCATAAATATTTGATATAAGTAATCTTCCCAGATCTGCATCAACAAATTTCCAATAGTTGTTCAATATGCAGCTTCTTACGTTCGTTCATTTAAGCTATAAACTTTTTATACTTCCCTGTCGCTTTCGCTTTTTTGTATTTGCAGTTGATGGTTGTAAGACTATTACGTTGCTACCATGGCCACGACAACACATTTCAACTGTCAATAGCAGGAATTTTTGTGGAAAAAATGGTGCAAAACAAGAAAAACTGTAATGTAGAAAGCGAAAAATGCCAATTTGACCGATTTTTCCACAATTTGTACTTAATACTCCAAGAAAGCAGCAAAAAGGCAAAAAGCATTGCAAACTCTCGAACTCTCATATAAATGAAATGAAATATGTGCGCTTTTGTATTGGTATACAAATGCACATTTTTTTCGTTATATACTATGTTCATGTGTGTGTGTGTGCTTATGTGCGGTCGGTTGTGTGCATTTGTTAAGCATAAAATGCAATTTTGTTTGCTCAACTTAGAGCTTTCGTATTTCTATTCCCTCTGCTTTGTTTTTTTTTTATTATGCTCTAAAGTGGCCATATTTGAAAACGTCAAATAAAAATGAAAAACAAATTGTGTTTTAAAAATTTCTAGAATCAGAAAACTCAAGAAGAAAATTTGTACGAATTACATGTAGTTATAGCAGAGAAACGTTAACATATGTACACACATGTAGTATGTATATAAAAAAGTTGGTTTAAGATTAAAAAAAAAAAAACACGTAGTGAGAGTGGAAGTTTTTTAGTTTAAGCAAAGTTCAACGGGGCGTATGAGTAATGTACGTATTTGAAGTACCTACATTCTGAGGCTATGGGAGAAAATAACAATTTGGCACATATTTTAGTATTTTTATAGTATCAAAGAAGTTGCATTATTGTAGTAGAAACACTTTTGAAATCATTTAAAATCTAGTTTAATTTTTATCAATATTAAAAATGTGATAAGTGTGAATTTTCACAGTTCACCATATCTGATCCCCTTACTAGTAATTTTCAGTCAACTGCCAATTGGATAGATGGTAAAAATATCATATTGATTCTCAAACTGCCTCTTTCAAAACTTTGCAATTTCCAATTTATATTTAAAGAGCATTTTAGTGTTAGTGTTAAATCAACGGGATGCTCTCATAAGAGCAGAAGATTTCTCAGAAGAGAAATGCTAATGCGCTCTCGCAATCTTCAATCTCCAGCATATGCACACTACGATGCTCTTTTTTGTGCCGCGTCGACGAACTACGTGACCCTCATGGCTTCAACTTTTATTTGAACGTTTTATGGCTAGAAATGGAAAGTGGAATCTTTAAATGTTTATAACTCAAGAGAGTGATTTTTGTGTACTTAGTGTTAGTGTTAAATCAACGGGATGCTCTCATAACTTATATAGACCAGAAGAGAAATGCTAATGCGCTCTCGCAATCTTCAATCTCCAGCATATGCATTTTTGTTATTGTTAATAAGAGCGGCTATTTGCTTCGGTCACATGCATATGGTTTTTTGTTATTGTAAATGTAATAAATTTCCTTGAAAAAAAAAACAAGCAACACTTTTTCTTTTTTCAGCAAAATGACTTTGACTTCGAAAAGAGCATTTTACTTACGCTATGATGCTCTTTTTTGGTACGTAAATAATGCATGGTGTTTTGTTGCTGTGGAAATTGAGTCTCGTATTAAGGAAAGCAAGAAAAAGAAAAGTAAAAGCTTTGTTTTCCAATTTTTATTTTTATACTTTTTTTTTAAAACCTATTGAATCTTCAATTAACAAATAACACAAATTTGCAACCAAAATGAAAAACTCAAATGATAAATGGATGAAGAAGAGATTGAATAGAAACTATAAAGCAGAGATGAACGTGAACATGAAAAAATGATGCCGTGAGCATGCGGGAACGTGATACAATTTCAATGTGAGTAAGCGTGATATAATTTTCACGTTAACGGGCGTGAGAATGAGTTTACATTTATTTTGAAAGCTAACTTTTGTCGTCTAAAGAGCAGCTAGGACAATTTTGACTTTCATATGCGATTTATCTTTTCTTTTAAATATAATCAACACACAGGGGGTACCCCTAAAAATGCAGAGCATTGTGTTGATTGGAAGGAAGATTGATAGGTGGGAGGAAAAAGGAGGGAGAAGTGTTGGTTACTTTAAGCTTGCAAGGGTCATAATAATTGGGAAAAATTGTTGCAGGGAGCTTATTCCACGGCATACGCGCGGTACGACAGATGAACAAACTCTCTCTTTAATGCGTAGTGCGTTGGAGCACCGTGTCCATGTGGAAGGCGTGAGTTTCGTTTGCTGATCGTGTAGTTCTGTTGAACACACGAACTGACAGCATCAGCTTCCGCATCTCAGAAGAACATCTACCGTTAAAGTAACGGTAGAACAGTGAGACGCAAGCCACGTTTCGACGATGTTCCAAGGAGTCAATAGAGCTGGAAACTCGGAAAGTCTTCTGTCTCCTATTAGCTTTATCGCTCGATATGGGATACGGTCCAGAAGCTCCTGTTGCGTTCGTGAAGCTCCAGCCCATAGGTGCGTATTAAACAACAATTTAGGACGTATATAGGTGGTGTAGATCATGCGGAGATCAGTCGAAGTAAAATATTTTTTACACCGCCTAAGAAAGCCGAGACACTTGGCTGCTGCTCTCCACACTTGAAGAATGTGTTTATTCCAACGAACATCACATTGGATGGACATGCCCAGAACATCAAGAGTCAATGTCTCCGCAATACCTACCCCACTCATATCTAGGGGGTTAACGGGGGGTTGCGAGACTCGTTTGTAAGATAACAGACAAAATTGGGTCTTACGCGCATTGAACTCAACTCTATTCGTAAGACCCCACTCGGAGATTGACTGAAGATCTTTATTGAGTGAGTCATTCATAACGTGATTTGAAAGGGTTTAACGAGTTACTTTATGATCTCAATATCGAAATCATTTGAGCATTCCACAAAAATAACCTGAAAACTCCAATATAAAAAAAACATGAATTTGGTTCTTCTTGGTATTTGGTACCTACCCAATTTGGTTTTTTTTTTTTGAAAAAATGTCAACGGTTGTGAACATGCGTAAGTAAGAATCTCAATGACGTGAGCGTGCGTGACGTGAGCCAAGAAGTACTGACGCGCTCATCTCTTCTACAAAAGCATTTCCACACTCGAAAGTTCACTGTGGAAATGTGGAAAATTGCATAAATTATGCAGCGGCAATGGCTAAAAAGCAACAACAAACAGCAGAGCTTGCAAATGCATTTCAATTTGCTGCTGATGGTTTTTGTTTAAATTCGCTTTTGCTGCTTCTGCTCCTGCTGCTGCTGCTGCTGCTACCACTTCTGCTATTGTTGCTGATGTTTTACCATACACAAATGAAACTGCTTTGATTTCATTTTCTTTCATGCTTTTATATTTTCTACTACGATTTTAATTTGCTTGCGCTGCTTTTTGCTTTTTAAACACCTGCAGCAATCGAGTTCAGCATTCATTTGCTCATGTACAATGTCCAAAACATCAAATATCTACAGTGAAGCGGTGTAGTACATGGCTTTCGTATGCATGCTGCAAGTACAAATTTGTTAGAGTATGCAGAGCCATCGCATTTTCCGCCAGTAATGGCAGTAAGTAAAGCAGATCTGTGAATTGGAATATTTACTGGAATTATCTTGTTTCCAGCTGATTCTCAAATGTTGGTTTTATTATTACAATATTTGAATTTCGTTGCTAGTATCTCAGATAAATTAAAGTTTCTTCTCAGCTTTGAAATGATTGTGGAATGCAATCGGAATTCAGAATAAACTCTCAACGAAGTGAAACAAAAGTAATTAGATTTATTTAGCTAAATTAAAAAACATGGCCAAAGAACTTAATAAATGTTTTTTTTTTTTTTTTTTGGTGATTATTCTGTTGTTGAAATTTCCAATTTCAGAAAAGCTTAGAAATTAAATGGAAAATATTTAGATTAACAAGAATTTTCAGGAAAAACTTCTCAACAAGAACTTCTCAGATAATATTCCCCCTACAAAGAACTCCTCAAAATGAGGAACCCTCAAGAAAAGCACTTCGTAAAGAAAAACTACTCACAAAAACTCTTCACAAAAACTCGGCCGATTAAGTTTTAATTGCCAAGTAGAGAGAGTAACCACGATACCTACCTTCACCTGTTTTATCTGTTTATTTAAACAAACCAATTAAAATGTGCCTAAAAGTATACTATGCACTATGTGCTATCCTTACTTTACTTGCTTACATTTAATGGCACAACAGCTCATGGAGGGCCTAGGACGAGCTTTTCGCTTTTCTCATCCACTCATGTTGTGCGTGTTATATTTGTACATGAATAGAAGGGACCTGCAGTTTAATGCCGTATCCGAACGGCGAAGTGAAAAGCTTTTCATAGCAATTTTTACTCTTGTAGGTTTGCCATTCAATGCCAAGAGGTGGTGCCGCCGTGTAGAAAAATTATTTTATTCCTTATTTTTTGTGTTTGATTTTGCCTGTGCCGAGATTCGAACCCCGGACACTCTGCGTAGCCACAGCGACCAACCTATCCTTACTCCTAGCTTAAAAAAATGCACTTGCAATTTACCGTAATAAATTTTTGTTCTAATCATGAACACAAAAACGAAAAGATTAGAAACCTCAAATCTAATACATACACACACACATACACACAACGGTGTTTCCGGGAGACACACCGTCCGGACGTGTGAGGTGGTTTTACGGGTCTCACACTGATTGAAGCTATCAATGCTTTGCTCCTCAAAAAAATACCAAAAAAAAAAATGACACGCACAACGATGCGCATACACTCGAATCAAACGAAAATTTATTGATGTATGCGTATGCATATAATAAATAAACATACAAACGTTAAAAAAATCAACAGAGAGTACACATGATACATAATACAAATGCAAATTAAATACCACTGACACAAAGGCAGACAGACGCAAAGACAAACAAATGATCGAATAAGCGAACGAATGAGAATGAATGGAAAAAATGTCAAGAAAGCTTAAACACGAGATGCCTGAAAGTATGCTAAGAAAAATGAAGAAAACAAAAGCACATTACGCATGAAAATGTGATGAGATGTGTGCAGAAGAAAGGCACACGTATACATACACACACACACACAATATGCGTGTGTACATGGCTATATGGTATGGATACCGGTGTGTCACATATGGAAAAAGTAGCAACAACAAATGAGATAACAAACGAACCAGAAGATAAACTGCAAGTCAAAAGCAAAGTGAAAGGGCACAACACACACAAATAAACCATTAAGATAGCGTTGACGATAACGACAACGACGACGACGACAACGACGACGACGACAACGACGACGACGATGACGACAACAACTACACTACAAGGACAACTTCATATGCTATTTATTTAGTAATATGCCTGAAACGTATGCAAAATGCCAACTCACACACACATAATACATAAACAAAACCAAGTAGTAGCAGCCAGCTAAAAATGAAAGAGAGGCAAAAAACAAAAAAAAACAAAAAAAACAAAAAAACAAAAATACAATAAACCAAAAACGAGGAGGGTAAATGTTGTTGCAAGCATTGCAAATTTAATTTGATAATCAAAAATGGAAATTTATCTCTACGCAGCGGCAGCAAAAGCAGCGAAAACAGCCACATCACAACAGCAACAAATGTATAACTAAAAGCAACAACAAGATAAAGGAAAACGAAAAGAACAACAAAGCAATGTCGAAAGCAAAGTAATGAAAAAAACCTAAATATCAGCAGTATGCCTAAAAGCATGCCATAAAAAGTATGCGTTGTATATCAGCTACAAAGTAACGGAGATAAATTCGACAAAAAAAATCAACAATAAATAAATATGGTAAAAAAAAATTTAAAGAATACCAAAGACAAAGTAGAAATAGAAGAAATAATTAACAAAACTAAGAGAAAAACGAGCCCTCTCTCGACCGACGAAAAGAACGCTCTATAAGTTCCTTATCCTTCCCGTACTAATGTATGGCGCAGAGACGTGGACATTAAACATCAATGATGAGAGACTGTTAGGAGCGTTTGAGAGGAAGATACTCCGCAAGATCTACGGTCCAGTATGCTTGGACGACGTGTATCGAATAGGATGGAACGATGAGCTGTATGAGCTGTATGAGCTGTACGCCGACACTGACTGTTTTTTAATCCTCCCCTTCTCACACTCTCTCTCTCTCTCTCTCTCTCTCTCTTTTAGTTTTTCTTGTTATCCCTTCTTCTAACTGGTTCTCTCTTCACTGTCAAGCGTATAAAAATCCAGCGGCTTCGCTGGCTGGGTCATGTTGAGCGAATGGAAGAAAGCGCTCCGCTCCGGCTAGAAGGGTGTTTTATTCGTACCACGATGGAGGAACACGCAGAAGGGGACGTCCTAATCTCCGTTGGAAAGACCAGGTGCAGGGCAACCTGACTGCACTTCGCCTTATCAACTGGCGTCAGCGCGAAGCTTTATAGAGGCGGCCAAGACGGATCATCGATTGTAGTGCCAGTTAAGTAAGTAAGTAAGAGAAAAAAGTTGTGGCATAGCCCAAACTCAGAATGGATGTGGTTATCATATCACAACACAACAACCACCCATCAAACCCAACTGATTAGAATTAAATGCCTTCAAGAGAAAATATCTCTCTCTATGCTTTTGCAATATATTATCAGAAACAGAACAGAGAGATTTTGTTTTCCTAGTAGGTCTCCAAAGGTGATTTCTAGCTGTAACTCTCTTTCTTTCTAGTCGGTTTCTTTCTCTTTCTCTTTCTCCTAGTCGATCTACAAAGGTGATTTCTAGCTGTAACTCTCTTTCTTTCTAGTCGGTTTCTTTCTCTTTCTCTTTCTCCTAGTCGATCTACCAAGGTGATTTCTAGCTGTAACTCTCTTTCTTTCTAGTCGGTTTCTTTCTCTTTCTCTTTCTCCTAGTCGATCTACAAAGGTGATTTCTAGCTGTAACTATCTTTCTTTCTAGTCGGTTTCTTTCTCTTTCTCCTAGTCGATCTACAAAGGTGATTTCTAGCTGTAACTCTCTTTCTTTCACCATTTGGCCTCTTAGGAGAGTGTTGTACATGACAAAAAAAAACACAGCTTTTGTTGCTTTATGGAGTTTGTTCTTCCTTGTGCTCTCTTGCTCTCTTGCTCTCTTGCTGATCCGCAAAAGTATGCAATGCAAATAACGTAATGTTTAATTTGAGTGTTTTTCTCCCCCCCCAATTGGGTAGCAGCAGCAGCTGACGCACACATCTGCAGCTTAGTGCTAATTACATTACAGCTGGATGAATGCAGTTATAGTCAAAGAAAAGAAAAAAAATTAATAACAACAAACAAACATGGTGGCTGAGACTGAGACTGAGACTGACCAACTAGGGAACAGAATCCAAAAGACAACGAGAAATAAAACTACGAAATTTCCATGCATATTACTTACTTACACACAAGCAAGGAAACACACATTCACATGCTCTTGTGCTCAACACTCACTTGCATGTATGTTTGTTGTTCGTATGTATGTGTATGTGTGTGCACTGTCGATGGAAATGTGTGCTTCGCAATTTTCTAGGATTAACTTTGAACAAGTTGACGACCAGACCAACACAGTAACAACAATAACGAACGGAAGAACAAGCTAAAGCACAAAAATAAAAACCAAACGTAGTGATGATGTTAACTTAACGAAGCTTTCGCTAAATAATATAAAATTTACAAAGCCATGTAGCAAAAGTTTTTGTTAAATGTAAGCTACAAACAGCACAGAGGATAGGCAACACATTCGGTATGCTAACAACAGCAGCAGCAGTAGCAGCAGCAGCAGTAGCAGTAGCAGCAGCAGCAGTAGCAGCAGCAGCAGTAGCAGCAGCAGCAGCAATAGCAGTAACAGCAGCTACTACGACTATCGGCCGAACTGTTGAGAGCAGAGTTTTTGTGTGGGCTCACATTTGGCAGGCACGAACCAGACTAAAGTTTCTTCCCAAATACTTTTCTACTACGTGGATTCGTTAAATATTCCATGGGAATGCTGCCTGCCGCTGCTGCTGTGCACTTTTGCTGGAAAACTGGGATACTTGTATACGTGTAAAATAATATTCTAAAACAAGGAAGAGGGCATATTTTGTGCAGCAAGCAAAAGAGAGCACCATATGTAAGAGAGAGAGAGAGAGAGAGAGAGAGCGAAAGCGTAGTTGAGAGAGCGAAAAAAGCACAACTTCGTATGCGTGCAGAAAAGCTTCTTGCCTTAATATTACAGCTGGCAATACCTGCTTGACGTTGTCGTTGCTGTCGTTGCTGTTGTTGTTGTTGTTGTTGTTAGCGTCGTCGTTGCTGCTGCTGCTGTTGTTGTTGTTGTTGTTGTTGTTGTCGTTGTTGTCGTTGTTGTTGTTGTTGTTGTTGTTGTTGTTGTTGTTGTTGTTGTTGTTGTTGCTGCTGCTGCTGCTGCTGTTGTTATTGTTGTTGTTGTTGTTTGTTGTTGTTGTTATGGGTTGAAAGCACGCACAAGTGTAGTTAGGCTTTCTCTGAATGGTTATTGTTGTTGTTTTTTTTTTATAGCCAAGAGCATAAATATGGGTCTGTATGTTATGTTTATGTTCATCTCTCACTCTTGCTGAGTTGTAAAGGTAATTGTATGTGTGTGTGTTTGTGTGTGTGTGTGTGTGAATGAGTGTATCTGTGCTGCAATGTGTCCGAAAGTTTTGTAAGGCGCGCAGAAGGTCGCGGGTATGGAAAAGCAATTTTTCATTCACGCGAATTTTCTTTACATTAGTTTTTTGATGTGTGTAAATCATTTTTCTGCTATGCGTGTGCATGAGTGTCGGAGAGAAAAGGAGAGAGCTAAAGCACACTGTACGTGTAGGTGTTAATGAAGAAGAGCGTTTACAACAATGCACAAAAACCAACCAAGTTGTGAGAGCAAAGGCAGCTGGCCATATGTTGAAATCAAGGGAATTTGTCATTTCCAACCTAACTAACTACAAATAAATATAACAAATAAATTTATCTGTCCACTCTCTGACTAAGTACACTTCATACATTTGGTTCAATCTGAGCGCCAGTACTTAAGATGTTGGGTATAATCTCTGTTCAAGAATCGGTAAACTAACACACCCAGCACAGCCCATTTTTTGTTTTGATTTAACTTAACTTATTAATTGTGAAGTTTTGAGGTACCACAACCAATTGCTTTAATACCGTATTTAATACTTCAGCTTGGGTTAGGTTGCGAAGGCGCATGCAAACGAAGTACTGATGCTTCCACTCGGCGACAACTATGGTATGCCTTCAAAATTTTACCAGCAAAAGGCATAATTTCGTATACATTGTTGCCTTTTTATGTCAATGATCGAACTCTATTTGGGTTTCCAGATAAATTGAAAGTGGAAGATCGGCTTTTCGGCTCTGACTTCCCTTCATTGACGCAACTTTTGCACAGTTCACTCGGCGGAATACGCCGGAATACGAAATTAATATGGCCAATTCATCCACACAGACCTATTGATTCAGTTTTCTGGTCAAATCTGAGCAGAGAAACAGGTGCAAGTGCTTCGTGGCGGCGTACACTCAATATACAGGAAAGTAATTAATAATTCGTGATCACTGTGGAGTAGTTGGTAGTGCATTGGATTGCTACACAGAGTGTCTGGTATTCAAATCTCGACACAGGCAAAATCAGAAAGTTGAAAATACCGTTTTTCTACACGGCACCCCACCTCTTGATAGGCAATGGCAAACCGACAAGAGTAAAATTTGCCTATGTAAAGCTTTTCACTTTGCCGTTCGGATTCGGCATTAAACTGTAGGTCCCTTCCATCCATGTACAAATATAACACGCACAACATGAGTGGATGCGAAAAGCGAAAAGCTCGGCCTAGGCCCTCCATGGGCTGTTGTGTCATTAAAAGTAATAATTCCATTACATTTTGAGCACCGAAGGATCAGATTTTCTATTCATTCCGCATCAAAGTGTAAAGTTTTTGGTCTGATCTGGTCGTTAGTGCTTGTAATTTCAATTCAATCTCGGGCATTCTACTAGAGGGCTACTCTCTGATATACTTAATTTACTTTATTCTGAATCTAAACGTTTCAGTTCTTGCATTGTTATAATTTTTCTTGTACCAGCAGCAATATTGTCAAATTTACAATATCTCACAATTAACTCACGGTTAGTTTGCAATCTCTTGTGAAAAAGCTTTTTATTTTTTCGCTCTCTGCGCTCTTTAAATTTTTCGTATGGCGCTGCACATTTCGGAGTTAAACACACATAGCCAATCGCTCTCGCTCTCGCTCTCCCTCTCTCTCTCTCTCTCTCTTTCGCAGCTTAATCTCTGGTAACAAAGACAAAATTGCAGCTTCCCAGTGCCAGTTTTATGAATTGTTGCCGTTCGAGCACTTCCAGGCTGTGGCATGGCACCGCCACATATCCATCTGCAAAAAGGATTCGCACACGCAGCCCAACGAAGAAATGTATAGAAAATGAAATGATTCGCTGCTGCCGCTGCTATTCGTCTTCCAGCAGCTCCACACTGTTCCTGTGTTAGGAACTCAACATTTA
The DNA here is from genome assembly GCA_958295655.1 of Palloptera scutellata. Taxonomy (NCBI): domain Eukaryota; kingdom Metazoa; phylum Arthropoda; class Insecta; order Diptera; family Pallopteridae; genus Palloptera; species Palloptera scutellata. The sequence goes on along the minus strand of OY282452.1, from coordinate 61,176,454 downwards.
GTTTGTGTTCCGGTTTCGGGTTGTGCTGTTTGTTGCCTTTTCCTCCTAAATATTACAACGTGTGTGTCGTTTTCTTTGAATACAAAAAAAAAAAAAACCCAAAAAAACTCATACAATTACATACACAACAAGGACTTTTACAAAGAAAACAACTATGAAAAACTAAGAAATAACAAAAATGTATTAGAAAAAAAAAAAAATAAACTGTATACAAAAAATAAAATAACTTAAGACTAAAAAATTCGATTTTTGAAATTGTTTTTTATTGTTTTTTTTTTGAAACTTTTGTGCGCCAAATTTTGAGTGATTTTAAATAGCTACAGAAATGTGTAACTTATTGTCTTAAAATATTGGTGTGTTTGTAAAATTTTTGATGATCAAGAAAACATTGAAAAATAGTAATTTTTGCAAAGTGTTTTTTCTACAGCAATCAACATCATGACAATTTTCTTCATTTAACGGCTGCAATTCAAATGGTAAAATTTATTCCTTTCATTAATAACTATGAATGCCAGTTGGCGGAGAGCGCTTAAGTCCACTCCGCTTTCAGCCATACTGAGCGAGCATCTCAGCGGACAGCAACTGGGATGCTGCTGCCTTAGCTCTGGATGCTGCTGGGGAATGAAAGTCTACGAAAATTTCATTTCCTTTCCATTTCAGCTTTAGCTTAAATTTCAGCTGCTGCTCGTGTTGTTTTCGTTGCAGTTGCTGCTTTGAAAATGCTTTTAAGTTTCCCAAAAAATATGTGTGTGTGTGTATGTGTGTGTGTGTGTGTGTGTGTGTAGCTTGTGCTTTCATACTCGTTTTCGTGAGGGGTTTGTGCTCGCGTAACTACTTACATCTCTCTATTACTTTTGAGTGTGTGTGTGTGTGTATGTGTGTGTGTGTGTGTGTGTGTGTGTGTGTGTGTGTGTGTGCTGAGTGCGTATCTGCGTGCACCTGTTTCTCTGTGTGTGTGCGTGTGCCTTATGGAATATGTTGAATTGAGTTTTCCTTTCATTTTCCACGATTTATTCCCACTGCCGCTGCTGTTTCTCCTTCCTGCCGCACACGCACACACACGCACACAAAAGCGCGTGCAAAAGTCCTGTCGTTCGTCCTGATGCTGTCGTGTCGCTGGTTTTTTTTCGAGTGCTCCAACTCGTATACATTTTTACTGTTGCATTTAAATAATTAATCAAAAATTGGCAAAAATTAAATAAATTTCACACAAAAGTGTTAAACAACTTTTGTCTGCCTGCTTGACTTTGTGCCAATCAGTCAGTCAGTCAGTCAGTCAGTCAGTCAGCGAGTCAAGCAGCAGCAGCATCTCCATATTTTTCTTTCCTTTTTTGAACCTGATCAAGGACAAAGTGTTTTTGTGTCTTCGCTTTCGCAGTGTATAACAGGTGCCTGCTCCTTGCCACTTGCTGCATCGTGCTTTCCATTTTCATTTCAATCGGTTTGGTTTTTCCTTCCTTATGCCATGTCTACGTTTCGTGTACTTGATTGTGGAACCTTCTTGGCATTCTGTTTGCGTTTTGTGTGGGACCCTCGTTGATACAGAAAATATGCGTGAATATGCGTGAATATGTGTGTGTGTGTGCGTGTGTGTGCGCAAAAATCAAGTTGAAGTTCTTGGATTTCGCTGGTGCAGATATGTGAAAATTACTTTTGCTCCAGCAAACAAATTTCTAGCATAAGTTTACATTGTGTAGGCACATAGACTCAACCAATGTGAAAATACAAAGATTGAGTGAAGGCAGCTCTGGTTACAATCTGTTAATTTTCAGAAGGTTTCTTATGCTCTTTCAACACTGAGATTAAGAAAAAGCTGATCAGATGGATACAAGGTAGGAAGAAGCGAATCAAAATTCACCTAACTTTCGCAGACCAGTGTATGTATTTTGGGAGTACATTTGTGGTTGTGCTTGTAAAATTAATAGTTAAAAACAACATTTATGGATTAGATATTTGAAGAAAAATTTTTTTCATTAAATTCCAAAATTATGGCAAGTTACAATTTAAATATTTTCAAATCGATTTACGCTGAAAAGTTATCAGAAATGTTGGAAAATTTAGAGAATATAGTTAAATGAAAAAATGAATGCAAGCAAATTTCCGAAAATATACCAAAAACATAGATTTATTATAAAATATGCACAATTTTTGTGAAAATATGCAAAGTCATGAGTTTTTTGTAAAATATGCAAAAATATGCACAATTTTTGTGAAAATATGCAACGCCATGAATTTTTTGTAAAATAAGCAAAAATATGCAGAATTTTTGTGAAAATATGCAAAGTCATGAATTTTTTGTAAAATATGCACAATTTTTGTGAAAATATGCAAAGTTATAAGTTTTTTGTAAAATATGCGAAAATAAGCAAAATTTTCGTGATAATATGCAAAGTCATGAGTTTTTTGTAAAATATGCAAATTTTTTGTGAAAATATGTAAAGTCATGTTTTTCCTGTAAAATATGCAAAAATATGCAGAATTTTTGTGAAAATATGCAAAGTCATGTTTTTCTTGTAAAATATGCAAAAATATGCAGAATTTTTGTGAAAATATGCAGTCATGAATTTTTTGTAAAATATGCACAATTTTTGTGAAAATATGCAAAGTTATGAGTTTTTTGTAAAATATGCGAAAATAAGCACCATTTTTGTGATAATATGCAAAGTTATGAGTTTTTATAAAATATGCAAATTTTTTGTGAAAATATGTAAAGTCATGTTTTTCTTGTAAAATATGCAAAAATATGCACAATTTTTGTGAAAATATGCAAAGTCATGAATTTTTTTTTTAAATATGCACAATTTTTGTAAAAATATGCAAAGTTATGAGTTTTTTTGTAAAATATGCAAAAATATGCACTAAATTTTTTAAAAATATACAGTCATGAGTTTTTTGTAAAATATGCAAAAATATGGACTAACGATAATTTAAATGAAATTTTATGTTTAGTTAAAGACTCTTCTTCCTTTTAATGGCAACAGCAGCCCACTGAGGGCTTAGGACGTGCTTTTTGCATCCAGTCATATTATGCAGGATAGATTTTTGTAAATGATTGGAATACCGAATCCGAAAAGCGAAGTGTAAATCATTTCATAGGCATTTTTTACTTTGGTATGTTATCCATTGCCTGCCAAGATGTGGGCTGCCGTGTAGGAGATTACTTTGCTAGTTTTAAATTTTTCCTTGAATTTCTACACATGAACATTGATGCTATTACTGTTTTGGTGGTGCGGAACTTTTTTCACGCATGTCTTAGATTAATGTAATAGCTGTAAAAGCACGAGATTGCTCTAATTTATTGTTTTCATCAGATGTTGTATTAATTTCTCAATAATGTAAGCATGTTTATGAAACAAAAAACAGTTGTTTGTGTTTTTTATAAGAGACCTATAGCAGACCAGTTCCCGGTTGTGTAAAGAATACCTGATCACAGAAGCAAGATTTCTTATTTCTCTAAATAACAACCAACGCATATATTCTAATTCGAGTCTATAAAAAACATTTTGACTTTTTTTATTCATAAATACTCCTTATCAATATCCAGTCATCCAGATCAATATATGAAAGATTGCTTATTTAATCTATTTTAATATCTTATTCGCTGCGTTTTATTCGCCAAGCATTTAATCAAGTGCGAATAAAACAAACAAGTTGTTAAATGTCTTCTTCGTTTTATTGCTATTCACAATGAATCAGATAAACAGCACTTGGCCTGATGGCCACAAAACAAGCATATGCATTTCTCTTCTTTATTATTGTACGTATATACATATGTGTGAACTCATTCCTAAGTATGCACGACATATGGTACTTTTCATTATAAATTCATTTCTACGTTACTTCTTTTCTTCGGCAGACATTTTGATACATTTCCTATATCATTTTCCCCACACTGTTCGTTTCTATTCATTATAATGGATGAAAATATGCATATACTTGCATTTATTGTAAAATATGCAAAAATATGCACCAACGTTTTAGGTGCCATTTTAAAGAAAATTACACTGAAGTGTTGTTATAGAAACCAGGGATGTCAGGGAAATCAACATGTAAACGCTTTATCTTTGCAGCTTTGTTGCTGTTTCCCATACAATTATCGCTGCTAGATATAAATATCGAGAAGAGAGTGACTAGTTAAATGCAGCTATCCTTAAGAAACTGTTATTGCATACATACTTTTTGAGCATTATTCTTGAAAAGACTAAGTGAAAAGTTTTAATCTATGAGAGACTTTCTATTTGTTGTATAGAAAACTTAAATAACTTTAATAACTTGTATGCAATTTAGCTTATTTCCTCAATAAAGTTTGGGTTGCTTTATCTTCATAATCATGCCTTCCTTGCACTGAGATCAAGTCTCCCACAAAGAGGGATCCAGTTGCTCTTGTAATAGGAGACTTGATCTTTTTGGGTGTTTTCATACATTAGCTAAAAAAAAAACTATAAAGCATTGTGTAAATATGGAAATTTCGGTATGATTGAATATTTCTAAGCTTAATATACAAAAGGTTATCAAATCTCTTACTGCCTTTAAGCTAATGTATGCATAATCGATTTGAAAAATGGCGATTAAATGTTTATAGTTTCCTTCACCTGTGGTCGCTGTGGCGTAGTGGTAGTGCGATGAACTGCTACGCAGAGTGTCCGGGGTTCGAATCTTGGCACAGGCAAAAACAAAAGTAGAAAAAAGAATTTATCTACACGGCACCAACTCTTGGCAGGCAATGGCAAACCTACAAGAGTAAAAATTGCCTATGAAAAGCTTTTCACTTCGCCGTTCGGATTCGGCATTAAACTGTAGGTCCCTTCCATTCATGTACAAATATAACACGCACAACATGAGTGGATGCGGAAAGCGAAAAGCGAAAAGCTCGGCCTAGGCCCTCCATTGGCTGTTGTGCCATTAAAAGTAAGTAAAAGTAAGTTTGCCTCGCCTACTGCTTTAGATCATCATGACTCGCACTTCTCCTCACCGGCACAACCTCGGATCCCGCTCACACTCTCATATATCATTCAAAGTTACCTATCTCAACTTCCTATGCTGAATTTTCTCGTACTAATGACGTGATTTCTTCTTTAGTACCTTGTTCAAATCAAGTCCATTGACCTCGCTCCATGCAGTATACCCACTGTGAGCAATTTCATACTTAATTTTTCACTACACTGCACCAAAGTTGTAATCATTTCACCGCTTTTCCCCCCTGCCACGCAATTGTGTTGACATTTTGCAATCTTTTGATGATATTCATTTAGAATAAATGCTTTGAAAATTGCCCAAGTCAATTAGATGCTGTTCACTCTTTACACGAACACACTGAAGTACTCCATTCTTTGATTTTTTATATTGAAATTGAGGAGTGTCTCAACTAATGAGCTTACATTAGTTTTATTATTAACTCAGAGAGACGAAAGAATGGACAAAGGAAAAACACATTCATTTACTCATTCTCTACTTTCTGTACTCTCCGATTTGGTCATTTGGTCATTTTACTAAATTACAATTTTATTATTCCTAATTTACAGGGAGAGGAAAAACGCATAAAAAATCCAACAACAACCAGCTTAAGAATAACGACAAAACAACAGGAGGAAAAAGGACACACAAAACACAAAGCGGGAGGGAGAGAGCGCGAGCGAGAGAGAGGCAAAAGCAATTAAGAGAAAATTGAGTGCAAAAAAAAACACCATGAAGCAATAGTTAAAAATAAACCGTTAAGAGCGTGAGAAATGATCAAGAGCATAAGAAACCGAGCAAATAGTGCGTGATGTGAGCAAAGTTGATTTGTAGAAAGTGGTGAGAAAAAGTGTGTACCTTGAATTTAAAGGGAAACCGGTAAAAGAAAACTTAAAACTTTACAAAAAAATTTTAATAATTTGGCTTCAAAATATGTATACAAAGTAAAAAATAGATATAGAAAAAATCGTTGTAAATTTTTAATGTAATTTTGAAATATTTCGAATACCGAATACGAATAAATATAATTGGCGTGACGCAAAAATTCAAATATTGTAAATATTTATAGCAATTATATAAAAAAAAAAAATTTATATAAATGAAACGACAACGTGCAGTTCAGTACTAATTTAATTCATAAAAATCATTGAAACAAAATGTAAAAGAACAAATCATAAACAATTTTGCAATAATAAATTTTCTATTATATAGAAAGAAAAAAAAATTTCATAAAAGATTAAACATTAACAAAAATAAATAACAACCAAACAAACAACAACAAACAACAGTTCGCATTTAATATCAAAAACAACAAAATCCAACAACAGCAAATGTAATCCAGTATTACAAGTCATCGTTACTAAATATTAAGAAACGGCAATTACATTGTAAATCAGTTGTAATCCGACACGTTATTTACAAATACAAAATACCAAAAATTATTACTACAAATTAATAACTTTAATTGAAACCAAATCACGCACATGCATTAAAAATACAATTTTCAAAACAAAAAACAAATAATAGAATAAAATAAAAATCCATCATATTTTACATAAATCAATTACCCTAAAAAAAAAAAACCAACTACATATATTTAATTTTTTGCATTACCATTCTCTCATAGTAAATGTTAGAAAATAGTAAATACAGAGCAAAAAAAAATTTAATTAACAATTTGGTGCAAAAAAAAAACACATAAAACCAAAAACTTTTACATGTCACGGCATCATTAAAATTCACTTATTGGTAAACGTAAAACAAATATAGAAAAAAAGAAATTTGCATAACTAAAAACATAAAATAATCAAATCATAATTAATTACAATTACATTTACAAATAACAACAACAAAAAACGCTATAAAGCAAAAATTCTTTGATTGTTGAATTTAATAATTCGAATTATTTGTAAAATAGTAAAATCAAAACAAAAAATTTGAAAATATCAAGAAATCATCGTCTTGTATTTCTCATAAATCTTAAGCACTTTAACATTTTCCTAGCAAAAGGCACAAAGAACACATAATAAACATAAAATTCGCGCAAACCAAACGAAAAACAAAAACAAAACTTAAACATAAAATGATTTCACTTTATTGTTCTGGATTTTTCTAAATAATAAACAAATTCATTGAAATCTCAGTTTACAATTAAATTGTCTACGTAGAACCATCAGTAAACTGCAGCATCGACAAATTGTATGAATTTATTTTTGGAATACACTGCGAGAATTTATCAAAAAGGTGAGTTTAATAATAATATATTGATGGGTAATTACTGATTATTCCAGATAAGCTTTAAGGATAAAATATACATATACTCCCTCTCCGATTCTTAAATTATTTAAATAATTTATCAATGCTGTTTCTAATTTAAAACATTTTCCAAAGTAACAAAAATATCTAAACTATACTTTTCGCTCCACTTTGGACAACCTTTAATTCTGTTGCGGGTGTGATGAGTAGTTAACCCATGCAGTTCCTAAGTTCAGGCCAAACTTGCAATGGTTACTCAGTCATGACCCACTTACCCCTATTTGAAGCAGTGTTGCCAGACAACATTTCTGATATTGCCGTGCATCTTTTGCACTTTTTCAGAAAATATACCACTTTTCAATTTCATAAGCTTTATTTGGTTCCTGTGCCAGTTTATTTAACACAGCACAGTCTGTGCAAACTGGGAAAAATAACGCTTTTTTTTATTAGAAAAATGGATATCGGGCGAAATAGTCACAATTTTAGTTCCTGTGGTCTCGGAATTTTACTCTATATTCTGACACATTCGGATCATCTAAGGAAAAAATAATCACTGGAGAAAATTTATCACTATGGAAACCTTGGACTTTTAGAATTTGTCGCCCAATAAATTAAAAAACGACCGAGATATAGTTTTTCTTTTTTTCTTTTTCTTTTTTTTATAAAAGTGTTTATTTTGCTTTAGAAAACGGGCCGCAAGAACTAAAATTTCCCCTTATTCAGGACCAAAAACCCGAAAGATAACTTTAAAAATGTTATTTTGAATAATAAATTCATACAGTTTTCTTTTAATGAACGCTAATAAAATTTTAAGAAAATCATTTTATATTTTGTAAGCAAAAAAATATAATACTTACTTTACTTTTAATGGCACAACAGCCCATGGAGAACCTAGGTCGGGCTTTTCGCTTTTCGCATCCACTCATGTTTATACATGAATGGAAGGGACCTACAGTTTAATGCCGAATCCGATCGGCGAAGTGAAAAGCTTTTCATAGGCAATTTTTACTCTTGTAGGTTTGTAGGTTTGCCATTGCCTGCCAAGAAGTGGTGCCGCCGTGTAGAAAAATGATTTTTTCTACTTTTTAATTTTGCCTGTGCCTTAATTCGAACCCCGGACACTCTGCGTAGCAGTCGAACGCACTACCACTACGCCACAGCGAACACAAAATAATATAAAAAAAATATATACAAGTCGATAAATTATGTTTCACTGAGCTCAACGTGACAGAATGACAGGATTTATTTATTCGATACAAATATTTGTAGTCAAATTAAAATATTACGAGTTTTTGCTTTAAATTACCCTTTCCAACAAATTTAGTAAAAATAACCCCTTTTTGTAAATTTACCCTAACCTGGCAACAGTGAAGTGGATAGTTTTAATAGAGGATCCAATCTCACGCGCTCTCTCTCTCTCTCTCTCTGTATTTATATATATTTTATATATATATTCATTTTTGCACTCCCTCCCTCTCTCAGAGTAATCCACTCTTTTCTACTCACTCTCAGTGCGCTCTACACTCTTGATAACCGAAAATAATACACGCATATAAATATATGTATATAAAGAATGGATACGAATAAAATATTTATTCGGAGACAAAAATGTCACTTACTTTCCCCTCATTAAATCTAAGCTCAAGTATTTCTTAAGCTCACTTTACGATGCCATAAATTCCACACTACTAAAATTTACTCGTACAGCCTCTCTCCCACTCTCACTACCACTCTTCTATGTATGGTATATATTTTCTTTTGCATCGCCACACAAACATGCACATTAGTGTCAACAATAAACAACGACCCAACTGAACAAAAAAAAGTATCCTTATACAATATCAAGTATAATACTTATCAAAAGAGCAAACAAAGCATTGCAAAAAAAAAACATCAGTAAAACTTTATACTCGTATTTGATGAGATTTGATGCGAAAAAAGAAACGATGCAAAATAAGAGAAAAACTTTAAGAATTAAATAAATTTATTTTGCTAATGGCAAAAATAGTTTAGAGCAGCGGAAGGGAAAGAAAAAACATGAGGGGTAGGGTTGCCGGATGGCTTCGTAAGTAGGGGGTGGTGAAGTGGCACACACACACACACACATGCACACAGAAATTAAAAGTGGTTAAAACAAGCATGCTGCAAAATGCACTCAAGCGAAATGGTTAGTTAAGTGGCACTTTTTGACGCTTTTGATGCGCAAAAGGAAAGTGAAAATGTGCGCTTTTGGGCGTAAAACGCTTACAGAAAAATGTAAGAGGGTCAGTGTTTTTGAATTGCACTTGACAATGTTTTTTACTTTTGGTGAGCTTTTGCATAAGAAAGTAAAGCATTGAAGAGAGTTGTGCCAAACTATGGTGAATATAAAAAAAATGGATTTCTTTCCAGCGAATGGTAGTTTCGCTACAAAGGTTTACAAAGGTAAACTTTCGACCTTTTGAATGGTTAAACGACAACGTTCGTGTATAGATCATAGCAATACCAAGATGATCAAGAGGTGAATCGCTTGTATGTCCGCTCACGCTCCACTTGAACAAATTCAACACATGCCGATCATTCCCAACATGGTGTGAAATACTATCCCTTGCCAAAGATAAAGTACGATGGAAGAGGTTTATTGCTGCTCTATACTCCAATTGGGGCGATGCATACTTTTTAAGCAATTGCAGTAGTAAACAGTTAATGTATCAAAATTGTTAAAACTTCTTTTTCTGATGTATTCTTAAATGTTAAGGAAGATTCAATGGAAAAAATGTGATATTTTTTAGTATTGTTGACTTATTTTTTCAAATTTGAACCTTGTAGGGTTAGATACTTATATTCAAAAATTCCAATGACTCTAGAACAACTTTCGCAACAAAAGTCTTAAAAAATGCCGTTATACATAAAGCATTTAATTCTCTCTGGGAAAGAGCCGTTAAATAACTCTCTCCTTCCATCTTCATTAACTAAACAGTTTGAGGTTCTGGTTGGTTTTCGCACTTTGACAACTATAATAATCTCATGTATAAAATTTAGATTCTACTTACCATTTAATTCTTTTCATGTGTGTGTGCGTAGATATTCCATGCATATACATAAATACATTTCACATTCATTTCGTTTATTAAATTTAATGTATCTTTTACTTTATTTCTTGAGCTACGTTTTCTTTTATCAAATGCCTTAAATCATAAATGTTCTCACAGTTTTTTTTCAACGTCGAAGTTCTCACTCACTGTCGATGCTCCTCAGCACGCAAAAACTCACTCACACATAAAAGCACATAATTTTTTCATCACCTTGTTTTTTCTATTAAGTAGTTTCATGTAGATTTTCGTTTCACTTCCGTTTTAAGCAAACAAAATTTAAAAAATAAACGAAACAAAGAATGAATAGAACGCTAAAATTTCACCATGATTTTATTTTTTTTTCACATAAACATTACATTTTTTTTTTTGCTATTCTTCTTCGATTATTTCTTTCGGGAAATTTTCTTCTTTAAATGGTTTATCCTGACAATATAACTTTAATATGTGAGTGAATGTACACATATCAAAACTGCCTAAGTCAATTCGCGACACTTTTGCAAAACTTTTAAAGCAATACACACTGACGAGTTGAAAGAAAAACAAGAATCTGAATTTGGCAAATTTGTTTTATGCTGGACTTAGGCGGTTTTGATATGTACTGACTCAAATACGTGAGTGTAGGCGCTTTCCGTTATCACACTTGCCTGCAATTTGTAAGCGTATTTAGTTCTTTACACATTATTATTATTATTATTATTATTATTATTACATTTGCTGATTTTGTTGTTATTTTTCTGCAGCAAATTTAATTTTATTACCAAAAATGATTAATTTAAAAGATCTCACAAAATTAATGGTCTTACAGTTTACACTCTCCTTCAATAACTAACTCTCTCTCTCTTCGGGCATTTGTGTGCCATCTCTCCCACTCTTGTTGGTTAGACTACCTCTTCCCCAGCAACTGATACTTGTTATCATTCTTGTTGGTTGCTATTGTTGTTGTTTATTATATTCTGTGGGTTTTCTCATCTATCTAAGTATGTTTTGCATGTATGTATTTAAAAGAGAGAGAGAGAGAATGGCACATCGTGCAGATTTACATAATGGCTTTAATGTCTTGAGAAAATATACGATAAACATAAATAGGCAGAGTAAGTATACGAAAACAATACAAAATAACACGAAAACCACCAGCAACAACAACAAATAGAAAAAGAGCCAAGTTGACAAATTGTTCGAAAATTCACACACATACAAATGTACAGGGTGTTTTTTGTTAGAAGCGTGGTTTTCTAGAAGAAATAAAACGCATATAATTTAATGTTATCGCGAAGAATTTAGCTTTATTATAAAGATAAGGATTTGCCATTATGTTTTAAAAACGATTTCGGGCAACAGGCCGCCGCGGCTGGTTCGAATAAATTCCAGCCGAGAGGCGCAAATTTTCGATCACTTTTTGCAGTAATTGGAGCCGTATGTCAGAAAATTCTCTTCCAAGGCGTCAATCGTCTCGGGCTTATCTGCGTGGACAAGCGACTTCACATAACCCCACAAAAAATAGTCCAGCGGTGTTAAATCGCACGATCTTGGAGGCCAAGCCACAGGCCCACGACGCGAGATAATGCGATCGCGCTCACCAAAAGTTTCCTTCAATAAATTGCTTGTGATTGTTTCGTTGGCTGTTGTATGGCATGTAGCGCCGTCTTGTTGGAACCAAAGGTCGTCCACATCAACATCCTCCAATTCAGGCACGAAAACGTCATTAATCATGTTAATCATAGCATTTCCCATTGACTGTAACATTATGACCGGCTTCATCTTTGAAGAAATATGGACCAATGATTCCCATTGGAGCACACCAAACAGTGACTTTTTGAGGATGTAATGGCGTCTCAACAATGGCTTGTGGATTATGATCACCCCAAATGCGACAATTTTGCTTAACAACGTATCCATTCAACCAATAGTGAGCTTCATCGCTGAACAAAATTTTCTTGTGAAAATCGCGCGAACCGAACCATTATTTTGGTAAAAATTTGCACGATTCGCAAACGTTGTCCAGGAGTAAGTCTATTCATTATGAAATGGCCAAACCAAAACCAAACTGAGCATAAATCAAGTGACAGCTGTCAAAAAGATCAACTCCGAAAAAAGTATTGCCAGATTGAAAACCACACTTCTAAAAATAAACACCCTTTATATATGAAGTAAGCTTGGGGATTGGAGGTCGTGGTGAAGCTGCTAGAGATTGTGCACACATGTGTGAGGAGTGATAAAAAGCATTGTTAGTTAAAAATTGAAGAATCCTCGTTCGTTGGCCACATAAAATTGTAAAGCTGCAAAAATGTAATATTAAGTTTTAATAAACTAATAAGAAGTAAAGAGATACGTGAATACTGCAATTACTTTAATTATCTTAGTTTCGAAATACCTTAGAGAGCTTTGTTCGGGCACGCCCGAACTTTATATACCATATACACACTCTGAAATAAAACAACTTTTTACATTCAATGGTAACACAAAAAATAAAATACGGGCAGACAGTAATTCTCAACTACAAAAATTAAAACAATGATTTTCAATACAAATAAATCACTGACTTTCAGTACAAATAACCGAAAATCAATGTTTGAAAATAACTTATTTCTATCAGCTTAAATTTTTTTAATTCCATCCAAATCTCATTTCGATACATTCTATGTATTGCATATGGAATGCTCGAAACTGATATGTCAATGCCATTTAACTCTCATAATCGACGTACTCTTCATTAATTAGATTGCTCTTTTTGAAGGGAGTGCCCTACAATTACATATAACTTCTGTAGAGGCACTAATCGTGAGAGAGCAATAACAACAATCCTTAACGCACTCAATTGAGTTAAAGCAAAGAGAGAATGAGAGAGACCTACCTTACGCTCACAGCCTAAATTCCATTGCATACATATAACATGCATGAGTGTGTGTTGAAACTTATTCCATGTTTAATGCAATATCAAAAGGTCATATCTACACTTTCTACATATAAAGTTTACTAACTACAAATGACATATTTAAAATAGTATTTTATTTTTGATAGAATTATTTAACACGTACAATACGACAGAGCATTATCTTTTTAGCGAATATCTTAAACGATACTTAAGTCTTTAAGAGATTAATAATTATTCCAATAATTCTACAGCACAATTTGCTTCTCTCTGAAGCTTTTATTATCGTATTCACAGCACAAGTCGTTTTTAGCTAAAAAAAAAAAAAATTTGTACAAAAATTAATTAACTCAATACTTGCTGAATTAGGATAAGCAACAAAACGCTAGGCACTCAATCTTTCCATCAATTTCCGCTTTAATAAGACAGTTCTTGGGATATGCCAAACATTGCCAAAGTTTATCCTATTTGTCTCATATCAAATGCGTTAACTTACCACCCACAGTCATGTGCCCACGTTGATGGTGCAATGTTTTTATAATCAAGAATATAGCTGCACAAATTATACAAGCTACACCGAGTGCAATAAAGAAAATTTCCATCACGCTGTCATCGTCGTCGTTATCTGCCTCAGCAGTTGCCAGGAGTGTGCTAAGCTCTTGAACGGTAATGCAAATAGGCACCATTTCAATAATTTCTTCCGATGCGACTGCTATACTTTCAGTGCTGCTAACGAACATATTTTCAGGACTATCGCCACTTTCCACCCCCAGCTCTGTACTCTCCTCACCACTTCCCTCAGCAGCCGTTTCTGTAGCTATTGTCTTCATTATATTTTGAGTGGTAGCAGCAGTAACTATAGGCTTATACCATGTATAGCCTTCTACACATGCACAACTGCCATTTGCCTGGCATGCGGCATTCTCCGTGCACGGTTTAAATCTGCAATCGACTTGCTCATTTGTATCAGGAGCTTCGCGGCATTGCCCGTTGTAGTAAATAAAGTTGGGGCCACAAATCTCGGTAACTTCTGCTGAATAGGTGCTGTCCAAAGTATTGGGCGTGCTCAGAGAGATTTTCTCACTTTCATCTAAATCACTGTCAATTTCATCTGCAGCGAGACCAAGCTCTTTTGACTCATTAGCGTCAGAATTTTCTTCCGTCGATGTCTCACCTTGGGAGCCTCCGTCAACAACACAATCACCGTCACCTTCCTCGCATGGCATCGCCTCGCACAATTGAGATCTTGGATTCATTTTGTAGCCCTTATTGCAAATGCACTCCTCCGCATCGACGCATTTACCATTAAGACACCCCTGGCCGCGCTCGCAGATGGGCGCACAAGTACCCCCGCTCGCTAGATAACCCGTTTTACACTCGCATTCATCCGGACGTACGCAGTTGCCTTCATGGGGACAACCCGACGAGCAGTGTACTATGCACTTGCCCGCCACAGCACGATAGCCACGCTCACATTTACATATATTCGGTTGAGCACAGTGCCCATTTTCGGGGCATGCTTCAGCGCAAACGGGTTCACAGATCATTTGCGCTGCATCTACATCTGCGACCCTGGTGCCATAACCATCCCGGCATTTACATTGATTCGGCTCGAAGCACACCGCATTCTCTGGACATTTGTGCTCGCCATCGCATACAGGCTCACAAATTTTCAAACGTTCCGACTGCTGGTAACCCTCACAACACACATGCTTCACCTTCAATGCCATAAAACTCTCATAATCGACGTACTCTTCTTTAATTAGTTTGTTCTTTTTGAAAATCTTGAACGGCCCCGTTGGTTTCCGCACGACCATTCTCGTTTTCAATACAGGCTTCGTTTTGATTATTGTTTCGTTGACATTACAATAAGGAGCAACAGAAGCAGCAGCAGCAGCAGCAACAGCAGCAGCAGCAGCAGCAGTATTAGCAATCGTTGCCGTATGTAGCACATACCAAAGCAGGGTCAAACTTAATAGAGATCTTAACATTTTGAAAACCGAAACACTAGCTCTTGAAACACTTGAAGAAATACTCGACAATTTCAACCTCTCCTTTTCAACTGTAGTTTCATACTGAACACAATTTTCCGATATGTTCAAAGAACGAACTCGCTTCTTGAGCTTAGTATGTGTGTGTGTGTGTGTTTTTTTAAGCGCCGTCCCTCATTGCATTGCTGTGAAAACATCCGGCTTTAGATAGTTTATCGAGGAGAAATATAATATATAGTAAGTAGAAAGCGATGTGCGCATAAGTACGATTTATGTATTGTAGTTGTAGTTTCTGCTGGTAAACGGACAGAGCTGGTAAGCATAAAATAAAGGAAAATTACTTATCATTGAGAGATATTGGAAAAGTGATAAGAAAATAAAGAAGCACCAGATCGACTCAAATTTTAGAGAATACTTTAAGATTAGAAGCAAAGCGAAAGCGGATTGAAACAAGCAATCTGGCAAACGCTACACTCACGCATCATAGAAACCTCAGGATAAGAACCACACATAAATAAAACAAGCCAAGTGCTGGCAACTCTCTCATGGAGCAGAGAGCGAGCAAGCAACGCACCCTACATACTCATACTCTCAATTGTGTGTCAATATCGTCAAGAGAGTGAGAGGAACATCATCTCATTGCCACTCGTCTGAGGCACCCTATGGTAAGCATTTATCGAAAGATTATTGAAACTATTAATAAGTCACCCGCACTATCACCATACATACATACATACAATAATAACAACATTATATGTACATATATATATTGATTTGTAGCTGATATCATCACAACAACAGCAAAACAAATCAAAACCACTTTACAGTTTTTTTTCCTCATTCAATGTTTGCCAATATGCTTTATCTATTTTCCTTTATCGAATGTGACTAATTGAATTTTTCCTAGAAAGGAAAATGAGTAATATTTACTTAAATAAAAACTGAAAAAGGAATGGAAATGATAAACATGCAAATGAAAATCTGAATGCATTTCAGATATGTCAATATAAATGCCATACATATAGATAATTTTATTTTCAATAGATTTTAATTATTATTTATGTACATATACTCGTACATACATATAGTATATTATGGTATAATCCCCTATCCTCAGTGCACATGGGAGTACTCGAAAACACTGTGCTTCTTTGCCTATGAACACTCTCTTAAGTATGAATGCTTGAGTGTATCTTTATCGTTTGCTGGTGTTCGACGCGTGGCTTATCGCATTTATTATATGAGGGTACAATTATGTTGTTATACATATGTACTATTCGTCATAGAAATACATAAGTATACATAATTGAGTTGATGCTTGAGTTTTACATTGGTGCCTTCCATTTAAAACAAAAAATTACATAAATCAAATACATTACTCACATTTCAAATGCGATTATTTGTGGTTTTCTGAAAATGGTTTTGATTTTGAAATGAAATGCATTTATTTATCTTCAATGTCAATGTGATATGAAATATTTCGATTTTGAAATGAGACTAACTTGAAGCTTTAGTAAAAATAAAATAACATTAAGATAAAAAATAAATAGTAACTACTACACTATAAAATTTACTTCCCCTGAATTTGTAAACCAAAATGTAATACTTACAATAGCAGTATTCAGGTTTGGGAGTAAATGGTCTTGTATTCTGTATTTTTGATAAATTTAATATTCGTAGTACGTTTTATATGTTTACAAAAACAAAACAAATGCAATTTTTAAATACTACAAGTACCAAAAATCCACGACAATGGATGCTGCCATTTAATTTTGGATAGATTTTGAAGATTTTGTTACATTTTATATAAGTATTAGAAAATAGCTGTGCGTTTTCCTTTAAAATCGCTGAATATTGGCCTATTTCTTCACATATCTTTGACAAGAAAATAGTTGCAATAGTTTTAGGTAAAGACTTATTAAATAAAATTGTGTGGATTTAAGTTTTTTGCTATGGCAGCACTTTAAATTCATAGAAAATACAAATATGATAAACATGCAGGATCATATCATGAATGCATTCTAAGTTTTTATTTATGTTCTTCTTCTGCTAAATAATACAACAAATATCACATATACAAAACTTCACCATAACAGCGTTCACAATTCTAAATACTTCAGTTCAAATGTTGGCACATGCAAAATCAAAAACGTAGAAAAAATAATTTTTCTCCACCTCTTGGCTGGCAATGGCAAACCTACAAGAGTAAAAATGGTCTATAAAAAGCTATTCACTTCGCCGTTCGGATTCGGCATAAAACTGTAGGTTTTTCCATTCAATTACAAATATAACACGCACAACATGAGTTGACCTTTGGCGCTACGATTCAATTTCGAGCAACGACGGTAAAACCCTTACTAACTGCAAAGCAAATAAAAAAACGCCAAGAGTGGGCAACTGTTGATGACATGTGGATGACGATTGGAGCCACGTGGTGTTCACAGACGAGTCCTCCTTTTGGATGACAAACACTATTAAGCGTGCTTAGTCCACTAAAGACGGTAAGATGCACCCCCCGCTGATTCAGTCAAACATCCAGGAAAGGTTCATGTTTTGGGATGCTTCACAAAACAAGGATTTGGCAAATTAATCATGTTCAAGAGGAATTTGGATGCCAACTTCATGACCACGATATACCGTCTTCGACTTTTGCCATCGAGCAACGACGGTAAAACCCTTACTAACTGCAAAGCAAATAAAAAAACGCCAAGAGTGGGCAACTGTTGATGACATGTGGATGACGATTGGAGCCACGTGGTGTTCACAGACGAGTCCTCCTTTTGGATGACAAACACTATTAAGCGTGCTTGGTCCACTAAAGACGGTAAGATGCTCCCCCCGCTGATTCAGTCAAACATCCAGGAAAGGTTCATGTTTTGGGATGCTTCACAAAACAAGGATTTGGCAAATTAATCATGTTCACGAGGAATTTGGATGCCAACTTCATGACCACGATATACCGTCTTGGACTTTTGCCATCAACGGATATGTGGTTTGGGGCAGGAAGCCGAGATTGGGTTAATAAGTTAATGTTTGCTTGTCGAATCAGTAAAGACGACGAAAGAAAGAAAATAAATTTGGTGTTAAAATCATTTACTTTACTTTACTTTTAATGACACAACAGCCTAGGCCCTCATATTTGTATTTTCAATGATCAACACAGCAGGATGTAGCGTGAGCACATGTTTCGAAGCTCTATTTCTTCCTATCTCACGCTCTCTTTCGTTTTTACTCTCTCCCGGCGGTTGACAATTGAATTTAAGTATCTATCACGTCATGTCTCCCATAGTTTTCAGTAAGCTTGGATCAGAAGAACTTCAAAAAACCACATAATTTTATATTTTAATGTGTCCTCTTTTAAAATTATAATAAATATTAAATTATAATATTTTTTAAATTTCATATAATTTTAAATTTACTAAACAAAAAAAAACGTTTACATTGTCTCAATGTTTCAATGTAAGAAATTGATACACACGCACAGACATTTCTGGTGATAAAAAGCTCCCAATGAGATATGGCAAATATGGTATAAAAGAACAACAACAAAAAGAACAACAATGAAATAGATGCAAGGTACTTTTGTCTATCCGTCCCACTGTTTCAGGTTTCAGGTTTTCTTTCATTATTGTTGCAGTTATTTTATACTTTCTGACAAGTGAACATGCGTAGTCGGAACTTGGTTTTTTGCCTCTATCCCTTTTTTGTGTTGTGTGTTATCAAAAATACTTATACCCAAAAGACACATTTTCCATCAGGAAGAAGAAAAAGCAGAAGCAGAAGCAGAAGCAGAAAAAAAACAGTATTTTTACTTTTGCTTTTATTTTCCACAATAAATTCCACGATTTCCCAAAATAAACCATTAGATTTCCAAAAAAAAAGAAGAAAATAGATGCAAAACAAGAACAAAAAAGGAAGCAAGCAAAATTGTAGGAGCCCGCACTAACGGAACATAGTGAGCGGAAGAGAAAGTAGGAGAGGGAGCAATCATGAATATTTGGCATATAAATTTGCAAATGAAACAAACTGAAACAAATTGGCAATGAAACACTTTTACCTCACTTTATGTGTGTGTTGTTGTATGGGGTGTTGTAAACATTTTTGCTGCTGGTAACAATTAAAATTTTGACCACAGAGACAAAAATTAAAAACGAAAAACAGTGGAATGAAAAAAAGCAACAAACAGCATTTGAATAGTGTGTATAAATGTGAGTGCATATTTCTGTGCGTACATGTGAACAAGCAAATGCAAAAACACATGTATGTAAAGCAACTGCTAAGTACTACACAATAGCAAGCAAACATCACTTTGAATTCGCTGTTAAGAATTCAATTATTTTCGTTAGCAAAATGTGACACTCACCCAGAGTGAGAGAACGAGAGAGGGAGAGAGAAAATGAGAAAAAGACTGAGTCAAGCATGCAGTTTGTTTTTTCTTTTTTGGTGACTTAGCTCAAATGCAAAATGAAAGTGTTTCAAATTTGTTCTACTTTTTTTGTACAATAACATTTATTAACATTTTGTTTTTGTTTTTCATGAAAAATTGAATGCATCCTTCAAGATTTAAATGTACATAACTTTAAAAATACAAAAAAAAAAAAACCTTTTAAAGTTTACACAAACTTTCAAGCTTAAATTTAAAATAAATTAATATGCTAAAATTAAAAAAAAAAAAAAATAAACAAATGCATTCCGTAAGTTTAAGGTCCTTACATACTAAAACACATACATCAGTACAAAAACTGGCGCGCGCATAATTAAGCACAGGTAGAAAAAATCCATTTAACTTGTATTGTTGTTGTTTCTTTGCATTTTTATATTACTTGAGAGTGTGTGTGCATTTTTTTCGCTATACCTACAACACATGAGACGAGGCTACTCAACTACAACAACAGCAACACGAACAATGAAAACAAGACTACAAATACAATGGCATTAGTTTACAAAAACAAAAACAAAAAAAAACGAGAAATAAGAACAAAGAACCACAATGACAACGCAACAACAACAACAGCCTCTAACAAAACCAGCACAAAAGCAACTACAGTACAAGAGTATAATGAAGAAGGAAATGAATAGTGAGAGCAGGCAAAAGAGAGGATAGAGTGATGGCTCCCAAATACTACATATACCGTTTAAACGTACTCACACACACACACATCTACATACTATACTAAAGTGTGTATGCATATGAATAGAGAGTAAACCCAGTAGAAATAGGAAGGAGTAAAATAGAATTTAATATTGAGGGCATTATCGTCTCGGTGATTATCTTAATTATTTTTTAAATGAAAAGGATTTGATTGCAAGGAATTGCGATACGCTTTCGAGAGAAGAGCTCAGAGAATAAGTTTTTATAACGGCGCTCTGATATCGCTTTGAAAGAACTGCTTAGATAGAATTGGTCAATGCTTCAGAAATAACAATATAAGAATTATGTATATTATTTTTTAAATGAATCTTCGTGATAAATTTTATGTTTTTAGAGTAACACGTGGTCGTTGTGGCGTAGTGGTAGTGCGTTGGACTACTACGCAGAGTGTACGGGGTTCGAATCTCGGCACAGGCAAGATCAAAAAGTAGAAAAAATAAGTTTTCTACACGGCGGCACCACCACCTCTTGGTAGGCAATGTCAAACCTACAAGAGTAAAAATTGCCTATGAAAAGCTTTTCACTTCGCTGTTCGAATTCGGCATTAAACTGTAGGTCCCTTTTGTTCATGTACAAATATAAGATACACAACATGAGTGGATGCGAAAAGCGAAAAGCGAAAAGCTCGGCCTAGGCCCTCCATGGGCTGTTGTGCTACTAAAAGTAAAAGTAAAGTAAGAGTAACACGTAATTTCAGTCAATCTTAAAAGTGTAACATAAGCTGCTCGATGTAATTTAATATATTTGCCAATGGCTAAGGTTGTGTTGATGTTGTATTTTTACTATAACATCGTAACAGTAGGCACAAGTTTTTTCCTCTCATACAATACAAATGCAGATAAAGCTAATCTGTTGTTCATGTATGCCTGTATGTAAGTATTTGTATGCGTACTTTGTTCATCAGTGATTTTCTTCTATGGTTTTTCGGACGTTAATTTCAAGAAACAAAAAGTTTGCCGTAAGAAGCACTTCACCCGCAAATTCTTAAACTTTCACCATAATTTATTTTTAATCACAAAAATCTGGTGAGTTTAAAATACCAGACATTGGGGAACAGAAGAGCTAAAAAAAATTTAATTATTAAAAAAAAAACACAAGAAAAATTTGATAATAATTTGATAAAAATTATTGGAAAATATTAAGTAACTTGTCGTTCTTTACTTAGAACCGTATTCTTGAATTGCTATACCATTACGTTTAAGATGCAAGAAGTTGTGCACTTTAACGCAAGGTTCGTAACACTCCATGGAATTCATTTGCAAGTTCTTCTTAATCTCTCATTCCGTTTGTTTCGCTTAGCTGCTGGCTATACTGGTGTTCACTGGTGTTCGACGAACACATCAAATTTTACTCTCGTGCTGGGTGTAGTGTTTACATTGGTGTTCGTTATAGAGTTGCTTTTCGTCGAAATTCAGTTCTTTTTGTAATACAAGTTTTTGCGCAACGGCAACACTAAATGGTATACCAAAAAACTTTAAACGATTTTATCAATATGGAGAGTGCAATTAATAATATAATTGAAAAATTATGAAAATAATATGATTTTTCTTCAATAGTTTTATGAATAATATATCTATTATTCACTTTTAAAAACTAAAAAAATTTGCAACTTCGCTTTTCTGCATATGAAAAAATGATGTACGGGGTTGCATATTTTCCTTCTATTTTGCATACATTTTTGTTATTTTTGTGTAGAATAACTCATTGACACCCTGAATACTCGGCGTGCTCGGTGTACATTTCACCCAGCATATCTAGTCGGTGTGAGAGTGAGTAAAAGCTCTTTTTTCGTGTTCGGGCAACAACAATTGCATGGTGTTCGCCGAGTAAAATTTGAATATAACCACAGCTTTATAAGCACATAAGCTGATTGACACATTGCTTGCTCACTTCTCGAGAAGGAGTGCTGGAAATGCTGCCTTTGCACAATATGTATTCAGATGTGCATGTATTGCGATTGCTCTCTTTCTTCCTATACGAAAGAGACCTTAACAAATTTTCTACTGGGATGTGCATATGTACATATGTCGGTGGGTACTCTATGTATGCATGATATGAGTAAAGCTTTGTTGTTATTAGGAAAAAAAAAACGAAAGGCACAAAAAAGTGAATGTAAGTACATAGAAAAAAAAGAATGTAAAATTAATAATGTGAAACAATGTAAAAATTATGTCATGTACCTAGTATATTATTATCAACAACAACAGAGACCACAACAACAAACGGCAAAATAGAAATTTACAACGAAAGTGACAATAAATATAACACATAATCATGACACCATAAGTGTTCAGAAATATGCGAGAAAAAAAAGGAAAAGAGAAAAATTATAGAGGAAATGTAATGTAGTGTTGTGAATGAGAATGAGAAAATAGTATCAGGTACAATAAATCAGGAAGCTAAACATAAAGCAGACGTGGCAGCGACCAAGTTGCAGCGTAGCTACACATGAGCTCATTGATGAAAACATGTTGCCGAATTTTGGATCACTTTGCCACGGGTGACAACGAAATAGTCCCAAAGGTAAGT
Source organism: Palloptera scutellata (assembly GCA_958295655.1). Classification (NCBI taxonomy): domain Eukaryota; kingdom Metazoa; phylum Arthropoda; class Insecta; order Diptera; family Pallopteridae; genus Palloptera; species Palloptera scutellata. The sequence continues at coordinate 61,153,630 of OY282452.1, read as the reverse complement.
TCGGGCGCGGACGAACTTTATTAAACCCTAAGTACATACCCTCTCTGAAATAAAAATCTTTTTTGCGTTCAACTTACTTACTTTTAATGGCACAACAGCCCATGGAGGGCCTAGGCCGAGCTTTTCGCATCCACTCATGTTGTGCGTGTTATATTTGTATATGAATGGAAGGGACTTACAGTTTAATGCCGAATCCGAACGGCGAAGTGAAAAGCTTTTCATAGGCAATTTTTACTCTTGTAGGTTTGCCATTGCCTGCCAAGAGGTGGTGCCGCGTAGAAAAATTACATTTTCTACTTTTTGATTTGGCCTGTGCCGAGATTCGAACCCCGGACACTCTGCGGACACCACTACGCCACAGCGTTCAAAGGTATGTTAAAATTTGAATGGTTTTAGAATGAAATTTGTTTTTATCACTATATCAAATGTTGTTGTTTTTGTACAAATAGTGTCTTTGTTATTTGCCCCTTTAAGAATCCTCGTGAATGGGGGCGCGTCGGCGTGATTAGAATTTCCCATCCAGTTATTTTTGAATATATTTTTACTGTGTGTTCTCAATTTGATTCCATTTGCTTCACTATTCCCTTTGACATTGTCCTTGCAAAATATCACTTGTATGGGAAGTAGGCATGGCTATTGGCCAATGTTAAACATTTTTACCACAGTAGATCTAGAAGCTATTCGAATAAAGTGCACCGAATTTGATTCAATTTCAGCCTTGACTAACTCTTGCCAACAGGTGTTACTACGGGCTCAGTAGGCAATTGAGAAGTAGCAGCCCTCTCTCGACCGACGAAAATAACGCTCTATCAGTCCCTTATCCTTCCCGTGCTAATATATAGCGCAGAGACGTGAACATTGACCATCAATGATAAGAAGCTGTTAGGAGCGTTCGAGAGGAAGATATTGCCTTATCCTTGCCGTCCTAATGTATGAGGCAGAGATGTGGACATTGACCATCAATGATGAGAAGCTGTTAAGAGCATTCGAGAGGAAGATACTCCGTAAGATCTAAGGTCCAGTATACGTGGACGACGTGTATCGAATAAGAAGGAACGATGAGCTGTATGAGGTGTACGCCGACACTGACTGTTTTTTAATCCTCCCCTTCTCTCACACTCTCTCTCTCTCTCTCTCTCTCTCTCTTTTAGTTTTTCTTGTTATCCCTTCTTCTAACTGGTTCTCTGCACGTATACTGTCAAGCGTATAAAAATCCAGCGGCTTCGCTGGCTGGGTCATGTTGAGCGAATGGAAGAAAGCGCTCCGGCTAGAAGGGTGTTTTATTCGAACCACGGTGGAGGAACACGCAGAAGGGGACGTCCTATTTACCGTTGGATAGACCAGGTGCACGGCAACCTGACTGCACTTGGCCTTATCAATTGGCGCCAGCGCGCGCATAGCAGAGGCGACTGGCGAAGTTTTGTAGAGGCGGCCAAGACCGATCATTGGTTGTAGTGTCAGTTAAGTAAGTAAGTAAGTTACTTTACCAATTTTGCCAATTCCAGAATTTAACCTCTTCCTGGCTTCAAGAATAAATTTTAAGAATTTTAGATTTTCATACAGGGTGACAATTAATAAGTGTATACAACTTTTTTCGCGCCAATTGTATCAAGTTTACTATCATATACACAGACATTCAAAGGGATGGACAGACATGTATGTATGTATGTATGAATGTGTAAAGCGACTCGGTTATGTACGCTGAATATGTTCATACCTACGATGCCTAATTGTGGGCATTACTAGAAACTGTTACTCCAACAAAAAATAGTATACCTGCACGCAGTGTGTGTGGGGTATGAAAACGGAGCGAGCTGTCGTGGTGAATTAAAAGAGTAGAGCTCCAGCAACAACAACAAGCTTAAGTATATAATTTTCTCTTACACTCTCCGGATTGACTCTCTTGTTGAGTAGAAGAACAGCCAAAGTGCTAAGTCTATTACTAAATCTATTTACTAATTTTCGTTTTTCATACAGGGTGACAATTAGTAAGTGGCATCTAGAGGCAACTTTCTTCGCGCTATAGAAAAAGTATTTTAATTTTACTGCACTTTTCTTCATTCTTGTATTATTCTACGTAATCGAGAGTACAACTGATTTAATTTGTGTGTGGTCTAGATTTCATTTAAGGGAGTGAGCTATCGTGGTGAATTAACTTTAGGGTGTCTAATAATCGGTGAGCTATTATAACATTGCACCAGCTAAGCAAACGCAATTGTGAGATTGCGCGACAGCTTCGCTCGTTAGTTTGCAGTGCAGTTAAACGGTTTCATACCTACGATGCCTGGGTCACGAATGTGATCGTTCAGGAGAGGCAGAAAACCCATAGTCAATACTCCCAGGAATCGCAAAATCGTTCAAAAGCGGGTGCAGCGTAATTCAACGGTTTCCATGAGAAAGGAAGCTAACATCAAGCGCAAATAATTTATAAATTAAATACTCAGGGTGTACCCCTATGAATGCAGAGCATTGTGTTGAATGGAAGGAAGATTGATAGGTGGGAGAAAGAAGGAGGGAGAATCAGACAGGGAATGCAATCACACAGGACATCGATAAAAGGATAGATAGTTCGACTCATAGCAAAAAAGAAAAAGCAACGTCTTCAGAGAGGAAAAGCTTTTTCCTGGTGAAGATAGCCGTCAAAATTACAGAAACTGGCCAACAGAGGCTACGGGACCATCATTCGTCATTCAACATCGCTAAAATCCCCAACCCGTCATGATATTGATTGGAATTTGCGCAAATTTTTGTGGAACAAGTAGTCAAGGTCAACCAAGAATTGTACTTGCGTAAAATTTTGGAGCCTGTGGTACTCCCGCTGTGGGTCCGACAGCACTTTGGCTATAATGATTAGACGTTCCAGCAAGACTCTGCGCGCCAGCTAACATAGCTAAAACGATACAAGAATGGCGCAGGGCACATTTTCATGATTTTATCACATCTCAAGAATGGCCACCATATTCGCCGGTTCTCAATCCGATTGATTACAGCGTACGGGCTATTTTAGAAGCCAGAGGCCTGTGCTAAGCGTTATAAACAATTTGCAGTCTCTGAAACAGTCGTTGCGTAGTGAATGGGACCATATGACGATGGGGGAGCTGACCCTCATAGTAAAAACTGTTGTCCAAGCGTTTGAAGCTGTGTAACCGTGCCAAAGGTGGTCACTTCGACACCGGCTGAACATATTTTTACTCATGCATTATCTATTCTATTTTGCTTCCAACTGTTTTTCATTTTTAATTACAATACATTTTGTATGCCCAAAACTGTTGTATACACTTATTAATTGTCATCCTGTAATTTGTGGTGAACACCATCCGGACATTCTCTGTTTGCTCAAATCCTACAGAGATATTCTTAATATTGAATTAAACTGAAGGCCATTGGCGATTAAACTTTAATCTGAAGTTTGAAATTTTCGGCATAATTAAACTTAAATGTTTTCTTCTTCCAAGGCCTGATTAAATAATTCAATATGCCCTCACTTTATTCCGAAAATTCCAAGACCATTTTCTGATTTGTCAAACATTTCTTTATCTATTTTCCTTCTTCTTTTTCTTCTCAACGTTAATCACATTTAAATTTGCTGTAATTTTTCAAGAACGAAGCAAATTCGTAACTAAACACACTTTGAATGAAAACCTACACACTTTCACTTGTGTTTCTAGGTTAATGATACAAGGCACAACTTCTGCATGAAGGGGGGGGGGGGGGGGGAGGGGGGGAGAGGCGGGGGAGGGGGTCCTCTTAATAATTTATATCAAATTATCATTTTGCATAGCAGAAAAAAAAGAATAAAACGGCAGCAGCAGCAGGAGCAGCAGGAGCATCAGGAGCATCAGCAGCAACTACGAGAAATACCCAAAATGCTTGTGCTCTATAAATTTTCAAAAACTCAATCTGCTCACGAGTTTATACATATTTCTAACCGTAATAATAAATGCTTGGCCAAGTGTGAGATGAAGTTGGTGATTGGTGGTTGGTTGCTGTTATTGCTGCTGCAACCAGCTATAATGACAAGGAGCAGCGAAAACAAATGAACGAACGGATGAGAAAAAAGTCATAAATCTCTTTAACGCTATGAGTTTTGGTCTCGTTGTTTTGTCTTTTTTTAATTTTTCTTTTCCCGTCTCTTTGTGGACGAATGTGTGCGTGTGTTGCACACGGAAAGGGAAGAAGAATCAGCAGCCAGCGCGACAACGACAGCATATCCTTCTTGAACGATTGTTGCGCGAGGATGGCAGCTAGTTGCTGCTTTTTCTTTTTTCTTTGCACATCTCTTTGTTTTTTTGTGCTTATTGCAAAATAATACAAAACTTTATATAAAAAAATAAAATGTCATCCCTTTTCACAGCATGAATACATTTTCACATTTTGTTGATATTTTTTTTCGCTACCACATGCACACAAAAGTTAAAAGTATAATAAAAAAAAACAACAAACATAAAAAATATGTTTTCATTTGTATGCCGTCGCAACAACAAAAATATACACAAACAAAAATTTCATATTTTTCTCTCTTTCTTTCTTGTTTGTTTGAAGGGGTACCGAGCACTACACTAAGTAATAGGTTGGGAACAACTGGTGGGTGGGTGGAGGGAGATAGAGTAGAAATAATGCACCCCTGAAAGCAAAAAGCAACATTGTTAAAATGTCAAATGAAATATTGAGAGAAATTAATATTGCAAACATCATCATCGAGAATGAAACAGAAGTGCCAGTAAAAGAATTTTTCGAAATTTTAATTTAAACAAATAATACTTCGGTGATTAAGGACTTTTTTTTGGGAATTCAATGTGACTGTGTGTGGGTTAATGTCATTTTCATTAGCAATGAGAGTTCACGAACAATTCCGAGAGATCAACCTGTATGGAAGAGAATGGATTCATCTCAATCTCTCTCTCCCTCTCTCTCTCTCTCTCTCTCGTTTACTGGTATTTTTTGTTGTTTTTATGCTTTACAACAAATTCTGTTAACGCTATATGTTCTTTTACTTAAAAGAGTGCATACCTCACGAGTATGTGCCTGTATCCTTCTCTCTCTCTCTCGTTTACTGGTGTTGTTTTTAAGCTTAGCAACAAATTCTCTTAACGGTATATGTTCTTTTACTGCAAAGAGTGAATACCTCACGAGTATGTGACTGTTTTTCTTGACTTTGGGTGATCTCTCTCTCTCTCTCTCGTTTACTGGTACGTTTTGTTGTTTTTAAGCTTAACAACAAAGAGTGAATACCTCACGAGTATGTGACTGTTTTTCTTGACTTTGGGTGATCTCTCTCTCTCTCTCTCTCTCTCGTTTACTGGTACGTTTTGTTTTTTTTAAGCTTAACAACAAAGAGTGAATACCTCACGAGTATGTGCCTGTTTTTCTTGACTTTGGGTGATCTCTCTCTCGTTTACTGATACTTTTTGTTGTTTTTATGCTTAACAACAAATTCTCTTAACAATATATGTTCTTTTACTGCAAAGAGTGAATACCTCACGAGTATGTGTTAGTTTTCATCGACTTTGTGTAGGTTCGTTCCCATTTTGCATTGATCAAACGGAGGAATTCTAAAGTTTTTCCCGTTATTATCTTTACATTTTTTTTTCGTTTTCTCCCGATTTTTTGTGATGAAAATATGATCTTGTATGGTGAAAACATTTAAATAGCAAACAAAAAATGTATGCCAGATTACTATTTCTATATAGAAAATATGCCGCTGAACCGCATGGCGTACTCAGTTTTTTGATCAAATTAAAACGAAAGCCAACCATACCGACTGAGGTGACGATTTCGTGCATTCACTCATTACGGATCTGGATAATAAAATGTGATTTTTTCTGAAAATCACTGACACATTCGTCACGGACATTTTCGTCTTGAGTACTGCTTGTTAAATATAAAAAAAAAATATTCCAGCTACTAGATTAAAATATGATTACTCCTAATCTGATTATCCTTGGGTTGAAAATTCGTGAAAAGCGAGAAATATCTCTCTTCTAGCAACACCGACTGAGGTGTTGCTACGTCCTTTTTTCATCACAATATATTTATTGCTCTTGTAAATTCAACAAGCTGGCACAACAGCTGCAAAGGAGAGAGAGCTACACTCCCAATGGCTATTTCTCTGGAAATTTTGTTGTTATTTTAAAGTTTTTGAAATTATCTCGCAGAGCGAATGATAAAAATACAACAACATTTTCTATATTAACCAATAGAGCATGGTTGTGTGACCATAATTGTCTACTTAAGTAGAGAGAACAGTCATAAATTATTCTTATCTCAGAGTCACAGATTTACTTTATTTGTTTTTGTAATATATTTATATAAATAGTAGTCTGATACGCAAATAGTAGTGCATACTTTTAGGATGTCATGGAAGAAAACAACAGGCGCGCAACCGTTGCAACCAAATGAGCAATTGCATAGAAATAAAGCGAAAAACTTAAGCATACTTTTAGGATTGCGTGGAATTAAGCCGCAACATTTCAGTTTTACTATCAAAGCTAAAAATCCTTGAATATGACGGAATTATGAAACAAAAATTCTTCTTAATAAGTTTTTCATAAGAAGTTACACTTCAAAAATAAAAACCATAAGTTTTTAAGCAAACCCAGAATGATGCAAATACAATTTTTAAAGTTACAGAAAGTGTAACTGCATTTAAAGTTACGAAAGAAAATACTTGCAGAGGACCTATAATAATACTTTTTTATAACTTTGTACAATTTTTATTCTACTTTTCCATGCAACTAGGCCAACATTAATTTTCTGACTGAGAGAAAACTAAAAGATAAAAGAGATCAGAGGTTCTGGTTGAATCACTATCATCATTACATATACGAGTACTTATTATGCATTAGAGGTCTAGAATAGTTGGAGGAGCACTAAGTCCAGCTTAAGTTTGTATGAATTGAACTAATGATAAATCAATAACAATTCTATTCTCACCGTTTTACTTACTTACGTAACTGGCACTACAACCGGTGGTCGGTCTTGGCCGCCTCTATAAAGCTTCGCCCGTCGCCTCTGCTATGCGCGCGCTGGAAGTCAGGTTGCCATGCACCTGGCCTTTCCAACGGAGATTAGGACGTCGCCTTCTGCGTGTTCCTCCACCGTGGTTCGAATAAAACACCCTTCTAGCCAGAGCGGGAGATTTCTTTCATTCGCTCAACATGACCCAGCCAGCGAAGCCGCTGGATTTTTATACGCTTGACAGTGAAGAGAGAACCAGTGAGAAAAAGGGATAACAAGAAAAACTGAAGAGAGAGAGAGAGAGAGAGAGAGAGAGAGAGAGAGAGAGAGAGAGAGAGAGAGATAGATAGAGAGAGAGAGTGTGAGAGAAGGGGAGGATTAAAAAACAGTGAGTGTCGGCGTACAGCGTATACAGCTCATCGTTCCATCTTATTCGATACACATTGTCCACGCATACTGGACCGTAGATCTTACGAAGTATCTTCCTCTCGAACGCTCCTAACAGCCTCTCATCATTGATGGTCAGTGTCCACGTCTCTGCGCCACACATGAGGACGAGAAGGAAGAGGGACTGTTAGAGCGTTATTTTCGTTGGTTGAGAGGGGGGGTTCTACTTCTCAATTGCCTACTGAGCCCGTAGTACAATCTGTTGGCAAGAGTAAGTCTCCGCTTGATCTCAAGGCTGACATTATTGTTGGTGTTTATGCTGGATCCTAGATAAACGAAATCCTTGACGACTTCAAAAGTGTAGTTGTCAACAGTGACATTTTGTCCAAGACGCCGTGACTCTTTGTTTGGTTGACATAAGGTATTTCGTTTTGTCCTCGTTCACCACTAGACCCACTCGATGAGACTCCCTTACCAGATTGGAGAATGCTGCACTGACTGCCCGTCAATACCATCAGCGTATGCTAGCAGCATGACACTCTTGTAGAAGATAGTGCCAGAGATGTCGATGTTCTCACCGTTTACTCACTCTAATAAAATCCTTAGGTACTTTCCCTGATGAACGACAAAGTCTGCTTGAAAAATGTCTGAATATTTAGGTTCATTCTCTGCTCCTTTCGCTCACTAATCATATTCATTCCTATGCAAATTTGAACAAATTACATTAAGAATCCAATTATCTGTTGCATTGTCCTTACAATGGGTATACTATACACACAATGAATATGTGATATATGCACCATAAGAGATGAACACACCGAAAATCATATATAGTATGCATGTTTTAATTTGACACACACAGTCAAACACAAGCACACATGCACACAAGTTCCAGTTAATATCAAGAATAAAAAGAATATGTCAGTCATCGTTTTGGGGCTGTCAAAAGTACAACAACACTTATTTCATTTCATTTCATTTTTCTTATTTGCTTATACATACATATACCTATATGTATATATATATATATATATATATATATACTATGTACTACATACTTTGTTTCTTTCGCTTTCTGCTTGCTCTATTCCTCACTTTCCAATACTTTAAGCTTCCGTTTCTTTTTTGTGTATTTTTGTGTATGTGTGCAGATATGGCATGTGTATGTATACATGAATTTCGTCGAGATGTGTGTGTATACTTTATTGTGTATGTATACACATATTTGTGACACGAAAAGTTGACTTTCTATGTATGTATTCCTTGTGTATGTGTGTGTGTGTGCCTTTGTGTTGTTTCCCCCTCGGTTCATCTTCGCAATGCGTGGGAAGTTGCCCAAGGACATAAAATTTTGTATTTGGTTGCGGTCAATTTGTGTTGTAGCATTTGTTATGAGTGAGTGCCAAGGAGAGGGGAAGAAAGAGCGCAGCTGAGTTGTAAAAATTGAATGAAATCGCACACAAAATTGTAACAAATATGTACTTACAAGCAAAATAAAATTGCTTGTAAATAGTGTGGGGAAGGGTGGAGCGTTAAATGGGAAGCTTTGAAGTGACGGCGCAATTTAAAATTATAGCAATTTAATATTTCCCAAAATAGTGCGAATTTGATTTATATGTGTGTGTGTAATAAATCGTACATGGTTCACTTCCTTTGATTATTATTATTTATTATTTCTTCAATTCATATGTCAGTTTTGTAATTTTCAGAAAATTGTTAAAATGAAAATCATTCTAGCGTAGTGCATGCCAAAACAAAAAATTCTGAGCATTCTATAAGCAAAACATTGAAAGAGAGTAAGCTTTTTTTACATTACTGATCTAAATTGAAGAGATGTGCAAAGAGAGTAGAGAGGCTTCTCTATATGGGATGCTCAAAAACCGTTATGTTAGCGTGGAAGGGACTACCCAAAAATAATATAAAACAAATAGATGGGCAAAGAGAGTAGAGAGGCTTTTCTCTTTTTTAATGTATCCTGTATGGGATACTCAAAACCCGTTATGTTAAGAATGATATAAATGCAAGAGACGGACAAAGAGAGTAGAGAGCCTTTCTTCTATTCTTTCTTATCCGTTATCTTAGCGTGCAAATAATATAAAACAAATAGATAGGCAAAGAGAGTAGAGAGGCTTTTCTCTTTTTTAATGTATCCTGTATGGGATACTCAAAAGCCGTTAAGTTCGCGTGCAAAGTACTACCCAACAATCATCTAAATCAAAGAGATGGGCAAAGAGCGCAGAGAGCTTCACTCTTTCTATGTATGTATGTACATATGGGAATGCCCAAAACCGTTATGTATGAGTGAAATGGGTTGTCCTATAATTATGTAAATCACTATATGGTGGTAGTCGCTAGCACGCGTTCATAACAGTTTTTGAGTATTCCATATGCAATACCCTGAAAGAGAGAAGATCGCTACCCTCTCTGCTCAAACACAACAGCATAAGCAATATTTAAAAGGCTCTTACTTCATTTAGTTTACAACACATCCTAATGTAAAGCAAAAAAAAAAAAAATCCACATATTATTTTGCGAAGCAAATCATCACTGTACACTAGAAGAACCTAAGTATGTATACTTAAAGTTTCTCCATTTATACAATTTAAGTTGTATGGGAGATGGGTGTGATAATGACGTAATCGTTATAACTTTTGACCTAATGAGTCCCGGAAAGTAATCAAAGAGTTCCACAAAGTGTAGAAGGTAAATGAATAAATTTATCAACATTTCTCCTCGTTACACTAATTGTTAAGGACCGTAGTCCACATTCCAAACAGTATATTCATCATTTGGTATATTTGCAGTTGATAAAAATAATTCGCTCGCATATTATCATTTAAGCTATTAATTAATAAAATTATTATGTAATTGCTTTTTTCGTTATTTTTCGCATAAAAAATGACATTTATCTGATTTATTTTTAATAACTGACAGCAGGATATCAAATATAAATATTTTTTCTTCACACACAATGCCGCGATGCTTTCATTCAAGCATGAATACACATTGCTGCACTTTACCATCACACTCTGTTTTATTGTGGCAAACGGTGTTGCATCGCATATTTAATGCAACAATTTAAGTACAACAAAGCATAAATTGAAAAGTTATTGCAATAAAAATATAACAAAAACAAAATGGAATTTAAACTTAAACACCCACCACCAGTAACAAAGAGTAGCAACAACAAAATACTTGTTGATGCAGTTACAAAGACTCACACATACATGCAACGAAAAGAGAGAACAAGAGAAATAAAGGGACACTGACACGCATGTATACACAACAACGAACAACAACAACAACAACAACTTACCACTGCCAGTATGTGACTAATGCTAGCGTATTGGTGTGGGTGGAACCCACCCGTTACAGATGAACAGCCAAGAGCCAACAGCATCCAGCATCCTCAGCATCATCATCATCATCATCATCATCATCATCATCATTATCATCATCATCATCATCATCATCATCGTCATCAAATATATCAAATATTAGCCACTAGTTGCATATACACAATAAAATGTTGCACCACAGCACAGTGCTCGGTGCACACAATATAAAAGCAACTATTACTAGAAAATCGCAGAGGAATATGTCGACAGTTAGAAAATTTCTATTTCAAGCCTTTTCTCCCATGCTAAACTCGCACCTAACGCTACCCCCGCCCCCCCCCCCTCCCCCCCTCCTCGCCTATTCTGGTTGCTCGCCTTGTATGATGCTGTGCCACAACATCCGCTATTTCTGGATACCGAAAAAATAATACATATATACATATGTATATAACATACACTTATATGGAAAAAAAAAGTTCCCAACTTTCCGTAAATGTATCAGTAGCAGCAGCCACAGCAAAAACAATTGCTGTGCATAAGAAACAGCAGCTGCAACATTATCATGATCGCAGTCGTTATTATCAGCTTTAGCTTTAACATCATAATCATCATTGACATTATGAAAGAAAAATGGAAATTAACGGTGTGCCCATGTTGCCACAGTGTTGCAAATGCGTTTGTGTGCATATACGCCGTCATTTTCCGTACTAAATATTTGCATTTCTGTAACGGAAATCTGCCGTACTTGAGCTACTGCTATACATTTTGCAACTAGCACACTACACAGCTCACATCACATGTGCACACACATACACACATACGCATGCATATGTCACTATACCCCGAACACACCCTTTTTTGTCCAGGGACCTAAGAGTATACATACATGTAGATACATTTGAATGTATGTATATATGTATATGTGTGGGTGTATGTACTATGTATGCATTTTATGCAAAGCCAACAATATTAGAGCAAGCACAGAGAACAGCAGGGAGCATGCAGTAGCAGTATCAGCAGCAGCATCAGCAGCAGCAGTAGCAGCAGTAGCTTCGTTGTTGCACACAGTTGACCTATTTTTTCGCTTGAAAATTAATACAACAACCAGAAGAAGAAGAAGACGAACTACAACAACAACAACAGGAGCTTTTACTACCGCTACTGCACACATATGAATGAATGTATGTTTGTATTGACTATAACAATAAAAGAAATTATTGTAAAAGTAGAAAAATATTACATCCTAGTTTATGAGCAGCAGCAGCAGCACCATTATCATGTTGTTGTTGTTACTTCTTTCCTTGTACCCATAATTTTCTTCAATGCCTCCGGTTTTTTTTTCACATACACACACACACACACAGGGCGCACAGAGTTACAACAAAAACGAGCACGAGTAGTAGGAAAAAAAAAGAAGTAAAAATTAGTATAAACATAACAGAAACAAAAAAAAACTACATACACCACAGCGCATACAAGACAAGGACACACCCACACTTGTTTTTTCTACTAAGTACATAACACTTCTCTGCTCTGCTGCTGCTACTACTACAATTACCCCACTCTTCTTGTTTCTCATTTGGTGTTGCATTTTTTTTTTTACTCGCACCGCGCTCCTCTCTCTTTGTTTGCAATCAAATGCAGTCGTGCGTATACTCCATCAACTCGTCGTGTGCGTCTGCATTATTCTACATAGGTACTCTCTGCATTCCGTTATATAGTCTCAGTCTCAGTTCTATTATAAATACTCCATGCTAATAACAGTACTCCAGCCTTCTCTCTGCTCTGGTTTTTTTTTTTTTACTATTACACTCAAATGTGTTTTGAAATATGTTAATAATTTTCGTATTATAAAATGTTGTTGTGTTTAAGATTTCAATTGGGGAGTTGGTTGTTGTTGTTGTTGTTCTGTGTATGCACATAATAACGCCAGTGTTGGTCCTTAGCATTAACTTTACTTGCTTATACTCATACATAGTTAGTAATTCCCATATACATACGTACGCGTTTAAACAATAGAAAATATAAGACTACCTTCCATTTCTCATGTGGTCCTTTTGTTGTGGTTGTCTTTTCTCTCCCTCAGTACGCTCAGTATTTGTGTTGGTTTTCACTTTATTTCTGATTTACTGCGTTGCAATTTAAAGTAAAAAATAAACTTCATGCATGACATAGTATGTGGAGAGAGAGGTGTGAAAATAACTATGAATTATCACATACCATAAATTCAATTGCATTAGAATGTTTTTTTTTTCTGTATATTTTTTCTTTATAGATGTTTACATTCATTCAATAATTGTACTTATTTGCATTGTAGTGTTGGTGTCTCAGGTTTGCCAAAATTTTTTTATACAATTGCATTCAGTGAGGAAGTGCATTATAGTGAGAGCCTTGAATTTCTCTCTCGATTTAGTGAGTTAATAATCATGTGGTTCAAAAAAGCCTCCGTATTTCTCTTGTTGCTCAAATTCGAACAAAAAAATATTACTAAAAAGAGAAACAACTTCGAAGATTATTTTATATTATCTTAATTATAGTGAGAGCTATGGCTTTCTCTCTCGAGCTATTGAGTTCATAATCATGGTTCGAAAAAAGCTTCCGTATTTCTCTTGTTGCTCAAATTCCATCAAAAAAATATTACAAACAAGAGAAACAAGTTCGAAGATTATAACTTTCTGGATATTATGTTAATTATAGTGAGAGCTATGACTTTCTCTCTCGATTTAGTGAGTTAATAATCATGGTTCAAAAAAGCCTCAAATTCCAGCAAAAAAATATTACAAAAGAGAGAAACAAGTTCGAAGATTATAACTTTCTGGATTATAGTGAGAGCTTTGACTTTCTCTCTCGATTTAGTGAGTTCATAATCATGCCTCCGTATTTATCATATTTGCTCAAATTCCAACACCAAAAAGAGAAACAAATTCGAAGATTATACCGTTCTATATTTTTATGTATTTAGATTTAACATATCTTAGTACTTAAAGTAGAGTGGAAAATTGCAATATCCTTCACAAAGTAAATTGACTTCTTGCTATCAACCATTAATTTAATATGTATTAAACAATGAGAATACAAAAAATAAAAAGGTTTTGAGTATCACTATGGCTTTACCAATCTAAAAGAATACAACAATAATATAAACTATAGATAAAGTATAGAGAAATCAAGGATTAGACGCTTGGTTGAAGAAAGGAAATTGAGTGATTTAAAAAAAAATATGTTCAATTTAAACTAAAGAAGAAAAAATATATGCAAAAATGTATGTTGAACATATTTTGTAATTTTCTATAAATTGAGGTTAAAGTTTAATAATATTAAAGCAAATGTAACTGATGCTCTCTCCTTTTCCCCTTGCACCCGCATAAGTAAATGTGCAAGTTTGATATACTCATGTCCAGAGAAAAGGATAATGATATATAAATATTTGATGTGAACAATTTTAAAAGTGTTTTCCTCACATTTGCATTCATAGCTACAGAGACTGTGAATAATTCAGAAAATAATAAAATGCATTTATTGCACACTTACGAAAACATTTATACACACACACACACACACACACACACACACACACACACACACACACATACTTACAAACAACCGTAAGCATATAAGTTCTTATATGAGAGCGAAAGAGATTCAGAGAGTGAGCGAGGTAAAGGCGTTGCGAAATAGCAGAGAGAAAACATCAAAGTAATATGGAAGGAAATAAATAAATGAAAAAAGCGTAATAGAAATAAAGAAGGAAGGAAGTAAATTTAATGTACCTATAAGTATGCGTGACAAAGCCGGGCGTGTTGTGGCGGAGCATGGCATGGGCTGAGGGCGACACGGAGTCAAACGCATACGAAATGAACAATTTACACAATTAAATTAAAATTGAGGTATATAGACAAAGAAGTAGAAGGGGGGACCCTAGGTAAAAGTTGAAAGGATAAAGGAGGGTAGAGAGAACAAGTAGATCGCAATAAGTAGTTAAAGCGGTAATGTGGCATATTAGCGTGTCTTTGTGTTGGCATACAAGTTGAGATGTTAACAAAATGTGTAGACGATGGTTAAAATAAAAAAATTAAAAAAAAAAACAATAAATAATAGCGACTTCCTGTCGCATTCGTTACACATACATATACACACAGAAGCTGTTCAAGGGCCAAAAAAAAAAAGTAAACGGCAGAAGTAGAAACTAAAGGAGCGAGCAGCAGCATCAGTGAGCATCAAGCTAGTATAAGGATGGAGGAGCATAAGCAAACAAGCAAGCAAGCAGTAGAGTCGTGATTATTGGAGCAAGAAATAATTGAAAATGTTTGTCAATTACTTGGGTGCTCGAATACAGCAACAGCAACAACAGCAACAACAACAGCAACAACAACAACAAATACACACACACACACATTTACATGCAAGCAGACGTACGTACAATTATAAAAAAAAAAAAAAAAAAAAAACAGTAAAAATGTGTATGTATTTATGAATTTTGTAGTAGAGTAGTATATGTATGTACTATATGTACATGTTGCGTATGATTTCTGCATGTGTATTTGTGAGTTTGTTTGTGTTGGTGTGCTCGCGCAATTTAATCCTTCTTACAAATTGCAATATTGTTGGTTTTCCAATTTGCATGTTATTGCTCTTCTCTTCTTTGCGATGCACTTGAAGGTGCGCTCTCCGCAGCTAGTAACGGTAAACAACGTTGGCAACGGCGTTAGCATCAACAGAGGCAGCATTGCTTGCTGCGATGGAAGAAAGAAGTCATGTGTATGAGAGAGAGCAACAGATAGAGACAGTGAGAGAGAAAGAGAGTGGGAGAGAAGCAGATAGCAAAGGAGAAAACACGAGCATTTTATAATTTTTAAGCAGAAATTCCATGCATTTCTCTTTAATTTTGCTCATTTTGTTGTTATCGTTTTATGTATTCATTTGCTTTGGTGCAAACATCGATCGATTGGGTTTTTTTTTTTTGTTTTTTTGATTTTCTTGATGATGGTATGCATCATAATTAAATATTACAAATACTTTGAACGATCAATTAAGCGTATTATTTACATACGCAGATATGCGAATATATTGTGTTGGTATTTAATATTATGGTACATACTCACATACCTCATCAATAATTCAAATTGAATGAAAATGCAATTCGCAGTCGAATATGATTTCAATGTTCGTGCAATTATTTATGTAAATGAGTTGGTGCTCTATCACAAATAATAATGTTTTAAAATTATAAAACTTTGGTAACTTGTAAAATATGATATGAAATTTTGTTTATAGATTATTAAGTAATCAATAAAATGAGGTATGTAAATGTAAGACGATGTCCAGATAGCGAAATCTTACATCGACTAAAATCCACTCATCAATTTCAATGCAACATATGTATGTATTTACTTAGTAAGTTACTTAGGGAGTAAGTTATTTAGGGAGAGATTGAAAAAGCAGAGAGAGAGAGAGAGAGGGAGAGAGAGAGAGAGAGAGGGAGAGAGAGAGAGAGAGAGGGAGAGAGAGAGAGCGAGATAGAGAGAGAGAGAGCGAGAGAGCGAGATAGAGAGAGAGAGAGATAGCTACTGTGTATGACTACCATTACACCACACCCCCCAAGAAAATGAAATGTTTCTAAAGCAGATCCAAAAACCTTCCATAACAGCCTGGAAACCTTCCACTCTGTATCCCACTCCGTATCTTTTTTAGCACATGATATAATTGAGAGAAAGGCTTACTTACCGCGACATCAAGCTGCTGCTACGATGAAGTCTTACTCGCAGCTGCCTTGAGGAAGGTAAAGTGAAGTCTTATTCGTAGCTGCTCTTGAAAGATAAATAGAGGCCTTCTTTTAAATCGAAGAAGAAGAAGCAGTACAAAGCCTTCTTTTATTATTTCTCACAATATTTTTCACTCACACGTCTTGTTAAATTATGAAGTCCAGCCAGTAGTTTTACAATAGGGTAATCATTTTACAACAGAGTAAGATATTAACTGAAAAAAGCTAAGCCAGCACGTTCCTTATACATAAATAGGTTCTAAAAAAGCTCTATGGAACTTCAACTTACCTTCTCAAACGTGTAAAGTGGAGAGAATACAATAATATTTTACTAAAAACTAACAAAAACTTTGTTAAGAAGCTTCGTGGCAGTAATACCATCAGCTTCTTTAAATCTTCTTAGGATAGAAGTTTTTTTCCGAAAAGTTATAGCTTTTTAAAACTTTTTTCACTTTTTCTTCCGATTTAAAAAAAAAAAAGTGATTTAGCACGTTTTCCTTTTATTTACTTTTTTATTCTGATATTGGTTGGTTACACTGCTGCTGTGAACTGTACTAGAAATGTAGTAACTTGGTGTCTCTCTCTCATCTCATATCATCTCTTTTTGCTTTACGCTCACTCACATACGACTAGTCGACTAGCGGGATTTAGACTTTCTTCTCTCTAAAATAGCTTTTCATTTTGATATAGGTTGGTTACACTGCCGCTGTGCTCTATGCTAGAAATGTAGTTACTTGGTGTCTCTCTCATCTCATATCATCTCTTTTTGCTTTGCGCTCACTCACATACGACTAGTCGACTAGCGGGATCTAGACTTTCTCCTCTCTAAAATAGCTTTTCATTTTGATATTGGTTGGTTACACTGCTGCTGTGAACTGTACTGGAAATATGTAGTTACTTGGTTTCTCTCTCATCGCATAATATCTCGTTTTGCTTTGCGCTCACTCACATATGACTAGTCGACTAGCGGGATTTAGACTTTCTCCTCTCTAAAATAGCTTTTCATTTTGATATAGGTTGGTTACACTGCCGCTGTGCTCTATGCTAGAAATGTAGTTACTTGGTGTCTCTCTCATCTGATATCATCTCTTTTTGCTTTTACGCTCATTCATATAAGTGGGTCTCTTCGACTAACGGGATGCACCTCAACTTGAAGACTCGCTTAACTCTCAGCTGGCACAGTTGCATTTTTGCTTCTTCTTGCATAAGCTTCGGAAAACTAATGCATTGAAAACAAAGCAATTATTCTGCACATATTTGACTGATACAAAATTCTATTACACATGGCGAAGTTTAGACTCTCTTCACTAAAGTTTATTATGAACTACTATTACCACAGCACAGAAGTTTGCATAAACTTCTGTTTTAACAAAAAAAAAAAAAAAAAAAAAAATAATAAAATACTTATGCCTCCAAATAGAATTAAGCAAAAAATAGAAATTTGTAATAATTTATTTGGCCTCAAGCCAAGCAGCAATTGCTACTTTAAAGTGTTACGTTGAACTTCAAATATGTAAAACTAACAATGAAATGCGGCGCTTGTATGAATTCCATAAATCTATGTTGGCGCTGGTAGATGCAGCAGCGCACAACTAACACATAGACACGTACTATGTCATTGCATCTGCCTAAGGGTAGTAAGGACATGCGACACATGCACTTTAGTGCTGGCCAGGATTAGGGTCTACTGCAGAGCAGCATGTATGCATAAGCATGTGTGTGTGTGTGTGTGTGTGTTTATTTCTGCAGCATATTGCTTGGTCGCATTTGTCGCTTCCACTACCTGACGACGACCAAGTACTGACACTAACAAAACATATTCTGAATTTTGGCGAAAATTTATTTTTCCATATTTCCTTGTATAGTAGTAATGGTAAAATTCATGCAACGTATGTTGCCCGTCGTCAGTAACAGCAGTATCAGTGCCGACTTTGGACCACCAAAAAACTAAAACACCATCACGATTTGGTGAAGTGCCTGCCTGGCTGCCTTGATCCTGTGCCTGTGCATTTAAGGTTATAAGCTATTTTCGTTTGCTGTCCGAACGAGCTAACAACGACGCTCAATGGTTCGTTGACATTGTTTTTATACTGTATGTATATTCACATGAATGTGTGTGTGTGTGTGTGTGTGTGTGTGTGCCTTTGCATCGAAATGTGTACATTTGTGCGTGTTTTTATTTGCATATATTTTCTCCAACAATTTTTGCTGTATTTGCATTTTCAATTTTCGGGTGACAACACCTGCACATGTACATGTACCTGTGTGTATGATTGTATGTATAGTATACTCTTGACTAGCACACGCACTCGCACTCACACACACACACACATACACATATAAACAGAGAGAGAGAGGGAGACATAATTATTTTGTGTCATTGTCACTTATGTGTGCTTAGAACATAAATTTCATTGTATTCCTCCATTTCACAATCTGCTCTCTGCCACTCACGCTCTTTCCCTCTCTGCCTTTTTCTCTCTCTGCAGGTAACTCTCCAGCTGTTTGTGTTAGTGTGTTGCTATTTTGTTAATTTGCTTATCATACATTTTTGTTATTGGTTTTCAACAAATCCACTAATTTCAATTTTATAAAACTAAACACATATTTTTTTTTTTTTTTTATATATTTTATTTTCAGGTAAGCCGCAAATGAAAACTTTAGTTTATCAAATTAATCATTTGGATTTGCATTTTGCGCTTAAGTAAGAACATAACAAATATAAGGTAAATATGTACTACTGTGGGCAAAAGTTAGTAAGACTTTTTAATTTAAATTT
>OY282452.1:61109408-61129408 GCA_958295655.1 Palloptera scutellata | reverse complement strand
TCTGCGTAGAGAAGCGACTTCACATAACCTCACAAAAAATAATCCAGCGGTGTTAAATCGCACGATCGTGGAGGTCACGCCACAGGCCCACGACGCGAGATAATGCGATCGCGCTCAACAAAAGTTTCCTTCAATAACTTGCTTGTGATTGTTTCGTTGACTGCTGTATGGCATGTAGCGCCGTCTTCTTGGAACCAAAGGTCGTCCACATCAACATCCTCCATCCAATTCAGGCACGAAAATCATGTGATTAAATCATGTTAATCATAGCATTCCCCATGGACTGTAACATTATGACCGGCTTAATCTTTGAAGAAATATGGACCAATCAGTACATATTTTGATATGCCCCTAGAGCACACCAAACAGTGACTCTCAACAATGGCTTGTGGATTATGATCACTCCAAATGCGATTTTAATTTTGCTTATTAACGTAACGTACGCATTCAACCAAAAGTGAGCTTCATCGCTGAACGAAAAATGTTCTTGTGAAAATCGGGATCGATGGCCATCTCGTTTTGGGCCCATTCACCGAACCTGCGATGCGCTTGATGATCGTTCGGCTTCGATTCTTGCACGAGTTGGATTTTGTAAGATCGCAAACCAAGTTACTTCCGCAAAATCTTCCATAAAGTGGATGGGCACAGCTCCAATTGTTGTACGCGATGGCGGATGGACTCATTCGGGTCTTCTTCGATACTCAGCTCCACAGTAGCAATAGCGTCTTCGGTGCGCACTGTACGCGCGTCTCTGAGGATGCGCATTATCCACTAGAGTAAACGTGGTGCGAAACCGATCCATGGTTGCTCGAATTACCGACTCTTACTTACTTACTTAACTGGCACTACAACCGATGATCGGTCTTGGCCGCATACTGGACCGTAGATCTCACAAAGTATCTTCCTCTCGAACGCTCCTAACAGTCTCTCATCATTGATGGTCAATGTGCACGTCTCTGCGCCATGCATTAGGATGGGAAGGATGAGGGACTGATAGAGCGTTATTTTCGATAGAGCGTTATTTTTCATAGTAACACCTGTTGGCAAGAGTTAGTCTCTGCTTGATCTCAAGGCTGACATTATTATGGGGGCCTGGGGCGTAGAACACAAGGTAAAGTTCGTGACAGTCGCCGGTGCGTCCATGGTCGATCCTTGCGCTTCTACGTTTCAATTCGACACACAGCCTCCTCGTGGCGTCTCCTGGTTAGCGATCTGACAACGGTGAGTGAGTTAACTAATGTGTGCGGCGGGCTTCTCCATGGCCTTGAATGAATGGTTGTGCGTCGGGCTTGGAACCCACCACGTTCAAATACTCACCAATGAATCCTCAATTACCGACTCTGCTGCTGGGCGACTATGTCGACCGAATATTGGACGCAGAGCGCGATGCGTCGCTCGAGCCGAACCATTATTTTGATAATAAATTTGCACGATTTGCAAACGTTGTTCAGGAGTAAGTCTATCCATTATGAAATGTCCCAACCAAAACTAAACTGAGCATAAATCAAGTGACAGCTGTCAAAAAGACCAGCTCCGAAAAAAGTATTGGCATATTGAAAAGCATTCTTCAAAAAAAACAAAAAAAAACACCCTTTACATACATACCATACATATGTATGTATATAGTCGTCCGTACGAGTATGTATGTGTGTATGAGTGTATGAGTGCCGATATGAACCAGTCAGTAGCTCGCTGTACTCATGAATATTCAGTCTGTATATCCTTGCTCTGTGTGTTTTCATATAATTTATTTTGTTGACGTAGGTTTATTTATTTATACTCTTTCTCTTTTCTTTTTTCTTTTCACTTTTTTTTTGGTTTGAAGAGTTTTCAATTTAATGCTCTAAATATGAAATGAGATTTATGTTATTTTGCAAGAAGCCTTCAGAAATGGATATATTTTGTTGCCCCTCCTTTTTTTCTTTTTGTGAAGAATCTGTGTAGGTTTTTGTTAGATAATTTTCTTTCTGCAGCATGGCACCCAAGAGCTTAAAATATAAATAATTGCTCTAATTTGGAGTACAACATTTTTGTAATTTCTTCCTCTACTGAGGCAACGACTCTGCATAGTTCGGAAACCCTCGATTAATGTGAAGGCACTGGTGGAGTTGAAAGTTGATTTTGGGGTTTGCCGCTAATGAGAAAATTATGAATTAGCGCTTGACACTCGAGCGGAGCACATCGCAAGAGCGAATGAGATGGTGCAGGAGAGTTGAACTTTGTTGAGGAATACAAATTTTGTTAATATCGCCTGTTCTTGTGTTGCTTTTCAAGCATCACAATAGCGAATTCGATAATCATAGGGCCGTGCAGGGCCGTGCAGTCAAAATACGTTACCGGAGAGAAAAGATGAGGTTCATCATATTCGACGTTACCACTCGAATGTTAAACTCAAATTAAAGTAACAATTTAGATAATTAGATAAAATATGTAGTTCTGGCATAGAAATCTTTTTATGCTATATCCTTAAAGATAAACTGAAAGTCTTTAGTTACTTCGAAGCAAATACAAAACAATCAAAATTTCGATTGAAGTAAGAAAGTGTTGGAGGAAATTATCAAAAAGTTTTGAGACATAATTTTTCAAATGATTTTTATCACGATATTGCTACAATTTCATGCCTAAGTGTATGTACGTGAGTGTGAGTGTGTGTGTGTGTGTGTGTGTGTGTGTGTGTGTGTGTGTGTGTGTGTGTGTGTGTGTGTGTGTGTGAGTTCGTGTGTGCTGATAGTCATATAGATTTTAGTCGTACATAAATTTTGATGGTTTTTCTATACTTTCTCCACCAGAAAAATCTGCATTTCCATCAAATTATTTCGATAAACTTCATTAATCACAATGAAAAGTAAATAAAACGAGGAAAACATACACACACACACACACACACACACACACACACACACACACAAACACGATTATATTCACATAATTCTAGTAATACTTTTGAAATTGTTGTACTAGTCCTTGTATTTATTGTTGCTGCTGCAGTTGTTGCTATTGCTAGTACATACATGTATGCACGAGTATGTATGTATTAGTATGAAGTATTGTTGTAATCTGTGAAAGAAAATCCGGATATGTTGAAAAATTACTTGAAATTCGTTTCGATTTCATTTGTGAGTGTGACGTTAAGTAATTGCTTCTAATATGAGTATGTATGTATATGGGTGCATTTGTAAGAGAGAGAGAGAGAGAGTGGAGAGTGTGTGTGTGTGTGTGTGTGTGTCTATGAGATATAGCGCACATATTTGCACATATGTTTTGTTTTTTATTTTTTGTAGAGTGATATTTTTCCTTTTACTTCTCTTTTATGAAATTTTAAGAGCAACACAAGCAACAAATTTTTGATACGTAAGTTTGTTGGGAGTTACTCAAGAGAGTACAATATTAAACTCACATACACAAACACATACGAACTCAAATGTTCATATGCATCCACATGAAGAAATCACACGGCAAATTGCTGAGGAGTGAAAAATAGAAAACTGTTATCATCGGAGAAAAAAAGGAGCAACAGCAACTAGTTATTGTTGTTGATGTAGCGCAAAATGTTGCAAAAAAAAGTAGGTAACATATAAGCAACAAATTTCCAGTTGATCGTTGAGTTACAAATGTACCGAATCCCTGCCGCATCACTCCCATGTAGTACAGTGTTGCAATATAAAAATTTTCTGTCTGTTTTTTGATTTAATTTTTATTTTCGTTTTCTATTGAGTTTAAGTAAATATTTTGTTTAGGGTTGAATGCATTGAAATGTGTTGTTATTTCTGTTATTGCCATTGCTGTTGCTACTCGCTGCCGATGAAATGAAATGAAATGTCGACATGTCGATTGTTTTGTAGTTTTATTTATTTTTCTACTTCATAATATTTTTTTTAGTTTATTGTAAAAACAAGCAAAAAAAACAAAAAAACCAAAAACAACAATGGGGAATTGGAAATTCGTCTAGATTTGTTGATTTTTGAAAAATGTGATTTGTGGCTTCAGCAAGAGTATCATGCCCACCTTTTTTCCGGCGTTATATATTACAACATATACTTGAAATATTTATACAGTATGTACATCAATACTTTCAAATAATATTGAGAAATAATTAAGCTGCTGTCGGGTGATGACTTTGAATTGATTATACCCGCAAGTTTTTATTCTCCAAAGTTTTCAGTCTCTCAATAGTTGAGAGATTGGCATAAGATTCCTCGAGCTACAAAATCATTTTTCCATGGGCATTTCTTTTCATTTCTTATGAATAATTTCTCAATTTTAGAAGCTACAAAAGCTCTTCTGTTTACATATTTATTGAAAAGGCTTCAGCGAGTTTAAGTCAAAAGGAATGACAGAAACTTTGCTGTAACTCAGTGTATAAAATTAGTATAGAAACTTGCAGCAGAGTGTGAAAAACTGAGAGAGAGAGAAACTCTTAACTTTATATACTTTATATACTTTATGTACTCTCATACTGAGAAGTGAACCAATTGGATTTCAGCTCTCTTTCTTGGTACTCTTAGTTCGGTTATGTATGTACCATAAACCGCCATATTTGCCATAGAGCACATGAAATGAAACTGAGAGAGCCGACGTCAGGGTCGAGCTTTTCTGTATGAATGTATGAAGATCGACGTCGACGCCGACGTCGCTGTCTCAGTTTGATCTCATGTGCTCTTTGATATTTAAAATGTTGAAAGAGGACAATTACTGGGGTTCTGTCTTATATCTTCCCGCATAAAGTTCACACGGGGAGAGAGAGTCAGGCCATTTTATAAAATAACTAATTTTGTATGGGAGTTGAAGATGAGGAGTAAGTACGTTGAAGGAAAATTTGGGATTAAATAAAAAATAAATGAGGTCTGTCTTACATTTTAACCCTCTAGCAGCGACTCCTGACCAGCTGTCGCGTGACTGGTTGATTTTCATAGGCATATCATTTTGTATGGGAGCACCCTTAAGAGTTGTAAATGGGGGGAGGGGGAGGGGATAAGTTCATTGGAGAAAAATATTTAGTAGGAGGATGAAAATGAATTGAGGTCGGTCTTATATTTTGCCCCTTTAGGATTACCCTGTATGCACAGGGAGTGTAATTCATAAAAACTTGGATAAATTTTGTATAAAGGCTTCTTTAAGGGTTCGAGATAGAGGGTGAGGATATGTTGCGGCAAAACTATGTTCATTGAAAGTTACTGGAGGTCGGTTTTTCATTCGATGCGACGCAATTGTTTGAGCAAACTCTATTAACTGGGCAAGGGCATTGAGAAGAACGCGCAAGCAGACAAGCTTGTTTAGAAAAGGGGACAGCGATTGCATTCATGGAATCTCGACCATTTTGTGGAAAAGGAGACAGTGTAATCAGGGCAATATTCAGGCAGGAAGAGATAAACAAGAGTCAAGAACTGTTTCGGTGCTGAGGGAATCCAAACCGCTTCTTGACAATGAGAGAAGATATGCATTCTATATACATATATCGCGTTGTTCTTACACTGGGCACTGCAATCTCAGGTTTTATGAAGGTTCTGCAGCAAGGAAGTAGAATCATCAGAACTTATTTTAGCACCCTGCATTACCAAAGAAGTTCTGAAGCCTGGTCAGAAATCCAGTGCACAATAATAATTAGCACCCATGAAGCCGCTGGTAGTACTCAAATTCTTTTGGGAAACAGGACTGGATGAGCTACGCTAGCCAGATTATACTAGGATAAGAAGAGCGACGTACAACTGTTCTTAAAATAACCTCTCCAACTTACCTACAATACAATTCAATGCTTAAATATGTGAATTTTCTGAAGCTCTGGCAATCACTGATTTAAACAACAAATTCAATAAATATGATGAAATTACAAAAATATTCGTAAAATTAAATACAATTCAATCCGGAGGCTGAAGATAAGCCAATGCTCTCACATATAGCATGTACACACACACACACATACACATACAAAAGCACCAAAATTGTACAATAATAACAACAAGGAATGTACACAAATACAACAAGACAATTTAATGCTACAGCAAATAATAAATGACAACGAAATACGAGCGCGTATTTTTGTCCCGGCAATTCAAGTCTCAACTCGCCTCTTCAGTTTGTTGCTTTGTGCACATTTCGAACATAATCTATTAAATATTTATGATGGCTTATAGCTACAATGACAGTGGCATCGAGAAAACAAGCACACACAAAAAACGAAAACAACACACACAAAAAAATACGAGAAAGGAGAAGAAGTAGAAGCTATCGATATCGATCGATAGCAAATACCCAAGTAGAAATCAAACGGAGAGAGCAAGCGGAGCAGAGCACTGCAAGAGAGGGAGAATATAAATTGACGACAGTGATGCTTGTAAAATAAATATGACATTTATTGGTCCTATATGTATTGAGAGAACATGCACATATATATGTATAAGAGCACAAGCAGCAGAAAGAGAACATGAAGAGGGAGAGCAGGCATTTTTCGAGGAATACAAAAATCGTTGAAGAGAGCAAACAACACCTAATGGACAGACACTAGAACCACCCAGCAAGAAAGCAAACAATGCAAACAATCAACAATCAGAACAACAACAACGATCAATGGCGGAACTTTACCCCACAATGTTTAAATAACATAACCCAAATTTATTGTATTAAAAATTACATTTTGCAATAATTAAAAATATAGAATTTTACAACTAGCATTATTATTATTTTTATCATTTTTTTCTCTTACGAAAGCAACAGCAGCGGCATTAACAAAAACGAAGACGAGAAAAAAGGTGTAAAAAAAAAAAAAACACAAAAAAGAAAATCGAAAACTGAAAAACATTCAATATATTTAAGCTTAAGCAGCAAAAGTCTCTATTGTTTGTTCCATGCCAGTGTATACTTGCACATATTGTCCATAACGACAAACAATGCAGCTATTGTTTATTTGTTGCGGCTGCTGTTGCCTGCCTGCTTGCCGTTAGTGGTAATCCAAAACACCCTTTTCCACCAATGCAGCACCACTAGTCGGCAACGTTCCTCAGCTTTTCAGTAACTGTATTAAAATACAATCACCAGCATCATCATCATCATCATCATCGGCTTCAACATCAGCTTCATCCCTGACCTATAAATTATTTAGGTACTAGTGATATTCCATGAAGTTGCTGTTGTTGTTGGGGCATTATAAAAATCTATATGTGTGTATGTATGTATGTCTGTATGTATTTATACCCCAAATTTACTTCAGGCTATTTTTACGCCTGATAATTACATTTTATCAAATTTTGAGAGAAACTTTTTAACAATTTTTTACTTAATTTTTTCGTTTTTCCTTTTTTGTTGTTGCTTTATTCTCGTTTTTTTTGTTTGTTTGTTTTTGTTGTGTCCTTTTTTTCATTTTTTCTTTTTAGTTGTTTTTAATTCGGAGGTATGCGATTTTTTATGCCATCCATGACATTTGACATTATCTGTGCTTTTTTGCAAATTACACTGTGCGCAATAATTCATGTGTGTTGTGTGTGTGTGTGTGTGTGTGTGTTTGCATCTTTGATTGGAATTGATGATAATGGATTTTTAAATATTTAATTTAAATTTTATTTTTAATTTTTGATAAATATTAAATTTTCTACATACATTCGATATTTTGTTGGTTTTTACATATTATATGTAGATAATTAATTATTTGTAGTTGTTGTTGTTGTAATCGTAATATCATTTGGTAAATTTAAAAATCAAGCCGAGACAAAATGTCATTGATGGACACAATGTCCACAATATAAGTAATATAGATTTACAAAGAGCGCAGAGAGCTTCTCTCTCTATATTCTCTCTCTGTATTCTATATGTGATGCTCAAAACCGTTATGTTGGCATGCAAAGGACTGCTCTAAAATGAGCACAAAAGATAACCGATTTTAATTAACATATAAGTCAGGTGACAGTTTTCTTTCTGTGCTCTCAACAGCTGTACTCTTCTCACTCAGCTCTGCAGGTGGCCAACCAACACTGATTTACATACAAGTATTCTGGGTTAACTCAATACACGCTCTCTCTCTCTCTCTCTCTCCATATCTGTTAATATGTTAATTCTTTCATACGAATGAATAACGGGAAACATTCACATAGAGCAAGAGAGAGTCTATTCCATGACATTTCTTATCAATTGTTGTTGTTTTGAATTATTAACCAATTCAAGGGTTAGGGGACGAAATTGTGCTTGGGAATAAGACGAACCTCTCACTTTCCTACGCTTGCAAGACATTGCCCTACAACGCTTTAACATCTTGACATCTTGAATAAACTACCATAACTACTTAGATTCTCTTCAGTAATCGTTGAAATAGCTCCATGATATAATTGAAGATTCTTCAATAAAATCTTTCCTGTACAAATAAATATTGATGAGCTTTGAAACACTAGACTTGCGCTTTATAATTTTTAAATATCAGTTTAAATAAATTATACCGGCCATTAAGTTTTCTGCTTCCTTCTGCATCCTACTTCATATCGAAATTTCTTGGAAAAACAAAAAAACACTCAGCTTCTTAATTACCCAATCTGTGCAACATAACCTCAACAAATGCCTCTCTCGTTTAATTTCACTTGCATGCCTCTTATTTAAATTTCTAGATTATTTTGTAACAACTAAAAATTTTACTAAGTATTTCTCCTTTTTTATGCAAAATTTCACAAAAATGTTCACAGCTGTTTTCGCTTATAGCGAAATAGTTTTTAAATTGCGATTTAAAAGTAATTAAGAATACTTTGGCAAACATTCCAAAAAAACAACCGAACAAAATAAAAACCCAAAAAAAAAGAGAGCAAAAGTTTGCCGCATGCAAACGTACATATACACACACACACACAGAGAGAGAGAGAGAGAGACAGAAAGAGGGAGAACCAAAAGGAATAATTAAATACCCTAAAGCCAAAAGAAAAAAATAATGGTGGCAAAGGGCAAAAAGTGACAGGGAAAAAGGAAAGAGGAAAAAGTAAAGACTAGAGGAAAAAGCGAAAAAAAAGTTTGCACTAAAACAAAAAGTAGCAAAAACTTCCATTAAAAATGCCCTGAGCTAGTTGCAATATCATACAACAACACCAGCAGTCGCAGCATCAGCAATACCACCTAACGAACACTAAAATTTTGCTATTTCATTAGCTTCGAAGTGCTCGCGAAGTACAAATTTGTATATAAAATCAATGATGGCAACACTGTCCGCCAAAAACTCTCTCAGTCAGAGTGTCAGTTTTGGTTTTATTATTGTCGTTAGCTTGAGTTTTTGCGGTTCGCATAGAGACTCCAAACACACACACACACACACACACACACACAGAGGAATATTGCAAAAATAATTTACTTACGCGTTTCGCTAACAACAACAACAGGAACAACAACAACAACAACAACAACAACAACAACAACAACAACAACAACAACAACAACAACAACAACAACAACAACAACAACAGCAGCAACAAACTTTATGCCAAAGCAAAAATTGTTTCGTCTGCAATGCGGCGTTTGAGCCCGCAGTGTATACTACTAAATGGTATCGATGTTGTTGCTTTTATCTCACGCCGTTGCCTCTGCTGCTGCCTCACTACTGCGCTGCGTTACCCTTTCATTTCGCAGCAGCAACAGCAGCAGCAGCACAAACATCTGTCGCATCATTTATTGTCGGAGTAAAGCAGCAGCGCGCGTTGCTTCATAGTAAATTATCGTACCCTAGTAGCAATAACAACAAATAGTGGGAGAATGTTTGTACATATGTAAATGATGAGTGAGTGTGGTGAGCTCGGCAATCGGAAGCATTGTAGCAAGAGAGACAGAGAGAGAGAGAGAGAGAAAGTGAGGAAGTGGATTGTTTGTAGAAAGAGCATAAGCGCATATCATCAAATATAATTTATACTCATTTTGATTTCTTTTTCTCTTTTCCTTGGCTTAGTTTTTCAACTACCGCGGGGTTTCCCATAATTGTTGTCGTTAAATAAACCTTAAATAAGAGTGCTGATGTCCGTACGTGAGTAGTTACGTTACGCGCATAGAGTAAAGAAACAAGATAATATTGAGTTATGGCTTAACCCAAAGCCTTTATGCGTAAAGCGTAGTAGAACTTGAGTCTATTGATGGCATTAACTGAGGATTAGTGAAAAGAAATAATTAAATGTGTCTCAAAATTAACTACATTCAATTCTTCAGAAGAGAGCATCAGAATTAAATGCTTAAAATGCTGCAAACGATTTGTGTTTTTGCAGTAGAACTAGTTTCCCAACGAGGCTGACAATTACATATTTAAGGTTAGTGTTTGGAGGATGGAGAGGGAGAACAAGGTGCAAGTGAAGGAGACAAACGATTGAGATTAGAGAGATTGAAGCAGTTATTCTTTACTTCATTATCCATTGTGGGGAGAACATCAGAGTATATCTACAATTTTATAAAGGAAGGGCTGCATAAAACTCTCATAGGAAAGTAACGGTAAAAGTGAAAACAAAGCAAAAATATCATTAATGATGAGCGTAAATTGACAAGCGCTCTCCAAAAAAACGAAATTGAGTAAGTAGAGCAACTGATATCTGTGACGTGAGCATTGTCGAGAGCATAAATTAACTTGCAATTCGCTCTTTTCAGCGGGTCATACTGATGTGACCCATACTTTAATTCATTTTTCCTTGGTAAGACAAACTCAAATCACATATTTTTTGGTTAGTAAGTGCAACTGCTTAGAAAGTACATAAGTTTTTATTTACTCCCATAATTTCACTGCACTACTAAACTGTTAAGTACTTGTATATTCCAAAAGGGGGATGGCAGCTTCAGGGATAACCTTCTGTTGCTTCTGATTTAAAAGAAATAAACTATAAATCCTAAACTTCCCTTTCGCCGCTACACCTGCCACTAGTGACTGCGACCGAGTATCATGTGACAAACTTTTCCTTATACTCTAAGTCTCATAAAATTAATGCACTTAATGAATATTGAATATTCATTGTAACCTTTGCCTGCATATAAAGTGCAAATCACTATTAATAATTCACTTACGAATGTCAACTGCAAGCGGGCAACAACAGAAGCAGCAGCTGCGAGCAACAGAAAATTAACAAAATTACTTCTACTTTCATTTACTTACTATGACAAAAATATAGCGGCGAAAAAAACTTTTCTAAGTAATTTTGAAAGCACTTAACTCATTAGTGCCGACGCACATTAAAAAAATAGAAAAAGCGACGAAAAACAGTGCTGCACTTTTACTTTTCATGAAAATGTAATTTCTGTTTTTTTTTTCCTTCTTCTTCTTCTTTTGTAGATGTTGCTTGTTTAATGTGTAAACGTTGAATATTTTCTGCATGATGTGATTGCTGCTGCTGCTGTTCACTGCTGCCTGTCTCTCGCTCACACGCATGCACACAGCCTAAAAGTAGGCTACATGTCCTTGCTGCAATGCAACAAAATGTTTACGCTGTGCTGCGTCTGTTCTTGTGCTTGTATATATATATATATATTTTTTTATAAAGTTCAGCTGTTTTAAACTTACTTCCTATCTTCTTTTCCTCTCTTCTGTGCTGTTCTGTGCTGTTCTGTGCTGCGCTACACTAATATAACATTTAATATTTAGCCTTGTATATGTGTCCTTTCTATGCAGCCTACCACTGCGTATGTGTGTGCGCCTTTGTTGTTGGTTTTGGTTCACAAATATCACATATCTATGCATTCATATGTATGTTGGTACGTTTGAGTTTGTTTATTTATGTTGGATTCATAGCAGTCAATGTTATGCCAACAATATACGCTCATCGTCGTCATCGCTTCATACAAAATTTGAATATATTTTCATTACTTTGGTGTCATTTTTGACATTTCATGCACATTAAATGTCACCCAAGTGATTTTATTTTAATGATTTTTTAAACACCCACAAATATACACACACAACCGCTCTCACACAGCCGCACTCACACAGCCGCACTCACACAGCCGCACGCTTCAACTCACCCATATGCATGACGATGTGTATGCATAGCAAATTTTTACTACACCTTAGCGTTAGAGAATATATGTGCGAAAAGTTTTTATCGGTACGCTCGCTTGCTCACTCTACATTTCAAGGTGAATTCAAGATGCAACATCATCGTTCGTAGCTGAGTCAGAGGAGGGAAAATGGAAAGAGAAATGTGGAAGGATTGAGAATATTTCATATGTATGTGTTTGTGCGGTTTTATGGTGTAAAGATAATTTAAGTTTTTAAGTGATTTGTATATGTTACTTACTTTACCGATGCACATTAGCAACTGAAAAATTGTATGCTGCACCTGCAGAAACTTCGTATTTTATAGTCTCCTATAATTAATTCATAACAAATGTTAGTATTAAAAGTTTCGTGTAAGATGAGGAAGGAAGAAGGGATATCTTTAATCACGTTCTTTGCGTTGTTAAGCTTTTTGATTGTTACATTGAGGGAATCGGTTAATTTCCTACTGGGATGTTGCCTTCAGAGAGCGCGAGGAAGAGAGTATTAGCAGACATCAGTGATATTGGGTACAAGAAATGAAACTCGGAGAGCCGACGTCGGTGCTAACTTTGCGGTTCTTTGGATGTGTTGATGCGTGGTTGAAGATTTTCAGAGACTGAGCAATATTTGTTTCCAAAATGTGATTACAATTTGTAATCACATTTTGGAATGTTTTGGAATGATAACCATTTTGAATAACCTAAGAGTATGATGAGAGCATGGGACGAGAGTTTCTTTCTGTGCTTCTTGAGTTTTTTTTTTTTTTTTGCTTACATTGTATAAAATCGAGATAGAAAAAAGTTTTCTCAGTTATGACGATATAATTTCCCTATGAAATCGGGACAAATAAATCTGTACACCTTTTCGTAGGAAAAGCCTACAAAGTAATTTTAATTATTCAAAAAAAAAAAAACAAAAGAAATAAGTTTTCAAAGAGTTTGGCATGGAAAAAGAAAATTACAGTTAATTATTCAATCTTCTGCTCTTTGTATGAAGCCAATAGAGCGACAACCAAAAATGTACTGCTTATTCTTTTCTTTCTCTCCCTCTTCGATTTCTTTTTATTCCTTTTTTGGTGTGCTGCTGATAACGGCATCAGCGCCAACAGCTGCGTTTCTTTCGTTTTATTATTGTTCTTTGTCTTTGTGCTCAAAATGTTCTGCTACCTTTACTCTCTTACACTGCTTGCCTCTCTCTAAGACAACACTAAAGTGTATTTTCAAACTTTTCGTATTTCTTTGTTTTCCTTTTCTGACGCGGTTGAAGAACAGAGTTAGGGGATCGCCTACATACGGTACAAGCAGAGACGCCGACGTCGACTTCGACTCTCTCTCCGTTTCACATCATGTTCACATCATCCATGCTCTCTCACGAGCACCAATATTTTCTAACTGTGTGTGTGCGCTCTTCTATATTTACTGACTCTCCACAAGCATGTGCTATCATTACTATGCACTCCACCCCCTAAGAGTACACATAATTGATTAAAGTGGAGGCCGTTTTTCGAAAAACAAGAAGAATTTATTTTTCGACAGTTAAGGTGTCAAACGAAAGGTTTTTCTTTCCTCATATGTTGAGTTGTCAGCGCTGATTTCTGCATGGTACACCAAATGAAAGTATCCACTGGGCAATAACTGACCTTAGTGCGTTGATTTGCCCATGGGCACACCAGGTGCTCCATGCAAGTCTATGAGCAAGGCGTCACTTCATATTGGCTATTTTGAAGAATGATGAATTTTTGTCGACATTTTTGCAACGGGTTCTTGAACTAACATTTCCAGAGCTTTGCATGTTCGAACTACTCCCATTTCTAAATATAAATCAAGAAACATCAGTACAAAATAAAGAAAATATTTAAATTACAGCAACACATGCAAAATACCAAAAAACAAAAAAAAAAAAAAAAACATCAACAGCAGCATCAAAATCAACAGCAAAAGAAATAAATAAAAATTTTTGCTGACAGTGATGATAAAAATGATTTATCATTCGTAACCAACACCTCCTTCACCATAAAATTTGTAACACTCACACTCAAGCGGCGCGAAACAACAAAAACTTTCACACACACACATGCACTTGCTAAAGTGAGTGAACAGCAGTGCCATTATATCCCTTGTTAACTTTGCCGACTCAAACAATATTTTGAAGAAAGCGGTTTTTGCTCCTACTCACTACTCATCAGATAAACCACGCACACCAAATATTACTAAAAAAAAAAAAAAACGAAAACAACAAATAATGATACATCATCACTCACACACACACGCACGCACACACTCATATGGTACTAAGTCACACACATATGAACTTTACTCACATGCTCACACACTAACGCACATATGTACCATACATATCTTCTGCTCTTTGTATGAAGCCAATAGAGCGACAACCAAAAATGTACCGCTCATTCTTTTCTTTCTCTCCCTCTTCAATTTCTTTTTATTCCTTTTTTCGTGTGCTGCTGATAACGGCATCAGCGTCAACAGCTGCGTCTCTTTCGTTTTCTATTTTTGTTGTTCTTTGTCTTTGTGCTCAAAATGTTCTGCTACCTTTACTCTCTTACACTGCTTGCCTCTCTCACTCTGCCGCTCTCTATCTTATTCACATATACAAAAGTAGTAGTATCTATTGTTAGAAATATGTACATATCATATCTCATATTATAAAGATACTAAAGGCTCCTGCTTTAGAGATACTTTCGTATCAGTGATAACACATAACAAACAGGAAAATAGAATTCCAATTCCATTCCTTTAACAGGCAATGACCAAATAAAAAAGGAAAAGAAAGTCCAAAGTTGAATGGGAGCGAACGAAGGAGTCTGACACAATTCCATAGCAGAGAGTAAGTATGTGGTTGGACACAGAGTTTCTCTAGCAATGTTTGAAAGTGCCGAGAGTGTGAGGGGAGGGCAGCTCATAAACATTGGACTAACAATGAAGTCAATGCGTATTGTTCGAGTTACGTCTATTTTTCTTATTCCCTTTTGAATTCCTCCTCATACTTATATATTTTATGTGTTATTGAAAATAAACTTCGGAGCACAACACACATACACACACACACACCACCACACACACCACCACCACACAAAATTTAAAGTTGCTCCGTGTTACAAGTTGCAAGTGTACGGAGGCAACTAACCAACAAAGGAAATGAAGCGTACACATTCATTGATTTATTTTATTTAATAAAGTGTATCTACATTTTTGCAGTGACTCTTAATTTTATCTATTAATTTAATGACTTAAAAACAAAAAGCTCAACCTAGAAGAGTAAAAGAATAGCTTAAGAATAGACTTTCACTTCAGCCTTAGTATTCTGCATAAGTCTGTTGGTCCCTTCCACTTGTGTACAAATATAAGAAGTGAGAGGCGAGAAGCTCATCCTAGGCCACCTTGAGATGATATGAACAAAAAGTAGAACTTCGAGTAACCTTTCAAGGTTTTAGTTAGCAAGAGGAGAGAATGGGACATTTGAAATGTTCATTAACTCTCATTTAGATTCCACAAAACAAAAGTGGAACACTGACGGCTCGAGATCAGACAAAAGGAGTGGGTTCAGCGGTATATGGTTCAAATATCAAACACTAGGATCTTATATAGGAAGCCGTCCAATTATTTTTCAAACGGAGATACTTTCCATCCAGCTTTGTGCACTGTTCAACCTCAAATGTGGTCGTAAAAATCAACAAGAGATACTCGGAGAGTCAAGCCACTATCTAAGCCCTAGATTACTTTGAGATATCCTCGAAATTAGTATGGGAATGGTTAGAGCTTCTGAAAACAATCCTTCCTTCCTTAACTGGCACTATAAGCGATGAACGGTCTTGGCCGCCTCTACAAAGCTTCGCCAGTCACCTCTGCTATGCGCGCGCTGGCGCCAGTTGATAAGGCCAAGTGCAGTCAGGTTGCCCTGCACCTGGTCTTTCCAACGGAGATTAGGACGTCCCTTTCTGCGTGTTCCTCCACCGTGGTTCGAATACAACACCCTTCTAGCCAGAGCGGAGCGCTTTCTTCCATTCGCTCAACATGAC
The DNA here is from genome assembly GCA_958295655.1 of Palloptera scutellata. Lineage (NCBI taxonomy): Eukaryota > Metazoa > Arthropoda > Insecta > Diptera > Pallopteridae > Palloptera > Palloptera scutellata. Next base: position 61,113,407 of record OY282452.1, on the reverse strand, counting down.
CCAGCCAGCGAAGCCGCTGGATTTTTATACGCTTGACAGTGAAGAGAGAACCAGTTAGAAGAAGGGATAACAAAAACACCAGAAGAGAGAGAGAGAGAGAGAGAAGGGAGAGAGAGAGAGAGAGAGAGAGAGAGAGAGAGAGAGAGAGAGAGAGAAGGGAGAGAGCAGAGAGAGAGAGAGAGAAGGGAGAGAGAAGAGAGAGAGAGAAGAGAGAGAGAGAGAGAGAGAGAGAGAGAGAGAGAGAGAAGAGAGAGAGAGAGAGAGAGAGAGAGAGAGAGAGCGAGAGAGAGAGCGAGAGAGAGAGAGAGAGAAGAGAGAGAGAGAGAGAAGAGAGAGAGAGAGAGAAGAGAGAAGGGAGAGAGCAGAGAGAGAGAGAGAGAAGGGAGAGAGAAGAGAGAGAGAGGGGGAGGATTATAAAACAGTCAGTGTCGGCGTACAGCTTATACAGCTCATCGTTACATCTTATTCGATACACGTCGTCCACGCATACTGGACCGTAGATCTTACGGAGTATCTTCCTCTCGAATGCTCTTAACAGCTTCTCATCATTGATGGTCAATGTCCACGTCTCTGCGCCATAAATTAGGACGGGAAGGATGAGGGACTTATAGAGCGTTATTTTCGTCGGTCGAGAAAGGGCTCTACAAAAAGGCTCGCAACTCCCTACTAATCCCGCAGCAAAACCTGTTGGCAAGAGTTAATCTCCGCTGGATCTCAAGGCTGACATTATTGTTGGTGTTTGAATACATTAGGCCTCGACGCATCAGGCCATAGAAGGTAATTTAAGACAAAATGGTCCAAACGCTCAAACTACTGGATGCCCGACACTAAGCTTAGACTCCAGAAGAGCTGTCTGTCCTTTGTTTTAAGCTTAGCAAATACCAACTGGCAATAGTCAAAGGTTTTCTTTCAGGGCACTGTAAACTGGGGAAGCACTCGAATCGATAGTTTTGCAAAAAACAACAGTTAGTATTGATATTTCTATTTTTATCGATTTTACCCAACTCTAATATCGAGTAAATTTTCAATACTGTAAACTGGGTATAGATCAGGAAACAGGACTTTGGTATAGATCAGGACGGTGCCTTTCTAGTTCTTTATTGATTAGGATTACTTTGTCAAATCTGTTGGTGATCTCAGCGCAAGAGGCTCGAAAAACACTATGTAGAAATTCGTGCCATTCATTACGACGACATCAGCGATGTCGTATGTTTCTTCCTTTTAGAATTTGCTCTCCGAAATGACCCATATGGTGAAATCCATTCAGTTGAGACCTGGTGACCAAAAAGTAAATTTTCCTATTGAAATAGATTGAGAAAATTTGTTTTGAAGTCAAGGTTGCATTGTTCTGGCATTTCAGGTAAATGCAAAGTGGTCACTTTGGAATTGCTTGGCTGCCCACGGGTTGAAAGGATTCAACCTCGAACATCGGCTTCTTCTTGACCTCTTCTTCTTGTCCTCTTCTTCTTGTCCTCTTCTTTTTCTTCTTCTTCTTCTTTATTGGCACAAAAGTCCTCGGGCATAGGCCTAGGCCAAGATATTCGCACCCTTTCTGGTTGTGTGTTGTGTTGCCATTTCGATTTCACATTGCAGAGATTCAACAGTCAGAATTTGCTTGAACTTCAATTGAAACATTCTGTGATATGCTTTCTTGTTAACCCTTCGGCAGCCATAATTAATGTTTCAAAATGAAATCGTTTAGTGTGAATGCTTAACATTTACATACAAAAACCTATTCATAATTTTTCATTTAACAGCAAACAGGTAAAAATGAATGCAAATAAAATATTAACAAAACAAGCAAAAAGCAAAGGAAAGTTAAAAAGGACACACACATACACACTTATGCTTGAAGGTAGACATAAAAATACCTTCGATGAACGATTATGTTTTATGAAAAAGCTAAGTGTGCAACACAACAAATCCAAACGGATTAGTTACGAGTATGTACCTACCCGTGAAGGAATCTGACAGCAGAGCATTTCAACTCAATTTAGCCCAAACAAATACGAGAATCACAACCTTAACTAAGATAACATTAACATTTACGATATATAATGGCACATTATAACCAGGCAAAGGCAAAATACACAAAACACACAGAAGGAGGCCAATCAAAACCAAAGCGCACCCTACATTCTTTTCTGCTGCTGTTGAGGCAACAAACGGCATCACGGCTCGAATAGTGAAACCCTTCGTCGAACAAAGCATAAGAAACAAGAAATATCGAAAGACGCCTTGCATGCCTTGTTTGTTTTGTGTCTCTGCAAATAATGTTGCACATATATTTCAAGCTATACTTTTTAGTAGCCTTAATAAGACCCTCGCATATGTTCGCTGTGTCCTAGTAAACAAACTCCCTGGGAAATGTATCAAAAAGGAAGGGCAAGGGGAGGAAAGTACTGAAAAACGCTGTACAGCAAGCAGCAAGGAGCAAGCAGCACCACATTGTTAAGCAGTTAATGTCCGAGGGAAAATGTTAGGCTTTCAATTTTCCGCACATCCACACGTTTTTTTTTTTTTTTTAATATTTTTTTGTTTTTTCGTTGCTGTCTTTGGTTTTCGGTTTCAGTTTTGTTGATGATGAAAGAAAAAGAAAACCAAAAAAAAAATTGTGTCGATGGACAACGAAAAAGTGCCAACACAAATATTTACAAATAATGTTTGGATTTAATGTGGGGGTGGAGGGAAGAGAGTAGGAAGGTACTGAAAGAGGCAAGGATTGGAAATGGTCATAGAAATAGAAAGCTAGAAGCTAAGTATGTTCTTGTGTGTGCCGCGCGTGTGTGTGTGTGTGTATGTGTGTGTTTATGTGAGTGCTAGCATTGTATGTGTGTGTGTGAGTGTGTGCTTTAATACCCCATACAATAAACTCAATAAGGCTGGCTGGAACAAAATAAATTAGATGCCTTGGCGGGCAATGGTCAGGGGCATTACTTGTTATGGTGTGGGAGGCACAGAAGGGTGAGATGTAAGATGCAATGAAATCAATAGGTTTTTGTCTGGTTTGTATCCGAGGACCTATCGATCGAATCCCATACGAAATTACAAATTCGACCTTGATAATCTCTCTCTCTACTCCAGAAAGAGAGTAGAGAGTACCCTATACAAGTCAAATACTTAGGCATTAAGCTTGTTAAACGACTCAATTGGAAGACTCACTTAAATAAAGGCCTCATAAAGCCCCTAAGCCCCTAAAGCCCCTAAAATGGACCTGTAGAACACTCTTTGGTAAGATATGAAGTCTTATTGCACAGATTATCTTCTGGGTTTGTACAACATTAGGGAGACCTACCATAGCATATGCGACCCTGGTGTGATAGCCTTAAATATTGCACGGTTCGGCTAACTTAGTCTTCTTTGCCACAATGCCACAACAGCCCATGAAGTGCCTAGGCTGAGCTTTTCGCATACACTCATGTTGTGCGTGATATATTTGAACATTAATAGGTTCTCGGCTATCACCAAATTTAACAAGCTGCAACGGGTTGCTTGTGTCTGCATACTGGCTGAATGAGTTACTGCCCAACACCTGCCATAAAGGCGTTGATTGTTCTTTTATCGCTACATTTACTGCCTTGATTACTGCCTTGATATTATTACAAACCAGCTTAGACAAGCCTGCTACGAGCATTTTAGCCTTGGTGAAATTTCTAGTACCCACTCTAATCTGCTCTGTAGCAGATTGTATAGCAAGGGATCTTTGTTTTAGTAGAAGGTTTGATGTTGTATTTCCTTCCCGGTCTGATTGGTCCGGTCAATGCCCTTACTGCGCTTCCTTTGCTCTTAACTGGTATGCAGAGTGCTCGAAAATGAAGTGTTAATCCGTTACTGGCTTCATTGGACACCCAACTCTCACCACCCGAATCTCAATCCCACTGGTTATGTAGGTTAGCACCGATGAGGTTTCATGCACACTCTCGTGTGAACGGCACCGTTAACAAGCAAAATTGTCGCATTTGGGAAACAGAGAATCCGCACGAGATACATGAAAGGTGA
>OY282452.1:61049408-61104408 GCA_958295655.1 Palloptera scutellata | reverse complement strand
TCAAAAAGCAAAATAAGAAAACAATTTTTCTACAAGAGTACAAGAGTAAAAATTGCCTATGAAAAACTGCTCACTTCGCCGTTGGGTCGCCGGTATAACATTCATGCACAAATATAACCAGCACAAGCACAAGCACATGAGTGGATGCGAAAAGCTCCACCTAAGCTCTCAATTGGCTGTTGTGCCATTGAAAGAAAAAAGATAGTACACTTCAACTCGCATGTTGAACAACAATAATCCTTTTAATTTCCCCTCTCTCTCTCTCTCTCTCTCTCTCTCTCTCTCTCTCCCTCTCTCTCTCTCTCTCTCTCTCTCTCCCTCTCTCTCTCTCCCTCTCTCTCTCTCTCCCTCTCTCTCTCTCCCTCTCTCTCTCTCCCCCTCTCTCTCTCTCTCCCTCTCTCTCTCTCTCCCTCTCTCTCTCTCTCCCTCTCTCTCTCTCCCTATCTCTCTCTCTCTCTCTCTCTCTCTCTCTGGCGGGTACCCTCTCTTTGTCTTTATCTCAGCGCTACAAATATATTTCATATACTCACATATTCACAAACTGAATGTGTAAATTTATTTTCACTTAATGTCAAGGAAGAAACTTTTTAATTTTGATACTTGCACTATTGTGTTGTTTTCCTCAGCTGTCCCCTTTTCTTCCTTTTCTCACTTTGTGTATCTCAATTATTCATAATCGTAGTTACCCACAGGGACGGGAAGCACTTCAGAAGTGCTTCTTTACCTACACTTGAGGGCTCCTCAAAGTTTCTGGAAGCAAAGGGAAGCATGACTGTTAAGAGCACACAAAGAAAACTCTCATCTAAAATAAAAACCGGTTATCACTAGTTACCTGAGTCATTTTTGGGCACAAATATTTCTCAGCTTCTGTAACTTATTTTGAGTGCTTTCAATACGAAAAGTACAAAATCAGTGCTCGCCAAGTGTAACATTCGCAAGCACTCCAAACTTTGTCCACTGGGTAATTAACTGCGTCTCTGAGCTGTTTCTGTTGTAAGCGCACTCACTCACACACATGATGGCTGCATTAATTTCTTGACACATGTGTAGCAAGTATATACATCTATGAAGGATGCCATCATCAACATCATCGTCGCTTACAGCTCAGCAAACACAAACACAAGCACCGGAGAAAAAGGCAACTGATCTTAAAATGTAACTTTATTACTCATACTCCTTCGGCATGCGTGCGTGTGTGTGTGTGTGTGTGTGTGTGTTTGCTCTCGCAAAGAGAATACCATTAAAAAGTTGCAAGTAGTTGACAGCAAGTGTCATTTACGGCGAGAGTATGAACTTGTTATTTTTGATACCTTTTCTGGCTTTTCGCCTTCTTTTTTTGATAACTGTATACAACAACAACAACAAAAAGTTGTGGTCTTTTGTGGCTCTTTCTTTCTCAGAACCTTTATTGATTTTTACGTTTCTTCTTACACTTTTTGGTTTTTAGCCCCCTTCCGTCCCCCCCCCTCCCCCCCCCAAAAAAAAAAAACATTTTATGACATTTATTTCAACTCGCGCATGAAATAAGCGTCAAATGTGCGGAATTTCTCTAGTAGACACTTATTTGTTGTAAGTATATGTGTGTGTGTGTTTGTGTGTGTATGTGTGTGTGTGTGTGTGTGTGTGCGTGTGTGTGTGTGTGTGTGCATTGCGTTTTGCACTTGAAGCTTATGTTTGAAATTGTTTTCCAACTTTTATTTCCAGTCCAGCTGGTTGCAAAAAAAAAAACAAACCACCAAAAATTGACATTGACTTGACTTTTAGCCGCCTTTAGCGTTTGTTTCTTCCCACACATTTTCAATGCTATGTAAATACATGCTAGTTAATGTGCCCGCTCCCTCCCTCTCTGCCGCCCCCCCCCCCCCGCTCCCTCTTCCATAACTTTTTCGTTCTTATTCATCTCTTATGCTTTTTGTGTGCGTGCGTGTGTGGGTTGGTTTTTTTGTTTTGTTTTTTGCACTATGAAATTGCAAAACATGACAGCAGCAGCAAATGTCAACGCATAATTAAGGATAAATGTCAACTCTTTTGATATTCTAACTGTGCTGCTGCTGTTGTTGGCACTTCTGTTGCTGTTAGTTTCTGCTGCAACACATATTTTTCACATCATTTTCACTTTACTTTAAATTTTGTTGCTTAGAAATTCTTCTTTCTTTTACTATTTTTATACAGTTTGCTTTTGCTTTTCTATGATTTACAATTTCCCACCACTTCTTCACCACCCGCTCTCTTCTTTGCGTCCTCTCACCCTCTCTTTGGCTAAGTATGCGTGTGAGTGTATGTGCTTCGAAATATAATCTCTAAGACAAGTGCTTATATAACTTTGAATACCAGAGCATTGTCAGTGTGGCAGCGACAAAAGAGAGGATAATGTGCGAGAGCATGAGCGCTGAGGTTAACTGTTGTGTGTGTGTGTGTGTGTGTGTGTGTGTATTTGAGGAGTATTTATCTCTTGTCTCTTATTTGTGTATATGTATGTACATGTTTATATGGTGAGAAAGTGCATCTGGAATTTTGCAAATACAATGCAGCCGCTTACAACGACAACAAAAATAACAACAACAACAACGGCGACAACAAAAACTAATCTGTCAAGCGTGTTAGTTGAAAGGAAAGGATTTGCATTTGATGCTCTCTCTCTCTCTCATCCTCGCTGCTCAGTCACTCGCTCTCGCTCAATGCCTTGCTCACACACACACACACACACACACACACACACACACATACACACCACACACTTTACTTCAAGAGATAAGCAACATCAAGTAAATGCAACACTTGAGTATTAAAAGATTTATCAGAGATTTTCTGAAGACATTTTAAAGAAAACTTAAATTAAATATTCAATAGATTTAATAGTATCTTCTTGTTTTTAAAATAAATTTCGATGCAACGTTCGATTGCAGAAAATGTAACGAGTATTTTTAAGTTTATCTTCACTCTCTTTTTGATTAGAATTCTAGAAATAATCTAGAATTATCCTTCATGAAATGACATAGAAAATAAGATTCATGGAATTTCAACTTCATTTTAATATTTTTCACAGTACCTATGTACTTCAAGAATGTTATCGCACTTTTTTCACTTACAATTTCAAGTTTATTGAACCCATCAACAATCGTTAACATGGCGCACTGCTTTGTATTTGTGTTGTATGTGTTGCTGGTGGCGGCTCTGTTGCTTGTATTTAAATTTCGATATCATGAGCAGAAATAAATTATTTTCACGCTGTGGGTGCCATATTTATATTGTTGTTGAATTTTTTCACATTTTTGGTTTCTTCTTCTTCTTTTTCGTTTTTAGCTGTACACTTAATGGTGCGAGACTCGCAGTCGTAGTCCGTATCCCTTCGATGAGCCTGTGGATTTTCAAGTATTCCAAGGTAAAAGGCTCTGGATGCAGGCATACAATATTTTGCATTTATTTATTATTATGTAGAGATACGCATACACACACACAAAGGCTCACACACACCTACACAGAAACGCAAAGACTCACACACACACACACACACACACACACACACACAAACAGTTGCAGCAAACCGAAAAACAATACTCGCAAATATGTGATAAAAAGGTATCCATTTATTTTTGGTATGTATGAACGACATGACATACTCATGAATATTTGCCAATGCTGTTGTTATTGTTGCTTTTGTTGTTGCTGATTTATTGTTGGTATTTGTTGTTGTTGTTGTTGTTGTTGTTATATTTCATAAATGGCATACACGAACGTATAAGTGCATGATAAAAGATAAAAGAACAGATATAAATGTCTGATCGAGAAGCAAGTATCACCGAAGTCAAAATATACAAAATAAATTATGCATATACTCGCACACATACATACACAATTGCATGTAAATGTAAATTTGTGCTGCTTGTGTGTGAATGTAGCATAAATGTACAGTGGTATGGTACTTGGGAGTACACTTACAATAGTTGTTCTTTCGCTGTGTGTGTGTGTGTGTGTGTGTGTGTGTGTGTGTGTGTGTGTGTGTCTAGCTGGGAGTTTCTTTATACATAGGCACAGCAACATATGTTCAACATCAGACATTTATGATATGCTAAGTACACATATTTTTCTTATGCAATTTTATTCTATTTCTATTAAAATATGTATAATTGATTTAATTTTACTCTAAAAGTATCGTTGAAAATTTTGTTTCGATACTAAAAAAGAAAGCACAATCAATAACCGCAACTTGTAGTTGTAATCATTTTCTAATTGAGTCGAGTGAGTGAGTGAGTTTGAGTGAGTCGTGTACACTCTTTCTCTCTCCTTATTTTGATTCGCTTCGGTTTCTCTTATTTTTTCTTTGCCTACAACACAGCGTGTAGTTGTTCGGTGTGTTTGTTTGTACTTTTGACATATCAATTAAAATATAAATGACAGAGTGCGGTGGAGGTATCAAATACTTTAATACATACATACTCACATACATTTGACATTTTGGATTAAGTATTTATAAGGAAAAATATGCGTTGGATCGAAATTGAGAAAGAAATCCCGCAGGGAACTGTCAGATTGTGAAATTGTCAGATTTGTCTTATGGGAGAATATGTACCAGATATATATCATGCGATTTTAATAGTTGATTTCTAATTTCCTCTAACACTTACACTTGCACACTTTACTGTGTAACACTTAGCGGGAGAAGAATACAGGCAGTTACAGTGGCGTAACTATGGAAGCAGTTTTTGTTATATTTAGAAACAATTTTTAATTTTTCTTACCTAACTGAAAGTAACTTTTAATTTTTAGACATATTGCGTGTTGTAATCTCGGCTGATCCTGTTAGGTACTTACTTGCTTTTAATGGCCAAACAGCCTATGGAGGGCCTAGGCTGAGCTTCTCGCATCCACTCATGTTGTGCGTGTTACATTTGTACATGAATCCGAACGGCGAAGCGAAAAGCTTTTCATAGGCAAGGTTTGCCATTGCCTGCCAAGAGGTGGTGGTGGGTGCCGTGTAGAATAATTATTTTTTCTAATTTTTGATTATGACTGTGACGATATTCGAACCCCGGACACTCTGCGTAGCAGTCCAACGCATTACCACTACGCCACGGCGACCGATCGTGTTAAGTTATAAAACATAATTAAAGGCTATTGAATCGCCTACAACGCCTAGACTTATGTTAAAAATACTTTAAAGCTTTTCAAAAGACGTAAATATGTGTGCCTCTAAAAATAAATTTTTTTTTTTACAATATCACTTCAAATTTTTGTCAAAGAAATATTGTAACTCAGACTGGAGATGATACGAAATATTTCTTCTCCATTGGTAACAATTCTCCTTTAGATATTGCAAGGAAAAAAGGGTTAAAAAGGGCATAAAAACATTAATGGAAGGGGTTCCTGAAAAATTAAAACTTCTTATTAAAAACTAATAATTTGTGGTTTCTTGTTTTTATTTTCTTAATCTAAAAATAATTTGCAAAATAAATTACTTTAGTTTAAAAAAATCGGACCACTGGTTCAAAAGATTTCATCAAGATTTTGTACCAGACAATTTTATTCGACGCACTCCTTATACTATATGTATGAGCTCCAGAAATGAAATCAGATATGCAAAGTCAGAACCCAAGGCCGAACCATTATTCACTTAATGGATGGATGCAATACAAAAATTTTCAATGCCGTTGGTCTTTTGTGTCTGTTGTGGGTCAGTCAGTTACCGCCTTAACCAATTCCTCTAACCAACCATTCAACATACTCAGAATTGTGTTACTCATTTAATTTGTGAGAGATTTCCATTTGTTTTGGTCGCTCTTACCTTCATACATATTCACCAGAGTAGGCCAAAGAGCGCCGAGAGCTTCTCTCTTTCTATGTATTATATATGAAATTATTGGAATGCTCAAAAACCGTTATATACGCATGCAAAGAGCTACCATACAATGATATACACATAAATACATTTTGAGAAATGAGTAGTTTTGCTTCATAGAGAGCACATGAAATGAAACTTGAAGCATCAAAGTCGACGTCTTTGGTTGCATTGTATCGTCCGTTTACTACAAGACTGTCATAACTCAAAAAAGATAAACTTACAGAAAAACTAATTTCAACTTTTAAATTTATGTACTTTTACTACTTCTCAATTTATCATTCAAAAGTACATAAGATACAGTTATGATTCTTTTTATATAAGATAAAGCACTGTGTACTTAACTCGAAAATTAAGTTCTTTTATTCATGGCAGTCTTGCAGCAAACGGGCTAAATGTCCAGTTATTATTACTCATGTGCTCTCTCGTGCTCGCTCTGGAGAAAATACACCCTGTCACTCTCCTCATCTGCCTCTCTTATTGTTTTCTTGCTTCGGCATACTCATCATGCACACTCAGAAATGAGTTACTTTTGCTTTGGTTCCCTTGTGTTTTTGAGGAAATCAAAATCACACTGCACTTCAGAATATAGCCAATCATTTGCACACATAAATCTAAACTAAACATGTTTAATGAAATGAACTGTGTACATTCCACTAGAATAGAAATATATGTTATTTCTTTAACTAGCATTGAAACATAATAAGCTGCAATAATATCAATAATATTGGCAACAATTTTCTCCACACACACACACACACTTCGGCGTGTACTCGAACACAATGAATACAATTGAAAATCCCACTTGATTGCGATTTACCAGCTTCTATTTTATGGTAAGCCAATTTGATTTTCACAACAACAAAAAATGAATGAAAGAAAACGAAATCAGAAGGGAGCAGGTACAGAGAGCATGAAGAAAGAGAGAGAGAGAGAGAGAGAGAGAAAGCGTCAATGCAATGCAAGCACAAATGTACCTACGCCCTTAGCGCAGCATCGCAAAGACCGCGACTACACATATATACACACACACACACACACTCATACACTCATACACACACACACACACACACACACACACACACACACACACACACACACACACACACACACACTCACTCACACACACACACACACACACACACACACACACACACACACACACACACACAATTGCCCGCAAATTAACTTGAATATTGGTGGAGCGGAATTTTTTTATTACATTTTTTTGTTCATATTTGGATTTGAGTATAGTTGAATGTTACAGCTCTTGGCATATTGCCAACAATATTTTGTACATCTGCAAGCAAGCAGCAACCAAGTAGCAGTATCCGGCAGGCGGCAGGGTAACAACAGCTACAATAGTCACTATTGCAAGCAGCAGCAGCACCAGCAACCAACAACAAATGAAATCTCTGATCTCAAGTCAATATAAATGGCAGCAGTAACACTTAAATCCAAATAAGCTAACTGAAATAATTTTCTCATTGGTTTTTGTGAATTGTGGTGAATTGTGTGCAATGAAAAATGATAAAGAGCGGAGTGAGTAGTCAGCAGTCAGACGGACAGACGGACAGACAGAGAGACAAGCTGCAGTTATGATTTTGCAATGACGATGATGACGATGACGACGATGACGACGACGTCGACATTTTCCGGGTATTATTATTGTACTAAGTACATGTGCTTGTCAGTAAGTATGTATGTGTGTATGAGTGTATGAGTGTGTGTGTGTTTGTGTGTGTGTACAGAGTAGTAGTAGTTGTTGCAATAGTTGCAAAATAGTAAAATGGGTGCCATGGCCCGCACAATCAAGATATGATCAACAGTAGCAGCAATTGCAATTGCACTTCGGTTATTTGCAACACCGAAAAAGAATGAGGCAGCGGTGAATGTAGAAAGCAGAGTGATGGAGCGATGAAAAACATTAGTAGCAGCAACAATACATAAAAAAATCAGCTGCAGTGTGTGATTGTGTGTGTGTGTGTATGAAAATATTTTAAATATGAAATGCTTGAAAGTGCAACCGACCAGATCAAACAAAAAACGATAGAAATGTTGCCTTTGTTGGCACACAACTGAGACCACCTGCTGGATCCACTTGATTTTCATTTAACCTTTTTACTCTTTCTGTTGTTTGCAGGTTTGCAATTTTACTTTACTTGCTGTCTCTTTTTTTATATACGTCAAATATACGTTTGCAATTTTAATTGTGACAGCAGATGGAAAAGTTGGGAAAAGTTGGAAAAAGTAGAAGAAAAAAAATGGCAGGGAACGTGTGGACGAAGATTGTTGCGCTTTCACAAATGCTAAACTGAGTGAATCGTTCCGAGTCTCCTTTGCCGCCTCCACCACCATCAAGGGAAATTTTAAAATGCAGCGCGGCAGGCAGCAGGCAGCAGGTAGCAACGTGAATATTGCATGCAATGCAATGTTGTTGATGGCAATGCTTCGTTGGTGGTTGAATGTAGAAATTGCCTTTTAGATTTATTACATCAGTTGAATAAATATTTCAGTGGATTTCTGAAAAAGATTGTCTACGGTTTCGTGAAATCTCTTCATGTTGTTAGTGAAATCTGAACAGTAAACCCAGGTGGCTGCCGGTACAATGCCCATGTAGGTCTGGTGGTTATAAATGTTGTTTTGTTTTTTCATCATAAATTGCTTATATAGTATTCCTGGCGATATGAAGTGAATGAGAATTATAAGAAAGTGTTCAAGTGAGCATATATTTTTTAGAAGTTTTATTCGAATGATGATTGTGTTCTTTAAAAAAAAAAAAGTATCAATGAAAACAGATTCACTGATTTTATGAAGTTTTTCATTATGTTATGATTAGGTTATGGTTTAATGTTCCTATTCATTATTTTTTCATTGATTTTGTAAATATTTTTTGTTCCCTGCATTTATACACAACCAAATATGAAACCCATTGCCTTCGAAATCTTAATCTAACAACATATTCTCCAACAAAACAAAAATAAATTTTCAAAACTACATATTAAAGAAAAACGTTGTAAACAACAGTGGTCCTTCAACTGTCATCTCCTTCTCCTTCAAAAGCAAAACTTTATGTCTGCAACTTAAACAACAAACAAAAAAAGAGAAAAAAAAGAGAGCGAAACTTGCTTGCTATTTTTCGTGTCAAACTTTAAATCATTTCCCTAAAACTTCACAAATTACACTGCACTACTACAATCTCAAAAGAAGCACACACAAACTCCGAAAAACAAAAAAAAAAAAAAACATTTACAACTTTTGCATATGGTGAATACATAAAAATGTATACAAACATTTTGGCAAAATGAAGTAAGTTACCGCCTGCAACTTTCCAATAGTTTGTTTCGACACAAAAATGTCTCACACTCTTACAGTGATTTCTCTTTGTACTGAAGTTAATTTCCTTTACTTTGCATTGCCTTAACGGTTTTTTCTTGCTGCTCCTTCTGCTCCTTCTGCTCCATCCGCTCTTTCTCTCTTTCTTGCACCCCAGCAAGAATTGTACAGTAAGCTTCTTTGTAATTTACCTACAATTTTTTATAGGAAGTTTTGTTGTTATTCTCTTTTGCTATTGTTTCTTGGCGTGGATTATTAAAAATTTCAATTTTATTGTTATTGTTATTGTTGTTTCTTTATTTCCTATTGCTTCATCATAACGATGCCGTCAAGAAATCTTCCATTAAACTGGCAATGCTTGTTGCTGCAAATGTTTTTCTACATATTTGCTGTTGCTGATGGTGGTATAAAATTTTATTTTTATTACGAAAAACTGCTGCCAAGCCAGAACAACACACACACACACACTCAAATGTACACATATTTTGATTATTGTTTCTAATGAGGTTTTCTTCCATTCATGTACAAATATAACACGTACAACATGAGTGGATGCGAAAAGCGAAAAGCTCGGCCTCGGCCCTCCATGGACTGTCGTGCCATTAAAAGTAAAGTAAATGAGGTTTTCTAGGTTATTTTCTGGTATAAAAGTTTAGGAGTATAGATCGGTTCAGCAAGTTTTGTAGTTGACTTCAGTGTATTTTTTTAGCAGTATTCTTAATTCATAGTTATAAAAAATTCATTAACTTATTAAGCTTGGAAATAGCAAAATACAGATTTTTAATGCTGTTGATTAAGAAAAATCTGATAATAATATTAAATATTCAAACTCAACGCTAAACTGTCAACTAACAAAATCAACGACCTCGTCAAAATTCTCTCTTAACGCATTAATTTCAGTTATATACACCAAAGATTATACATACACATTATTGTATATTACCAATTTTCCACCTGGGTTTGTATCATATTAATTCTTTGCTTTTTCTTTTTACAGTTGGACTTCTTGTGAGAAGAACATACAACACTGCCATAATCTCAACTTAAAGCTATACAGACCATTGAACTTTAAAGAGAATAACAGCACAGAGAAAGAGAGAGAGAGAGAGAGGAAATCTAAAAACACCGAAACTCTCAAAGCTCTTCTACATATGAAACAACAACTCCGATGTATAGAAAACCTGCACCACGAAGATGAAAAACCGAAGAGAATTACAACAACAAAATTAATGAGTGAAATTTAAAAAAGGCTAAAAATTAATACATAATTAAATAAATAAATAAATAAAAAAAATGCAACTAAAAAAACACACCGCACAAATACAAAACAAATAAGCAAAATAATAATAAACGTAATAGAAAAACTCTTGGGTTGTAATAATACAAAATAAAATAAAAGATTAAATAAAAAAAAATAAAAAACCACACGGAAATAGAATAACTACTTTTAAGTTAAGCAACAATAATAAAGCATATACTCGCCATATTACATAGAACAAATAACTGAAGAGAAAAGTGAAGAGCAGAATGGAAATGTAAGATACCGGGTATACGATCTGAACTCAAAGGAGCAAAACGATTGTAAAACCGACAGCTGAAGCACTCACGCAACAGAAAGTAGAGAGAGTGACTGAGAAAGATAGAGAGATAGAGAGCGAGTGAGTGAAGGCGAAAAACACGTACACACCCACGCACACAACCCGAGTTTACAGTTGAAACGAATGCAAATGCTAAATAATGGTGCTGAATTACGACGACGAAAGCGCAATTTCGACAACATATTTAGTACATCATTTTCTAAGAAAAACTAGGCGAAAAGGCGGAGAAAGCTTTCGCGCTCAGCAACTGCAACAATTAAATGGGAGTGCAAGTGTGAGTGGAACTAAGCTACAAACTACTCGTAAGTTTAGCTTACCGATACTCGCGGCGAAATTGCGAAAACTCCAATGCAATTATGAATCCAAACGAACAAAAAGCTTTAGAACAAGAGAACGAAATGAGAAGAGCTCAAAGCATAAGATCTCATTAGCAAGCAATACTTTAGTCAATCATCATCAGCAACAGAAGCAAAGAGCAAAGCAAACAGCAAAACGATGGAAGCAATGCAGCTTCAGCAGCGGCTGCAGCAGCGGCAGCGGCAGCGGTGACAGCAGAAATATTTCATTAGTAAATCATGTAAATTTAAAAGATCTAAACAATAATAGCATAGAAAATGCTGTTGCTATCGTTGACAATATGGAAGTGTTAGCAACATCAAATGCAGTAGCAATAACAAATCATGACATCAACAACACACGCACCAAAAGCAGGACAGCAACAATAGCCACAACAGTAAGAAGTAGTAAAAGCAATATTAATAATGGAAGCTCAAATATACAAAACGAACAGCAACAACAATTGCTACAATCGCATCAAACACAAGAACAACAACAACAACAACCAGAAAATGTAAGACTGTGCACACGCAAAATCCGATTGCGTAGGCGTCGAAAAAGAATATTCTTGAAAATAAAAACCACAAAATCACTAATAGAAACAATAGCAACAGAAACAACAGCAACATTTCGCAAATCAGCAGCAACAGCACTAATCACTACGCATCAACAGCAACCACAACAATTCAATAAGCATCTACAACAAAACGAACATTATATAAATGCTAACAATAATCATAGTAGCAACAGCAACAACATTTCACCACCAGCAACAGCAACATCATACAACTTATCACGTATGCCATCATTAGCATTTCGTCACAAAACTAACGATAAACGAATCAAAAGTAGCAGCATCAATAAATCAATTGTTGCTAGTCGTAATAGTCAAGCCGCAACAGCAACAGCAACAACAACAACAATGCACTTAAATCATCAACAACAGCCACCGCTGCAGCAACTCTCAGCAGCATTGCGTTTATTTTTGACCACATTAACAACTTTAGCCGCCAGCAGAACAACACGAGCAACAACAACAACAACTTCAATAGCCAGCAGCGGTGCAGCAACAACAATATCAGCAGCAAGAGCAGCAGCTGCCGCCATCGCAACACTGCCAAAACATAAAAACCGTTGCTGTTACTGCGCTATGGCAAATAATCGGAACAACAGACTTAATAAATACTCATGGATATTTTTATTGATATTTTTGAATTTATCTGTTAAAGGTAAGTGCCAATTACACGATGAAATTACTGCCATCAATTCGTTTTAAGCAATAGAAAATTATATAAAGAGAGAGAAAGAACCTTAGTTGCAGTTCATCTCAGAGAGTAAATTGTATCAAGTTACCATGCTGTTGGTGCTTTTAGTTGATCAATCACAGTTATTCGCACAAAGCGTGGGAGAGAGAGTAACGGAGTGAGAGGGAGTGAAATTATTTTATTATACACACAAAGATGATACTCAGGAATGGTGAGAGAGAAGAGGAGTGAAAAAAAAATAAGACAATATTTGAGTACCAGTGGAAAATTATAGATGGTATATCTACAGCTATGCTTCACTCAGCTCCACTATGCGTAAATTCTCGATTAATAAATACATTCTATTTAATGTATGTAAGTGAACACATTTTCAATTTTTTCAATCAAATTCATAATCTTTATTTGCTAACTAACAAAACTGAAATTGGTAGTGGTCGGAAATGTTCGTTTTTCCCGGTTGCAGGCTGCGTAGACACAGAGGTGTCATTTTAAAAACGTTTACCTTTTGCTACTTTAAACGTAATTTTTATGAAAAGGATCCTTTGATCTTTTGATCGATAAGTAAAATTTTTAGTTCGGGGTAGGCACGAATCATTATTAGTTTTAAAAAAATTATTATTTCAGAAATTTTGTGTGTTACGGCTGCAGTAGCCGTTTCATCTAATCGTTTCAATTGTGGTGAAGTTGGTTTTAATTATTTTCAGATAACTGCATCTCACTCAATAGAAACTCACCCAATACAAACTCACCCAATAGAAACTCACCCAATAGAAACTAACCCAATAGAAACTCACCCAATAGAAACTCACTCAATAGAAACTCACTCATTCCCGCTCTCTGCAGTATTTTTTCTACCGCTCAATGGAAAGCAACGAGTATGATAGTTCAGTTCGAGGTATATAATTTTATTATCTCTCTCTTTCTCTCATTCTCTCCCCCTCAACTTTATTCAACGTCGAATGCCTTAAATAAAGGGTGATTTTTTAAGAGCTTGATTTTTGATAATTCAAAAAAAATACAGAAATTTTACAAAAGTGAATTAAATTTTTATTTCGATCGATAAATCAATTCCTGCAATTTACTTTTTAAAGATAATTTCATTCAGAATACAGAAATTTTACAAAAGTGAATTAAATTTTTATTTCGATCGATAAATCAATTCCTGCAATCTACTTTTTAAAGATAATTTCATTCAAATACTGCCCGCGGCTACGCTTCAAGTGGTCCATTCTGAAGGTCCAATTTTGGCACACTTTTCGGCCGGAATCTCGAAATCTCAGAATCTCACCAATGACGCGTTCAATGTTGGCTTCCAAAGCAGCAATCGTGTTTGGCTTGTCCCTATAGACAAGAGACTTAACATAGCTCCACAAAAAATAGTCTAACGGGATCAAATCACACGATTAACTGCTCACTAAATTCCCCTCTGGCACCGTCATGTCGGCCGAGTCTAATTCTTGCATTTTCGGCAAAAAAAAAGTCTGTTATCATCGAACGTTGGCTTTCTCCATTGACCGCAACGTTGCGGCCTTCATTGTCTTTGAAGAAGTACGGCCCATTGATGGCGCCTGACGATAAAACCCACCAAGCAGTGTATTTTTCGGCATGCATTGGTACCTGCTGAATTGTCTCTGGCTGGTCTTCACTCCAAATTCGGCAATTCTGCTTATTAATTTCGCTAAAGACAATTTTGCGATTAAACGCACTTTTCACAGAGCACGAATTTTGATAGTAAATTTCAATAATTTGCAAACGTTGTTCGGGCGTAAATCTATTCGTGATGAAATGGCAAACCAAACTGAGCATTTTTGACTTTGACACATGTCAAGAATCACGCGTAAACTGTCAGAAATATAAACGTCAGAAACCAAGTATCAAAATAATCACCCTTTTCATAAATACCCAACTACAATTTCTTTTTTTTTTTTTTGGGTTTTTCATTGAAAATATAAAATTTATTTGAATGTGAAAACATTATTAAACAATATGACCTCAATGCAAATTGAGGAATTTCTATTTATTACGGATATTTAATTGTGGTATATTTTAGTTAATTTTCACAAAGTCCAATTAATATTCTATTACAAATTCAAAATGCAAATGAGTACGAGTGTATGCTCATAGAAACACATGAAATCCTCGCAATAAATTATTTAATTAATTAAACAATTACAATGCATGAATTCATGAATATGAATAAGTAATAAATGGCAATGTTCAAATATGCAAGGTGCAGAGCAGAACTTGAACGCACCTAACTAACTAACTAATCTAACAAGCGGCGGACAGGCAGACACACACACCGACAACAATTATCATATGCGGGCAGAGAAACCGCTATCGCCAGCAACAGCGGGAGACAGCAGGAGCAGCGGCAACAAAATGGCAACGGCAATTTTGACAAAAGCTTAAACATACGCACACCTACACACACATACACACACAAAGAGATGAGTATGTGTGCATGTACCTATGTATGTCTATGAACCTCAACGTATTTGCATATTGGATGAGCATAGAGCATAGATAAAGACTTGCGAGTATATGACCAACATCAGCAGTAATGCCCATTGTTGGCAACAAGCAGTAGTAATAGCAAAAACAACAAAATTGTAAAATGTCAATGTGACATATCGTGCATCGTGCTGTGTGTGTATATATGAATGTGTGTGTGAGTGTATGTGTTATCATTTGTTAGATATTTGCCTTCAGGCTTTA
The DNA here is from genome assembly GCA_958295655.1 of Palloptera scutellata. Classification (NCBI taxonomy): domain Eukaryota; kingdom Metazoa; phylum Arthropoda; class Insecta; order Diptera; family Pallopteridae; genus Palloptera; species Palloptera scutellata. The sequence goes on along the minus strand of OY282452.1, from coordinate 61,089,319 downwards.
GATCTTTTTCAGCTACGTTAAATGAATGCAAAAATTGCGTAATTTTCTGAGTGCATGCATTAAGGGATGGAGTTACAAAAGGGTGTGTGTGTGAGGGAGAGAGACAGAGAGAGAGAGAGAGGGAGAGAGAGAGAGAGAGAGGGAGAGAGAGAGAGAGAGAGCGAGAGAGAGAGAGAGAGAGAGAGAGAGAGAGAGAGAGAGAGAGAGAGAGAGAGAGAGAAATAGAAATAGAAATAGAAATAGAAATAGAGATAGAAATAGAAATAGAGATAGAGATAGAGATAGAGATAGAGATAGAGATAGAGATAGAGATAGAGATAGAGATAGAGATAGAGATAGAGATAGAGATAGAGATAGAGATAGAGATAGAGATAGAGATAGAGATAGAGATAGAGATAGAGATAGAGATAGAGATAGAGATAGAGATAGAGATAGAGATAGAGATAGAGATAGAGATAGAGATAGAGATAGAGATAGAGATAGAGATAGAGATAGAGATAGAGATAGAGATAGAGATAGAGATAGAGATAGAGATAGAGATAGGGTTGAATGAGTTGAACTTATTTAGTATTTAAGTTTTTTATAGAACAAAAATTGAAAAAATATAAGTTAGTAGCTCACAAATGCATATATGGAATTAAGACTAGGAGACAGAAATGGGTGAGAGAAAGATAGAGAGAGAAAGAGAGAGAGTGAGAGAGAGAAAAAGAGATAGAGAAAACATGAGTTGTACATTGACTTACTTAAAATTTAACTTGTTTTATAGAAGTTAGTAACTCACAATTGCATTTATTAGGAGAAGGAGATAGTGAGAGAGAGAGAGAGAGAGAGAGAGAGAGAGAGAGAGATAGAGAGATAGAGGTGATAGAGAGAGAGAGAGAGTTGTACATTGAAATATTTAGTATTTAACTTGTATTTTTATAGAACAAAAATATGTAGTTATAAATTTAATTTAGTTTTAGTATTTCTTTTGAGTTCCTGCAGAAAAATATTTTTTTTTAATTTGAAAACATGAAAAAAGCATGCTGCATTTATTTTTTCTCTGCACTTTTCTTGCTCAAAGCTCTTAAGTTTTCTCATGAAAATTCACCTTTGTGGCAGGGCAGGCATTGAATGCTATTGTTGCTGGCAAGCAAAAAGGCCAGCAACTAGTGAACTTTCAAGTACATATTTAATTGAATTTTTTAATTATCATCATTTTCTTGTTTGTGCATCAGTTTTTTGCTTCTATAGTTTAAAAAATAAGGAGAATTAAGTTAGCAAGAAATACCTAAAAGAAAGAAAGAAACTATTTACTTTATTTTAATTCTGTAAGGCGAGCATTTAATTTCTGGGTTCTCGATCAGTGGTCGCTGTGGCGTAGTGGTAGTGCGTTGGACTGCTACGCAGAGTGTCCGGGGTTCGATTCTTGGCACAGGCAAAATCTAAAGGTAGAAAAAATAACTTTTCTACACGGCATCCGGCACCACCTCTTGGCAGGCAATGGCAAACCTACAAGAGTAAAAATGACCTATGAAAAGCTTTTCACTTCGCCGTTCGGATTCGGCATTAAACTGCAGCTCCCTTCCATTCATGGCCAAATATAAGACGTACAACATGAGTGGATGCGAAAAGCTCGGTCTAGGCCCTCCATGGGCTGTAGTGCCATTAAAAGTAAGTACAGTTCTCGATCAGTAAGTATCCCAACACGAGCTTTATGGTTTCAACTTTCTCTGATCCAGTGAGCTTTCAAGATAATCGTATTTCTTAATAGAATTTGCTAGAGAGCTGTAAAATGCTATTGACTGCTCCCTCTGATCTTTATTCTCTGCCTTTTTCTCGAAGCTCCTGTTCTGATTAAAACCTGCCTGCTATGTTTTCCTAGCAGAGATTGTGCATTTGAAATTCTAAGTTCAAAAAGAAAAATAACTTATAAAACATATATGTAAACAAAAATGGTGAGGCTTTGAAAGCTTTGCCCCTAAAACTAGGCTAGTAATTTCGGTTTTTCATAGCCTCACTGCAAATGGGAATGAATGCCTTTGTGGAATGAAGATATGTTGAATTAAAAAATACAAAAATTACATTTTTGTAGCCTCTAAAAAGAGAAAGAGCTTCGTGCAGGAAGGAAAAATGCCACAAAGAGTGGAGAGCGGCATGGGCCAAAATGACCAGCAGCAATTTTAAGCAAATTTTAAACAATGAAAGAATTAAAAAAGAAGAATGTGGTTTCCCTGCATGAGCATAAAATGCAAAGCGTAATACGAAAATATTTCTTGCTTGCTCAAACAAATGTACACTGTACATACAAGCTTTGAAAATGTAATGAATTCACTTTTACACATTTATTTTACAGCACCACACGCTACAAGTGTTTCGCAAGAAGTTTCCTTTGCATAAGACTTGAGTACTTCATCAAATATTTAATGCTCTCAAGATGCAATACGTAAGACTGAAAGCGAGTGCGTGAAGTGATTGAGTGAGACGACGAGTGCAGTGGCAATAGCAGTCGCGGTAGCAGCTGCTGTTGCTGTTGCTGTTGGTGTTGTTGTTGGTGTTGGTGTTGCTCCCCCCGCCATACTCGCAAGGCAATTTTCATGAACGCTTCATCGTTGACGGAAAAATCCTCATCACAGCAATTCATAAAAACAGAATTGTAAAGCAGCAAATAATAGAGCAAGCGCGACGAAATCCCACATAATCCAGCAATGTTGGCTGCAGCATGAGTGCTACTGCTGCCACTGCCATTCATGCTCAAGTGTTGCATATTGCATGCATGCAACATATTGTCACTTTTCGACATTGCATATATATCTACCATATAGTAAAATGCCACCCAAAAACATGAAAAAAAAAGAACCTGAGGAAAACATGAATGCACTCTAGCGTATAACAAAAGTGACATTTACGACAACAACGGCTTCAAGCTCAAACACACACACATGCGCCCCATCCCATTCACATGAGGTACTCGACAGTGTCTGCTGTAAGAAGACAAACGAAAGTTTAAAAGTGTATAAAGCAACCGCATACAATCACGTGTGCTTTACACGCGCTAAAATGCGATGAACCATATACTCGCATAGGTACAAGAGGGGGAGCGCGAGGTTGAGCTTTCAAAGAAAAAGAAAATGTAATGGCACGTGCCGCCTCTAATGCCATTATACTTGTACATACTATCCAACATACACCAGCGCATGCCACAGTATTGCATCAAATGTAGGTGAAGCATTTATAAACATTTGCTATTGCACACATACTTTTAGGCGCTTAAAAATGTAGCAATTTGTGTAGCGGGAAAAGTTTTTTTCGACGCCCTTTTAAGGACATCGCAAGAAAGTGTCAGCACTTGCCGCAATTTTCTATACAATTCATATACTTACATACTTTGCATACTTTTAGGAGTTTGGAAAAGGAAAAAAAAAATTACTTTTGAGTTATACTCGCAGCTTATGCTTAAATAGAAAAATCGTCCAAATTTAAATGCATTTAAGTATTACAATTTTCGAAGCATTTTGAGCGTATTTCTTTCCAGTCGTATAAAGTTCCGTATGAAGAATAAAAGTTAGAAAATTTAAAAATCCTTGAAAAATCTGAAAATTTTCTCAAATTTTCAAAATTCTAATTTTTATAACCTTCAAAAATCGAAAAATTTTCTATGAACGTTTCTCAACTGAGCTTAAATGTTTGTATTATTTTTTGGCTCAATTTATTTCTTGCAAATTAAATTTTTAAATTGCTAAAAAAAAGTGACGAAATTTATAATTCATTTATTCGGGAATGTGGTCGCTGCAGCGTAGTGTTAGTGCATTGGACTGCTGCGCAGAGTGTCTGGGGTTCGAATCTCGGTACAGGCAAAATCAAAAAGTAGAAAAAATAACTTTTCTACACGGCATCCGGCACAACCTCTTGGCAGGCAATGGCAAACCTACAAGAGTAAAAATTGCTATGAAAAGCTTTTCACTACGCCGTTCGGAATCGGCATTAAACTGTAGGTCCCTTCCATTCATGCACAAATATAACACGCACAACATGAGTGGATGCGAAAAGCGAAAAGCTCGGCCTAGGCCCTCCATGGGCTGTTGTGCCATTAAAAGTAAGTTATTCGGAAATGCAATTTTGCGAAGAGTTTTGCATACTTTTAGGTACACAAAATCTCCAGTTTATGAATTTTCAGTAAACTGGGGATAATTGGGATCTTTAGATATCGCTGCTGATATCGGCGAAGTGGTAGTGCACTGGACTGTTAAACAAAGTGTCCGGGGTTCGAGTCTCGGCACAACAAACTCAGAAAGTAGGAAAAGGGTCTGTAGGTCCCTTCCATTCATGTACAAATATCACAAGCACAATATGATTGGATGCGAGGAGCTCGGACTAGGCCCTCCATGGGTTGTTGTGCCATTAAAAGAAGAACAACGGATGTTTAGAACATATTTTAATTTGTTTTAAATTATAATCAACACTTTACAATTTTCTTAATTTTCATAAAGTTCCATAGTAAAAGTTATTCGAATTACATAAATTAATCACCAATTTTCACATGTTCGGAGCTTTTTTTAAGGAAGAAAAAATTTTAATTAATGTTTACTACTTTAGAATATGTTTCCAAAGGTCTAATGAGCTTACGAACAATTTTGTTTAGCATATTTTTAGGTGCGTGAAAAAGTATTGCTCTTATGTTCAAACAAATTCTAAGTCGCTTTTAACATTTACAGGGTATTTATTAAATATTTCAAGAGCTCTTGGATTGATTTTGAAATAATTTAAGCATACTTTTAGGTGTATACAAAAATATCATTTTCGTTCAAACAAACTATTTAGATTTGAAACTGAAGTAAAAAGAGACACTCTGCTTCAGCTCTTTTTTTTTTTCTTTTTACGTTTTAATGGCACAACAGCCCATGGAGGGTCTAGGACGAGCTTTTCGCTTTTCGCATCCACTCATGTTGTGCCTGTTGTATTTGTACATGAATGGAAGGGACCTACAGTTTAATGCCGAATCCGAACGGCGAAGTGAAAAGCTTTTCATAGGCAATTTTTTACTCTTGTAGGTTTGCCATTGCCTGCCAAGAGGTGGTGCCGGATGCAGTGTAGAAAAATTATTTTTTCTACTTTTTGATTTTGCCTGTACCGAGATTTGAACCCCGGACACTCTGCGCAGCAGTCCAATGCACTACCACTACGCCACAGCGACCGCTTCGGCTCTATTACATGTTCTTAATTGAAGCCTACTTTTAGGTGTTTGAAATACTCTTTACTGGGTATGCTTGTATACTGCATAAAGCTTCACCATACAGTCTCTGAAAACGTAAAATTAAACAATCGATTCAATTTCTATTTACCACTTTCAATCAAATGCATTACTTCCGCCTTCTTGTTTAACAATTCAGTTGTGTAAAATGCTGCCGGCTGCCGATGCCTCCCACTCTTCCTCACTTCCTCACTCTTTTTCTTGGTGCCTGTGTGTGTGTGTACCTTTATGTACTAAGTAATAAACAGAAATCTACTGCCTAATGCCAAACAGAGAAAAAAATGTGTTGGTTATTACTACTCAAGGTATATATACACACACACTCACACACACGCACACACATACACACACACACATCCAAACAAACATAGTACAATGATGACTACTGCTACATTCTTTACTACATACGAGTACATACTTATACATACAAACACCAGAGCATGAACTTCTGAAATCCCCTTGAGGGAATATGTTTTTCCGTTTTTCACCAAAAAATAACGAATGAACGAAGAAATTTTAAACGCATCGTTGAAGCTAAGTACCATCTAATAAAATAAAATTAACGTAAACTTGCTTGGCTTGGCTCAAGCTAAACGCATACGCACACGCACACGCACACGCACACATACAGCCAACCAGCCCAACAAGCTCGTAACAAATGAATAGCAGAAAAAAGCACACAAAATCTTATGTAATATGCGAGTATGAAATTGTACGTTGTTGTTGTTGTTGCTGTTGCTGTTGCTGTTGTTGTTGCTGTTGCTGTTGCTGATAGCTAATAGCTGATGCTGTGTAACATAACAAGAAAAATGGCGCATACTTCCGGCATTTAAGTGAGGTTGAACGACAACAGATTTTTCTCTTTCGCTTACCATGGCTGCTGGAGCTTTCCTTTTGCCAACTCATACATACTTACTTACTTTCGCATGGACTACGATTTTACCTTTCAAACAATCGATTGTGTGAAAAATTTCCAAACTTCCTCATCATGTCAAAGTGGGTATATGTGTATGGGGAGTACAAGACGAGAAGCATACTTTTAGGCGCTAGCTGATTTTTTTAGTTTTCTGGTTTTCGGCTTTCCTATGAAGTCCGCTTCTAAGTACGGGTGAGGGTAAAAGAGTACAGTGTGACCAAAAATTATACACCCCGCCGGTTTTACCCAAGCGTACGCTTGTAATTTTCAATGAATTTCCTCATTTCTTTTTTTATGTCATTGTACATTTTGTGTGCTATTGCTTGCAGCAAAGCATACTTTTAGGCTGCTGTTGCTTGGAATATGTGCTTCTGTAGGGTATTTTAAAGGCATTTGTGTAGGGGGTGTGTGTTTTTTGTTTTTTTCTTAATAAAATATGTTAAATATTGATTATATTTTGTTTTCCTTCTCTGGAATTAAAATTTATTGTATGTACTATACATGTTTATATTTTTTTGTATGTCTGCATACACGTATGTATGTATGTATGTATGAGAGTGTGTGTGTGTGTGTGTGTAGCTTTTTAGGGATTAATTTGCTTACTTTTTTTCGGCATCTTTCGCTGGTAAGTGTCGTTGAAAATTCATTTCCACTTATATGAGTGCTGTGTGTGCGTTCTTTTTACTCGGGGTGTTGTTGTTGTTTTCTCTTTTCTATAACCATCCACCTACTACTTACACTTAGGCCTACTTGATGTCATCATCTATTGTTAAATGGTGGCGGCTTAAGTGGGGCAAGGTGAAGCGAGCAACATCTGCAAATCAAATCAGAGATTTTTTGTGCTAGAACAGAAAAAATTTACTTGAATTTGTAGGAAATAATTTTCGAATTTGTTCGTATTTCGAGTGGCACGTTGAGCTATAAGGGAGTGGGGGAAGAGTGATGTAAAAACAGCAGGCGTTAGTGTCGACAGGAGCTTGCGACCGTGTTTGTGTGTGTGTGTGTGTGAGTGCGTGGACGAGAAAAGTTTAATTGAAACTTTTTTTAATAAATAATTTAATTTCCCTTTAAATTCATCTTTTTTTGCATGTGATCCACTTCTGTACTATTTTGAAGTAGTTGCTGTGAATTGTCATTAATGTCGTTAGCTGTAATTCTAAACTTTTGATTCGATTATTTGACGCTGCTGAAGTGTTGGAAAAAATTAAATCAGCACTGGATGGAATGAAGCTTGTAGCTGGGGATGTGCATCAAATGTACGTGGTTGAGTAGAAAATTTCATAATTAAATTCTTATCTCACATTTCAACAAAGATAAGAACCAATTTAGAGGGGATTTCTAGCTTTGCTAGAAATTTAATTCATGCGTCCCAAGAAACGCCAGTAAGTTTTTTCCCCTATATTGTATTTCTATACATAGACCAAGAGAATTTGTTTAATATTTCCTTTTCTATGTAAAAAATTGCTTGGAAGAAGAAAAAACTCTAACCCCATGTTGGGCGCCATATAAAAAGTGTGTTTAAAAATACTAAAAATCAGATTTGGTGTTCAATTTTTCATTTTGCCTGTTCAACTTTAATGATTGACTAGAAAAATACGCACCCCACGTTGGGCGCCAAAAAAAAAAAAAATTCATTCTGAGAATGCAGAAAATCAATGCAGATAGCAAATTTTTTTGGTGTTTTTTACTGGTAGAAATTGTTTGTATTATTTTTTGGCATAAGTTTAGGAGCACAAAAATATTATATTAAAATTAATTTCTTGAAAAATTAAATTTTTAAATTGCTAAAAAAAAAGTCACGAAATTTATAATTCATTTAATCGGAAATGCAATTTTGAGAAAAGTCTTGCATACTTTTAGGTACACAAAATCTCCAGTTTATGAATTTTCTGTAAACTGGGGATAATTGGGATCTTTAGATATCGCTGCTGATATCGGAGAAGTGGTAGTGCATTGAACTGTTACACAGAGTGTCCGGGGTTCGAATCTCGGCACAACACGCGTGTGCAAGTGCGTTTAGAAAAACACACACCACACGTTGGGCGCCAACAAAAAAATTTCAATCTGTGAATGCAGAAAATCAATGCAGATAGCAAAGTTTTTTTGTGCTTTTTACTGGTTCATTACTAAGCATTTTACTAAGTTCATTAATCTTCATATGGGCGCCATCACTATTTACAAAATAGAAAATTTATGGTAATCATTTACGTAGGGGTTATTGACCGGAAAATTATAACACATTTCTCATGTGTCATTATCGTTTGCACCCAAGACCTTTAGGACAGACCTTTCATGCAGAAAAAATTTAAATAAATTTGCTTTCTGCGCACCATGTCAATGAACTATTTTGTCATTTGTTTGAACGCACACACACACACACACACACAGGCACACACATAAATACCACAGTCTACAGTCTAGCACTAGAAGCACCACGACAAATAATTATAATTAGCTTTATTTCATTTATAAATATTCATTCATTCATTCACCAACCACTACAAAACAAAAACCAAAAACTGAAGTAGTCTACCGCTGACCACAAAACGTAACGTTTCTCTCTCTCTCCATCTCTGTCTCTCTCTCTCTTTCAAGTACACACTCGAAAGACAACAACAATAAAAATATTTCACTTTGTTTATCCCCAACAAAAAAAGTAAACAATAGAGTGAGAACAACGTCAAGTCGAAGGGGTAACAGATAGAGAGGGATAGAAAGAGAGAGACAGAGAGAGAGAGAGAGAGAGAAAGAAGCAGAAAAGTGGCACCCTCGCCAAGCCAATGTCCTTTTGAAGCACTTGTGAATAATAAAGCAGACAAAAAACAAAAATACTTGATTCTCAATTTAATTTAAATGCAAACAAACAACGCCAACAAAATTTTCAACGCATTTTTTTACACAAAAATAGCCACAAAAACAAACAAAGATTAAGTGAAATGAAAACTTGTGTTGCTCCGGCTGCTTGTAAATGCAATTAAAGTATTTGTTGTTGTTGCATCAAGACTTAAGCAAAAAAGCAAATTTTAGTCACTTGAGAATAACATAGACAAAGCGAAAGAAAAAGAGTTGCACAAAAAAAAAAGAAATTTACCATAAAAAATTATAAAATAATATGCAAAAACCTAGCGGCAAAATGACTGTAAAAAATAAAGAGGAAGAAACTGGATATTAAAATATGCGCATAAAAGTATGCAATGCTGTGAAAATTCTTAAGCAAGCAGAATAATTGCATTGCAGCATTCATTCTTTATGCTGTATCGCAAGCAATCGCATTGTAGTACTTGTGCTGTTGTTGTTGTTGTTGCTGTTGTTGTTGTTGTTGTTAGGTAAGTCCACGCCACATTGTAATTGCTGCAGTGGCAGCACCAGCGACAGGTTCATCATTTCACGCTCATGCACTATTGCATTGCATACTTTTGTGATGCTATTTTACTTTACTGCTTTAATTGTACACACTTTTTGCTCTCCCTCTCTTTCACCCTCTATCTCTCTTTCGCTCTCTATCACTCTTTCACCCTCTATTTCTCTTTCTTCCTCTATCTCTCTTTTTCTTCTGTACCGTTGTCTCTGGTGTCAATGTTTTGCCCTCGAGCGCATTTAATTTTTATCTTTCATTTATTCTTTAATTTCTGTGTTTTATTTGTTAATGAGTAGGATCGTGTGTGTGTGTGTGTGTGTGTATTTGTGTATGTATGTCTCTCTGTGCGTGAATAGTAAACGCTTTGTTAGCTTTTAATAGGTACTAAAAATACATTCTCCTAGCGCTTGATGGTGTTGCCACTTTCCTTCGTTCTGTAGTAGAAATTTTTTAAATTTAAGTGAAGTTTAGTTTAATAAAAAACAAAATAAATACAAATAAAAATATTACGACGAAAAATACATGATAAAAAGGTGGTGAAAAAGCAAGACAAAATTTTATGTGCATAATTTTAGGCGCTCTCTATTTATGATATTATTTTTTCTTCTGTTCGGAGTGCCTCCTTAATTGCCTTGTGTTTGCTTTGGAATTTAATATTTGAAAATAAATTAAAAAAGAAACAAAAAGAGACCTATATTATGAAAATGTACACATTCAAGAATAGTACATGCTATATTTTATTTTGGAAAATAATACAAAAAATTGCCAACTCTTATTTATGGAATGTGTCAGTCTTTTCCTATTTGTGTGTTAACCTTCTCTATCAGCGCCCGTTTTTTCTTTGTTGTGTATTCTGGCGCTGGCGTCAAGGAAGCAATTATATAAGCTCTCGCCACATTAAAATGGCGCCGATATGTATGCTAATAATTTTTTATCTCTAAAATTTTCCATTCTCTATGTAAACATACATACGCAAGGAGACTTGCGAAGCAAATGAAGTTAAGTTCATGTCCAATATAAGAAATTCTAGATAACTCATATGAACGATATCATTTGTAGCTGAATAAATATTCCAATTAGAAAGTTCAATGAATATGTACAATTCAGCATTCCAATTCTGAGTGTAAATTAGGAGATATATCTGCACAGAAACTGAAGCTATTAGCATTAGTCTGTCAAGCTAGTTTAACTTATGCCAAGACCATTTATAATTGGAGTATTCTTCAAAAGTATTCTCAACGTTTGCACATTCAGTTTTCCACACAGAATATTCTCAAAACTAATTCACTTCATTAAAGGAGGAACTCTGAAAATTTGTTTGGTTAACATATTTAGATATAAATATAATACAGGGTGTTTTTGGTTAGAAGTGTGGTTTTTAAACAGAAATAAAATGCTTATAATTTAATGTTATCGCCCAGAATTTAGCTTTATTATAAAGATAAAGATTTGCCATTATGTTTTAAAGACAATTTCGGGCAAGTGGCCACCGCGGCTAGTTCGAATAAATTCCAGCCGAGAGGCCCAATTTTCGACCCCACTTTTTGCAGCAATTGGGGCCGGGCCGTATGTCAGTAATAACGCGCCAAATATTCTCTTCCAAGGCCCGAGTGAATCGTCTCGGGCTTATCTGCATAGACAAGCGACTTCACATAACTCAACAAAATATAGTCCAGCGGTGTTAGATCACACGATCTTGGAGGCAACGCCACAGGCCCACGACGCGAGATAATGCGATCGCGCTCAACAAAAGTTTCCTTCAATAAATTGATTGTTTCGTTGGCTGTATGGCTATATGGCATATAGCGCCGTCTTTTTGGAACCAAAGGTCGTCCACATCAACATCCTCCATCCAATTCAGGCACGAAAAAGTCATTAATCATGTCTCTATAGCGTTCCCCATTGACTGTTACATGGTAACATTATGACCGGCTTCATCTTTGAAGAAATATAGACCAATGATTCCCTCTGCCCATAGAGCACACCAAACAGTGACTTTTTGAGGATGTAACTGCGTCTCACGTCATTAATCATGGCTATATAGCATTTCCCATTGACTGTAACATTATGACCGGCTTCATCTATGAAGAAATATGGACCAATGATTCCCTCTGCCCCTAGAGCACACCAGACAGTAACTCTCAACAATGGCTTGTGGATTACGATCATTCCAAATGCGATTTTAATTTTGCTTATTAACGTAACGTACGCATTCAACCAAAAGTGAGCTTCATCGCTGAGCAAAATTTTCTTGTTGTGAAAATCAAGATCGGTGGTCATCTCGTTCTGGGCCCATTCACCGAACGTGCGACGCGCTTGATGGTCGTTCGGCTTCCAATCTTGAAATGGCAAACCAAACTGAGCATAAATCAAGTGACAGCTGTCAAAAAGATCAACTCTGAAAAAAGTATTGCCAGATTGAAAACCACACTTCTAAAAAAAACCATTCTTTACATACAAACAATGAACAATTTTTGTAAATATGTATGGATGAGAGTGTAACAGAGTGATGTGTGCGTGTGTGTGTATGTATACGTGTGAGTGAAATTATATGAAAGTACTGCTCAATTTCATAATGGCAACAACAGCTAACTGTGCTGTTATTGCTCTTAACCATTGACTCTGTCTCTTCCTCTGCTTCAGCTTTCTTCTCTTCTTCAGCTTTCTTCTCTTTCTCAGCTTTCTTATCTTCTTCAGCTGGTACTTGAAGATTTCGCTTTCTCGTGGTTTTTATTAGATTTATTATTGACTTTACAATTTTACGAGTTGTTTCTGCCTGTTTGACTATTTGCCTGCATGGTTGGGTGCACGACTCCAATGTGTTGTAATATGAATGGTGTCATAAGGTGTTGTTTATTTATAAAAATAAGAAAACAAACAAAAATAAAAGAGAGGAGCCAGAAAGAGATAGAAGTGCGGTGTCGGTAGAGTAGCAAAATCGCAAAGACATTGGTTGTGGCTGTGCGGTTGTTGCAAGTAAAATTGTGGCACAACACACAGCCACAACCAATGTCTTTGCGATTTTGCTACTCTACCGCCACCGCACTTCTATCTTTTTCCGGCTCCTCTCTTTGTGCTGACTTCACACACAAGCAAGCGCATCCAATGTCGTTAATGGCAGCTGTGTACACGTGAGCCTCTCACATGTACGATGTATGTTTGTGTATTTCTTGGGCGTTTATTTATGTATGAGTGGTGGAAAAAAGTGTGAAATGTGTAAGTTGCATGCAGCAGCTGTTACACACACACATACACACACACACACAAGCCAACTTGCACGAAGAAGTAAAAGTTGTGTGTGTGTGAGTGTGTGTATTTTTCACAACTTTTCGACTGTGAACAGAAATACAAAACAACAACAACTGAATGGAAAACTACAACATGCAATGCGTTAAAAAGTTTCGCATGTTTTGCTTTTTACAAAATTATAATATATATATTCAGATATCTCGTATGCCCGCATTTATGTAACACATATTTGTGTGTCAGGTTTCTCTCTCTGCACCTACCATATGGAAGATAACATGACGCATGGAATGGAAGTAGCACATGTTATACAGAAATATCCTCCTCACATAATGCATGACTTTCTGACACTTCCGTTTCCTTTCCTCTATAGCAGTAGAGCCAACGCTGGCTGCAGTGAGCGCCAAGGCATAACTCGAGTGCAAAAGGGCTTTAAAAAATATTATATATGTAAGAACCGGTGGTCGCTGTGGCGTAGTGGTAGTGCGTTGGACTGCTGCGCAGAGTGTCCGGGGTTCGAATCTCGGCACAGGCAAAATCAAAAAGTAGAAAAAATAATCCGGCACCACCTCTTGGCAGGCAATGGCAAACCTACAAGAGTAAAAATTGCTATGAAAACCTTTTCACTTCGCCGTTCGGATTCGGCATTAAACTCGAGGTCCCTTCCATTCATGTACAAATATAAGGCGCACAACATGAGTGGATGCGAAAAGCTCGGCCTTGGCCCTCCATGGGCTGTTGTGCCATTAAAAGTAAAGTAAGTAAGTAAAAGTAAGTACCGGGCTCGTTTCTATTGAAAAAGAGCTTCATCGATCGTAGAGCATGTGTGGGTGGGTGCATTAAAAGAGTGAAACTATCTTGCTCTCTTCACCCATTACTGCTTCACTTGTGCTATGAGTTTGTACACTCCAACACCACAATTTCTCTTTTCTTTCTCTTTCTCTTTCTTTTTCTCTTCTTCTTCTTCTTCTTCTTCTTCTTCTTCTTCTTCTTCTTCTCCCCCCTGTTTCAACTCTCTTTTCCTATACTCACATACTTGCAAACTTTAAACAACAAACTTTAAAGTATACGAGTATTTACATAGTGAAAAACTAGAAAATATTTGTATGTATGTGTTTAAGTATGCAACACTGCAGGGGATATTTGTTGTTGGTTTTGTGTGCTACTTTTGTTATGGTATTGCTTCAATACTGTTCTCAGCTGAAAACGACGAGTACAAGAAATCAACCATGCACACACATACATACACACATTCTTAGATATACAAACTCGTATGTATGTGTACACCTCCACTCTTATGCAGCTCCAATACCGCTCGCTCTCTTCATTTTGGATTTTATTGTTTTAGCAAAAACTTTTCATACATACATTTACTTTAAATGACAGCTATCGAACGTTGATTGCTTTGGCTCAACTCTCACCCCCCACTTCTCCGCCCTACTCGGTGCTTCCTGTAGCTATCTGCATAATTGAAGGAGAAGGAAGAGGAAGAAGAAGAAAATCAGCAATCGGGTCGAGGAGAGTGCAAAGTGAAAGAAATAAACATATCAAAAGTTACACAAACTTCTTCTGGCAACGTAAAGTTCGTGCAAATTGCATTTTCAATGATTTGCTTCAAATTTCTTTCAATCTCACCTCCTCATTTCTCACACTTTACTTTTTCTCAATGAGAAATTTCATTAATCTTTGAAATATTTTCACGAAACCAAATTAAATTTCATATTTTTCAATTCATGTTTTTTGTTTTTGGCACTTTAAAAATTCCTCCACATAAATTTTTCCACTCTCGATGAAATTTTCCTAAAAACTTTTTATGAACGCTGAAATGGCAAAAAATTAGAAGCTTCTACAACGAGTATGTAGACAGAGGTAGCTAGACACTAATACTTGCATATATACTCGTACATATGTATATAAGTGTGTGTGTGTGTGTGTGTGTGTGTGTGTGTGGGAGTAAAAGTTAATTCCGAGCACTCAGTGTTTTTGACTATGAGAGTACAAGCGTTGCTGAAGGGAGGAGGGAGTGAGAAAGGTAGTAGAGAGAAAACATATTTCGCTTTACGTATTTCATAATCCGCTTATGGCAAACATTCTTTCAAATTGTCAAAACTATTAGAAATTATTTTGCTGATGACATTTTTAATAAGTCGATGAAGAGCTATCAACAAGGAAAAGGTAGCAATAAATAAATTAATCGGTATAGAAAAAGTGAGAAATTTATGGGTGCGGTAAAAGAAAACGAAAAACAACAACAACAACAACAAAACACAAGAATATTTTACTGCATTTATGTATTTAATATTGTAGTTGATAAATTAAAGTATGTTTGTAGAATAAAATTTGAGTATGTATAGGAAACTGTTAAGTTTCTGCATTTCTCTTTCTACAAAGCGAGTCTAAGCACTGGGATGAAGTAATGCTATTATCAAAATGCAACCCTGTATGCAGTTTGTTGAAAATGAGTAGAGAGAAAGATGATGTGCCAAAGAGAGTGGGTACATTAGAGCGGGTCGAAAAAAAATGGATGAAAAAACTAGGGGGTGGTCTGAAAGCTTATATTGAGAGTATTAGAGTATTTCGAAAAAATTTTTTTTTTTGTTTTGGACCACTCAAAATGATTTTTGTTTATAACTTTGGCAGTTGATGTCTGATTTTTATAAGTGATATATTGTTGTAAAAAAAAAAAAAATTGTTTTGAAATACTCTCAACATAAGCTTTCAGATAGGGGGTGGTTTTTCAAACTTTTTTTTTTTTTGTATGGGGACCGACCCGCTCTAATGTACATACTTACTGTTGCTAAGGAGTGAGATCGAAAAATTCGGTTAACTTTAAATTGTTCTAGCATTGAAATCCCTTATGCAAATAAAAAAATGTAAACAGTTTTGAAAAGAAAATTTAATTTCTGATAAAATGATTAATAAAACTATTTGTTTGTTGTTTTTTACAGAATTCGGACAGCTTTTCCCGTATGCCTGCCATTAGCGCCTTTACTGTCATTTCTGGGACTCACTTGGCGGCAGCATTCCACTTATTTCTAAAATCCTCCATGGATTTAGCTTCTTTGTTTGTTGCCTTTAATGTTCCTTTCACTAGAGCCCAATATCTCTCGATAGGCCGAAGTTCTGGGCAATTTGGTGGGTAGGCGATTTTTGATACCAATTTGATGTTTTTATCTTCGAACCATTTGAGGATTACTTTACCGTAGTGGCAGAAGGCTAGATCAGGCCAAAAGAAAGTAGATACATTGTTCTTTCTAATGAAGGGTAGCAATCTCTTCTCGAGGCACTCCTTCATATAAATTACGGCGTTAACAGTGCCACTTGTTACGAAACTTTTACTCCTTAGCCCACAACTACAAATCGCTTGCCATACCAGAAACTTCTAAGGGAACTTGGACTTTTGTTTTGTCCTAAATCTTTCCGTAACTCCTCCTCGTCCCTTTGCGGTGTAAAACTCTTGACCACGCAATTTAGAAAATTTAGACAGCACGTATGTGTCCACATCGTCAATAACACAGCAATCGAATTTTTGGCAAAAATCTGTCTTCACCTTTTGAGCTCGGCTCTGGGCTACCAAGTTCTTAGTAGCGTTCCTGTAGCGTACTGACTGCACTTTGTATGTTTTAAGGCCCGCATCTTTTTTAATTTTACTTACTTTACTTTACTTTACTTTACTTTTAATGGCACAACAGCCCATGGAGGGCCTAGGCCGAACTTTTCGCATCCACTCATGTTGTGCGTGTTATATTTGTACAGGAATGGAAGGGACCTACAGTTTAATGCCGAATCCGAACGGCGAAGTGAAAAGCTTTTCATAGGCAATTTTTACTCTTGTAGGTTTGCCATTGCCTGCCAAGAGGTGGTGCCGGATGCCGTGTAGAAAAATTATTTTTTTCTACTTTTTGATTTTCCTGTGCCGAGATTCGAACCCTGGACACTCTGCGTAGCAGTCGAACGCACTACCACTACACCACAGCGACCACAATTTTTAATTTTACGAACTAAAAACTCACTGAAACTCGCTGTTCGATTAGACAACGCTGGATTCTTCTCTAAGAGAGCAACGACTTTATTCGCCTTTTGTGGAGACACGAAATCGCATTTCCTTCCAGAACCACATTTTCTAACAACTGTTAAGTCTGTATTAAATTTTTTAAGAATCATCGAGACAGTGTTTTGTGCAACTTGCGCCTTATGGTTTTCTGGCTCCACTGCAGATTTTCTCGAAATAATTCAAAAGCTAAATCGCGTCTTTTTACATCCGATGCCATGACTCAACTGAAAGTTCACAAGTCAAAACACATGTGATCGTATTTCATCAGAATTTCTCCAACGGAAAGCCTACTGTTTGAGTTTTTTCATTCAGATGAAGAGTTTCAAAGCAGTGGTCTTTCAAAGTTATCCGATATTTTCGATCTCACTCCTTATGCAATGATTTCTGACGGCGCTCAGCGACACTGCGAACGAGGAAGAGACAGAACGAGGTGGGAGATTTATTCAAGCACTAATGTATTGCCCACGGAATGTTTAAATCTTGACTCTGAATATTCTTCTCCTAAAGTTTCAAAGTTTTAAGTTAAGTATGTAATACACCCGATATAGGGACTTTGAATTTTAAATGCTTATAACTCAAAACATATCCAAGCATAGTCTCTCCCTATCAAACTAAAGCATTTTATTCTCCATCACACAAATGCAATTTAGCAATTACCATAGGAAAAAAAATTCACCTTAATTGCTCTAAGGTTTTTTATTTTCATATGTGCATAGTAATTTTTTTTTATTTAAATTTTTTTTATTTTTTATTTTTGGAGCTAGCAACCTTATTTATTCTATCCTACATAACATAAAGAATCGTTTTCTCTCTCTCTCTCTATCTCACTCACTCGCATACAAATGGTACACATACATAAGTAAATATCATAAAACTTATAAATACATCGCAAAAAAGAAAGGAAACGAGCCACAATAGCCACCCACCAGCATCTGCCACAAATTTCTGGTCACAGCAATGAAATTGCAATAAACTGCCACAGCAGCAAAAAAGAGCAACAACAGCAATTGAAAAACAACCCAAAATGCACTGCGCGTTATTGCAATAAAAGCCAGTAAAGTAAATGTTGCCTACTTCGTTGCGCACACTTTGTGGCTAGAATATTGCGCCAGTGCGATACGATGCGCTGTTGTTCGCTGCTGATGATGTTGTTGGGGGTGACTGCTAAATTTTGCAATCGTCGAAATTAAATATTGAAAATGGCAAAGTGAGTCAAAACAAAAACAGGAGAGCCAGCGAAAGGGAAAGCATCAGAGGCAGACATTGAAAGGTGTCGTTTAGTCGCTGTGGTTCAGTCAATTGCTTGCAGGTGGTCGAGGTTAGCTGATGTTGTTTGTTTGTTGGCCGCTGTCAGACTCTGTCGCCGCCGCACACAAGTCACACCACATTCATAGCTGAAATGCCGAAACACAAATACACATTTTTAATAGCTTCAAGGTGACATTGGTCCATTGAAAATTTACAGAAGGGGAGGAAGGAAGAAACAGAAAATACACCAGAAATTGTTGTGCACTCAAAAATCGACGCGGCACAACGAAATGTAAGGAAAATGTAACGCAAGAGGAGAGAGGCAAATAGAAAAAAGTAGTAAATAGCAATAGGAAAAAAGTATCAAACTGTGGAAAAGGTAGTAACTACTAAAAAGGCATATCAACTCAAACTGTTGCGACAATGAAGAAGGAAGTGTGTACTATTTAAAATTTTTTATTTTTCCGCCTTTTTTTTTTATTTTTTAAATTTTTTATTATTATTACATGTATTTTTTTGCATTTCACGCACACACGGAAGTAATTTTGGTTTAACGTAGAGGAGAAAAGGTAATATTGAAAAGTTAGCAGCTAGTAGCTAGCAGCAGTGGCGGCGACAGGTCTTTTCTTTACTCATGGTAACTTGAGACTTTTTGGCAGCTTGTTTGTGCTGTGCTGCATCGAACTTAATTTGCAAATTACCTACTCTCTTAAACTCTCTTAAGTAAAGCAACCTCAGCAAGTCTTTCCTTTTCCCGTGAATTGGTTTTTTTAAAACATAAAAGAACCCATATAATGTTTAGAGGCAAAACAAAAAGGGTTTCCCAAATATCAGAAATTATATATTAAGAAAATCAATATTTTAAGAGGTTAAAATGTATGCCCAAAGTTTAAAGTTCAATCTTCGCATAAATTCTGAATCAATTTTGCATAAAAATTAGAACTGAAATCTAAGTGCAAAAGGAACTGATAAGGGTTAAAACTTTATCGGTTGGTTAGCTGGTAATTAAAGTATGCATTATCAGTAATCAAAGAAATCACTCTTAGAAAATGTATAGATATTTCTCATAATTTAAGCACCTCCCTCTCCCTCTCTCTCTCTCTCGCGAAATAAATTTGGGAAACCCTTGTTGTTTTATTTGCTTCTCCAGTTTCTGTTCAAACAAAGAGCATAGCCACATAAGCGAAAATATGCTGAGTAAGGTCGACTGTTAGGCGAGAGAGTTGAAATATTTTATGCCTGGCAGTAATCTGGTGTAAGGAGAGTAAAGCAAGCTAAATATGCAATTGCTCTCATGTGTGCCTGGCTCAAATAAGCATAAAGTATTCATAAGTTCTACATAGATCTTTTTTACTTTACTTTTAATGGCACAACAGCCCATGGAGGGCCTAGGCCGAGCTTGTCGCTTTTCGCATCCACTCATGTTGTGCGTGTTATATTTGTACATGAATGGAAGGGACCTCGAGTTTAATGCCGAATCCGAACGGCAAAGTGAAAAGCTTTTCATAGCAATTTTTACTCTTGTAGGTTTGCTATTGCCTGCCAAGAGGTGGTGCCACAGTGTAGAAAAAATATTTTTTCTCCTTTTTGATTTTGCCTGTGCCGGGATTCGAACCCCGGACACTCTGCGTAGCAGTCCAACGCACTACCACTACGCCACAGCGACGACACATAGATCTCTATTTCTTATTCTCTATTGTAATGATGCTCTCTTTTCTTGCCTATTACAAAAATGTGTGCGTTATTTAAAGTTCTCGCTCTTGGCTTCACCCTTCACCCTCGCCTTCACTAGTAGCCTTAAATAGCTTATAAAATCTTTCGGAAAAATAAGTTGTCTGTCGTTGCTTTTATTTTCGACTTAGGTTTTATTGAAAACAGCTTTCAATGTCTAAAGCATTTTTTACATACTACCTACTAAAATTACATTTTCCTTAAAATGGACCCATAATAATCTGTGTTATCAAATTGACATGCTCTTAGTTTTTCATGTGCGCACTCACATTTAAGCTTGCCTCTTTTCTTATTCGAAGTATTCACCTACATTTCCAGCATTTGCTACTCATCAAGAATACTTTAAAAAAGTAGTACACATCTTAGCTGGCTCTGGCTACATCCATACTACTACATACATACATACATACATACATACATACAGACATACATACATACATACATACATACATACATACATACATACATACATACATACATACATACATACATACATACATACATACGTACATACATGCATCCATACATACATACATACATACATACATACATACATACATACATACATACATACATACATACATACATACATACATACATACATGCATACATACATACATACATACATACATAAAAACATACATACATACATACATACATACATACATACATACATACATACATACATACATACATACATACATACATACATACATACATACATACATACATACATACATGCGTATATACATACATGCGTATATACATACATACATGCATACATACATACATACATACTTATATACATACATACATACATACATACATACATACATACATACATACATACATATTACATTTCCTTAGTTTACTTCCCAGATGGATTTAAGATCATTCATTGAGTAACAATCGGGTTGGAGCGCCCAATATAATAGTCCAATATAATAAATTAGTTCTGATTGCTCGAAAGCTCTTGTATTTTGTATTCATTTTCAATAGTATATATCATTCCGAGGAGTAAAATCGGTGTGACCTGCATAATGAGGAGACGATCGCTGGTTTATTGTCACTCTTGAAATTTGTATTTTTGTTTTCTTGCCTAAAGTCCGAAAAGAAATCTCCGTTATTTTTCATTTTTTGAGCAAAAAATAAAAAATTTGAGCAATTCAAATTTGTACAACTGGGCTACTACTAAGTATTACCACTTTTTCTTTTATATTATTTATGTATGTGTGTACGAGTATGTGAACGTGTGTGTTTGTGTGTGTGTCTGAGTAATTTTTTAAATACGAAAACAATTTCTCTCATGACATAACAGAAAAATTTGTTCTTGCTGGTTTTGCTCACCCACTTCACTCCACTGTTTCTCCTGGTACACACTCACGCACTCTCAAACATACACGCTCGCAAGCAAAGACACTCCATTATTGATATACATACTTTAGCTGTAGGATATATTTTACTTACTATTACTACTCCTCACTTCATTTCTCTACACTTATTCTGTGTCTTTACTTTTCTGCTACAAAAGCAATATTTAAACAATATGCTTGAATTGGTTTTGCGTAGAGAGAAAATCATGCCTGTATGTATGTAATTGTAGGGACGGATACATGTGTGCTTAAAAAACTTTAAGTAATAATCGTCGAAAGTATAATGGAAAATGTGTAAATCATAGAAAAAATTTCCTTCTGCTCTTGTTCATCCCTTGTTTTCCCGTCATATTTCCTTCTCCTTCAGCTGTGTGTAGATGTGTAGCATATGCAATTTTGTTGTCCGTCCCTTTGTCTATCGGGATCTCCCACACTCGACGGTTCTCCGTATCTTTGTGTTGCTGTCTGGTTATCTTCGTTCTCCACCCGGCATTGTTTACTGCCTCTAATATATTTTATATATTTTATTGCACTTGCTCGAGAAGTGAAAATTCTGCAAAGAACAATTTCATTGCTTTTCCTTACGTTCTTTTTTCTTTTTCTTTTTCTTTTTCTGGGTGTAGAAGTAAATAAATTGAATTTTTCCTTATTTTTCCAAGCACACAATAGGGCAGTCGCCAGAAGAAGAACTACCATAGTGGTTTAAAATTTAAAGTAAAAAGAACGAAGAGGTTTCCTGCCCTTTAAGCAAGACAATGCTCAAATATTGTGTACATTTTGTACTTAAACTTTACAAAATTTTGTCTAAAATCAATTATTTCATTTACTTTTATGGCTCTCTTCATCTCTTATATGTGTATCACTTTCTCTCTCCTTTGGAGTAGATGCTTGAGTGATTTAACAAATTACATATATGCCAAACATTTTGGATTGATAATAAAACAAGATTTACATCATTTTTATTTACAAAATATCATTTTTACTGTACTAAAAGCTGCTCAGTTCCTACCTACACTACAATTTCTTTCTTTTCCCCTTTTTCTTAACATTATATTTAACAGTTATAGCAGTCAAACATATACGTTCTCTCTTCTCTCTCTCTCTCTCTCTCTCTCTCTCTCTCTGTAAATAAAACCTATGGCAAATGCATCTACTGAGAAGAAGACAGTCACTTGTATTTAGTCATAACGGTTTTTCAGCACCCCATATACAATAGATTGGAAGAGAGGAGATCGTTATGCTCATTCCCCATCATTGAGTTACATTAATCTAGAACGAACTATTTTCTTCACAATAAATAAGAACAAAACAAAACTAAAACCCCCGATAAATGTACTCTCGTTTCTCAGTATGTGTGTGTGTATGTGTAAATGAACTATTTTCTTCACAATAAAAAAAAAGTCAAAAATAAACCAAATTGATGACTTTACTCTCGTTTCTCAGTATGTGTGTGTGTATGTGTTTGTTTACATGCAAAGGTGAAGATCGAAGTGATTTGAAAGGGAGCAATGTATTTATGTATACTAAAGGGTGTTTGTTTTAGAAGTGTGGTTTCAATCTTTACTTTACTTTTACTTTTAATGGCACAACAGCCCATGGAGGGCCTAGGCTGAGCTTTTCGCTTTTCGCATCCACTCATGTTGTGCGTGTTATATTTGTACATGAATGGAAGGGACATGGACCTACAGTTTAATGCCGAATCCGAACGGCGAAGTGAAAAGCTTTTCATAGCATGTTTTACTCTTGTAGGTTTGCCATTGCGTGCCAAGAGGTGGTGCCGTGTTTTTTTTTTTTTTTTTTGATTTTGCCTGTGTCGAGATTTGAACCCCCGGACACTCTGCGTAGCAATCCAACGCACTACCTCTACGCCACAGCGACCACTATTTTCAATCTGGTAATACTTTATTCGGAGTTGGTCTTTTTGACAGCTGTCACTTGATTTATGCTCAGTTTGGTTCGGCCATTTCATAATGAATAGACTTACTCTTGAACAACGTTTGCAAATCGTGTAAATTTACTACCAAAATAATGGTTCGGTACGCGCGAAGCAGCTATGTTCAGCGTTGAAGCTCACTTTTGGTTGAATGCGTACGTTACGTTAATAAGCAAAATTGTCGCATTTGGAGTGATCATAATCCACAAGCCATTGTTGAGACGCCGTTACATCCTCAAAAAGTCACTGTTTGGTGTGCTCTATGGGCAGAGGGAATCATTAGTCTATATTTCTTCAAAGATGAAGCCGGTCATAATGTTACAGTCAATGGGGAACGCTATAGAGCCATGATTAATGACTTTTTCGTGCCTGAATTGGATGGAGGATGTTGATGTGGACGACCTTTGGTTCCAAGAAGACGGCGCCAACGAAACAATCAATTTATTGAATGAAACTTTTGGGGAGCGCATTATCTCGCATCGTCGGCCTGTGGCGTAGTTTCCAAGATCGTGCGATCTAACACCGCTGGACTATTTTTTGTGCAATTATGTGAAGTCGCTTGTCTAGGCAGATAAGCCCGAGACGATTGACTCGGGCCTTGGAAGAGAATATTCGGCGCGTTATTACTGACATACGGCCACAATTGCTGCAAAAAGTGGTCGAAAATTGGGCCTCTCGGCTGGAATTTATTCGAACTTGCCCGAAATCGTCTTTAAAACATAATGGCAAATCCTTATCTTCATAATAAAACTAAATTCTTGGCCATAACATTAAATTATATGCGTTTTATTTCTTCTTGAAAATTACACTTCTAAAAAAAAACACCCTGTATAAAAAGGAATTTATTTCTTATTGGCTGTATGCGAGTTATTTGGAATTTATAAACCACAACAACAATATAAACTACTACCTACTAAAAGTTTAATGTATAGATGCTCTACTATATTCACATAAGTACTCGTATATTGTATTATAAATAATTGGCAACACTAAAACGTTGAGTACACAGATTGAGCGTTTTTTGTTTTCGCTCTCTCGCAATGTTTATCTGCATGCGAGTGTGTGTGTGTGTGTCCACTCTCATAAATTAAGCTCTTATTATTATTAATTTTGTTATTATTTATTTTCTTTATTTTGTTTTCTCTCTTTGTTTTGTTGTTGTATTTTTCTTATGCCACTAAAACTCAAGTTGTCAAAATCAACTGATTGAATTTTGATTTATCGCAAGCGCATACACATCACATACATTCATACATAAATAGCTTAGTGCATAAGCGTGTATGCTTCTAAGAGTACAGATATTAATGACAGCTCATTTTTTCTAACATACATACATACATACATACATACATACATACATACTCGTATTTATTGAGTATTTTCTTTCTATGTTTGCAGTTCGATTTTCTATGAGATTATGAATATTGCAACTAATATTTACTTGGCCCTCATACTCATAATCTTGTTATTAGGTAATAATCCATTGGATTCTAAGTGAATTTAATGTATTTTCTTTCGTTTGTATGTAAACGAGTAAACACGTATTTAATATGAATATGAAAGCATCATCAGTCACTGATTGTGTTAGGGTGCCTCCGCTTTTAAGTTTGGAGTTTTAATTTCAGATAGAAAGGCATCTGAAACAGAGAGACTTGACAGGGAGAGATTTGAAAAAGACAGACTTGAAAAAGACAGACTTGGAAAAGACAGACAGAAAAAGAGAGACTGGAAGAAGGTTGAAAAGTTTGAAAGAAAGCGAACTGAAATAGGTAAACCTGAATGAGAAGGAGCTGAAAAAGTACGACCTAGAAGTGGATGGCCGGAGAAAGAGAGACCTGAAGGAAAAAGTCGTGAAAGAGGAAGTCGTAAGAGGAAGACCTGAAAGAGAGAGGACCTGTAGGAGGGATACCAGAAGTTACGGGAGCTGAAGGGGGAAGACCTGAAGAGAGAATACTGAGAGAGATTGACCTGAAGAAGAAGACCATAAGAAGAGAGACCTGCTCGGAAGACGCCTCGATTGACTTTTTGCATTGCTTAAGTATTTCGTTATGCTGCAATGCTTAAGTACTTTACCTCTTTCTGATAATATGGAAAGTCGATACAAAGATTGGTCGAGACTGCTTAAGTTCTACTCGAGTTAATGCAGGGGCATGGCTATATTGGCTCCGCTATACTTGGGAACCTTACCAACAACCGTTACTTGATCAAAACCATCCAAACCTCTTTACACAGAGCATGTACAAGATATACGAGTACTAAATACTTACTAACGATGAAGGCTCCCCTTGCAAAAACGAAGCCTCTCCGGAATAGGAGAGGCTTCCGGCTCTCCGGAATAGGGGAGCATCCAACAAAAACGACTTTTTTCGTTTAAACAACAACAAAATATTTCTGTTAGGCTTTCTACAACCTCCTAATGAAATGAAATTTCATGACGTGAGAACATCTTTACTAGGAGGTATTTTAATAAATTTCAAAGTCACACTTTCCTGTCACACTTTCCAGTCACACTTTCCTGTCACACTTTCCAGTCACACTTTCCAGTCACACTTTCCAGTCACACTTTCCAGTCACACTTACCTGTCACACTTTCCTGTCACACTTTCCAGTCACACTTTCCTGTCACACTTTCCAGTCACACTTTCCTGTCACACTTTCCTGTCACACTTTCCTGTCGCACTTTCCTGTCACACTTTCCAGTCACACTTTCCAGTCACACTTTCCAGTCACACTTTCCAGTCACACTTTCCAGTCACACTTTCCAGTCACACTTTCCAGTCACACTTTCCTGTCACACTTTCCAGTCACACTTTCCTGTCACACTTTCCTGTCACACTTTCCAGACACACTTTCCAGTCACACTATCCTGTCAAACTTTCACCCTGTTTATTTTTATTGTTGCTTTTGTTTTTTAACTTAAACTTCTTAAGCGACGTTGCGAATTTAAAGTTTTTTTACACGAAAAAGGACTGATAACGGTGCGTTGTACCTACAACTACAACTTTTCTACTACTATTTTCTACTACTATTTTCTACTACTATTTTCTACTACTATTTTCTACTACTATTTCTACGACTATTTTCTACTACTATTTCTACGACTATTTTCTACTACTGTTTCTACTACTATTTTCTACTACTATTTTTGTAGGACTATTTTCTGCGACTATTCTACTTACTATTATCTACTACTGTTTTAACTACAATTTTCTATTATTTTTTCTACTACTATTTTCTACTATTTTTCTACCATACGACTATTTTTGTTACTATTTTCTACAACTTATTTATTATTATTTGACAACATTTTATTACTTTTTGTAATACTTATTTCTACTACATTTCCACCATTCTTAATTAACCTCAACAACCCTCAACGTCTTAGACGTTGCAAGTAATTTGGCAATGAAAACAATACTTTTGTGGTAAAAATTGAATATGTCGCATCATGTGACGAGCACAGAAGGGGCCCGATGCAGTTTCTTGTTTAGCAATCGAAATCTCGTGTGCTGCGCTAAAAGTCAGTTGCTAATAATTTATAAATTTCGATTTCAATCAACATACTTAATAAAATTCTTTCAATTCAATAATACGAAGAAGTCACGTTTCACAAGTAGCAAACTAAATTTCATAGTTTAAAATGAACCGAAATATCATGCATCCTGGTTGTGTTTAAAAAGTTGTGACATGCACTTTAGAATATTTGTGTTCAAGTCAACACGTTCACATATAAACAAAGAAACGCCTGATCTAAAATGAGGTTAAATTACCTGCACGACATCTATGGTAACGAATACGATGCGTGACATGCTTATCAAGGTGTCAAGTATGGTAAAAGAAGTCAAGAGAAGACATGATGTTGAAACAACAAATAAAACAGCAGCAGACTAGCAACAACTAGAGAGCGAACAACTTTTGGCACTCATCGTACTCATTGCTGTTGATTGTTGTTGTGGTTGGTTTTGCCAATACAAATACATATACATAATACTACATATGTGTTAGTTATCGTCGATGTAATACATACTAGCTTAAAAATATATCGAACTCAATTTCAAAACGATTGAGTTGATAGCAAAATTAAGTGGGTCAAAGTGTAATTTATATAGAATACCAGCAGCAGCAGCAACAAAAGCACTCAGCAATACACACATGCGCATGATTGTGTGTGTGTTGGTAGGTAGTTTTGTGAAATTTTTCTAAAATAATTTATTGTATGTATGTGTGTGTCAAACTGTCACTGACACATTTTGCAAATGTCTCATTATCGATATGCGCTTTTGTGCCGCTGTTTTGTGACTGTGTGTGTGTGTGTGTATTTGTGTGAATATGGTAAGCTGCATAAGATTCCATTTACATTGATATCGAATAGAAATTCATTGAAATAACACAGCAGGCGACAAGCGATAACGACGTTGGAAATCTTTTTACGCGCTAACTTAGCTGCCACTACAACCGATGATCGAGTCTTGGCCGCCTCCATAAAGCTTCGCCAGTCGCCTCTGCTATGCACGCACTGGCGCCCAAGTGCAGTCAGGTGAAAATATTTGTATCGTTAAGAATTTGTTCAATCGTTATGATATTGAGAGTAAATCCAAACTCAACCTTATTCCGATATTGAGGGAAGTTTTTGAAATTTTCCTCTTCGAAATATTGTTTATTGGGTTATTGTGCATATAGAAAATGTTTTTGTTTTTTGTGGAACGTAGAAAAAACTAAATTTTATATTGAAATGCCTATTTGACAGCTAAAGTGATAATTCGACTTTTTTCTATCACATTTTCCTAGTTTATATTGCAGCTCTTTTGTTGTAGAAATGTATTGGTAGAGGTAAATTTTTGCTCTCTCTCTCTCTCTCTCTGCTTCTATATTATTATCTCTCGCGCTCTATTACTCACAATTTTTGAGTGGACTTTATCTACATATATTTTTGCGTTTGGTTTGGTTTGAGAGTCATTGGAATACTTAAACACTGCTCTCGCCATTTTTAATTCACTCTCTGTCTTACATGAAAGGCTGAGAGTAACATCGATACAACTTGTAAGTTCAGAAAAAAGTGGTATAATTTAAGTTTCGATCAAAAGCGGAACGATTCGTGCAGCAGCTGTTGAAATCTTAACGCAGCATAGATTTCTATCTTCAACAGATTTACGCTTCGTTACTCTGCGCTTACTTTACTTACTTACTTTTAATGGCACAACAGCCCATGGAGGGCCTAGGCCGAACTTTTCGCTTTTCGCATCCACTCATGTTGTGCGTGTTATATTTGTACATGAATGGAAGGGACCTACAGTTTAATGCCGAATCCGAACGGCGAAGTGAGAAGCCTTTCATAGGCAATTTTTACTCTTGTAGGGTTGCCATTGCCTGCCAAGAAGTGGTGCCGTGTAGAAAAATTATTTTTTCCACTTTTTTTTTTGTGATTCATCCTGTGCCGAGATTCGAACCCTGGACACCTTGTGTAGCAGTCCAACGCATTACCACTACGCCACAGCGACCACTCTGCGCTAGGTTGTTATAATCAAGCCTATAGAGCAGAGATGATCAATGAGCATCCTCTCTTTGTTAGTTATTAATATGGGATGCTCAAAAACCGTTATGTACGCCTCTAAGTGTGCAGTAAACTCGACACAAGTTTCGTTCCAAGAAAGTGGGCTAATTCACTGTTTCGTTATTGCTTTGACAGATTTATTATAAAATTTTTGCTCTCACTCTCTCCCCTTTCCTCATAGTTTCTGTTCGGTTTCCTTTTCTCAGTATTTTAGTTTAACTTTGGTATGTTTTGTTGATATTTGTTGGGAAATCGTACGCTTCTCAATCGCTCTCTCTCTCTCATACTTTACTTACTTACATTACTTTTAATGGCACAACAACCCATGGAGGGCCTAGGCCGAGCTTTTCTGGCTCTCATACCCTTTCAATATTTTATTATAAATTTAATCAAAAGAAGGTTATTTGTTTATTATTTGTTCTCTTTGAAAGCAAAAATAGATTCGAAAATGTTTTTCAAAATTGATTCATAAGCTGCCTGATTAATAGATACTTTTGCTTTCGATAAGTATAATTAAACGATTTTATTGATCATATAATGTATTTTTCTCTCTTTGCAGATTGCATTGCAGGATATCATGAAAAGAGACTGTTACACGATCTTTTAGATCCTTATAATACCCTAGAGCGTCCGGTTTTAAATGAATCGGATCCGTTACAATTAAGCTTTGGTTTAACTTTAATGCAAATAATCGATGTGGTAAGTACAAAGAAAACAAATAAATAAAAAATAATATTTACTATATACATACATATGTATTTAAAAGTGAATCTCAATTAAGCACTCGAGGGTTAAGTAGAAACTATTTCTTTGATTATTAATACTAAGTATTATATTCTTCTGAACTATAATATGGGGATCATGAAAATTCTCAGTGATTGATCGAAACACGGAGGCGTATGGCCATGATAATTTCCCTGTTTTATTCTACTTACAAAGCTTAAACTTCCTCTTTGCTTATTTAATTTCCAGATTGTTCAACAGCTGCTCATATTTCCTCTAACAGATACCATATTTAAAGCCCACTTCTCATCTTCTTCTTTCTTCTTTCAACCCAAAAATATATAATACAATAATTTTGATTTACACTGTTCATTTTTATGAAGCTTATAGAATAAACTTAACCACATAGAAGATAACATAACCTCACTAGAACTAATTTTCACACAATTACTTTATAAATGGATTTACACATGGTACGAGTATAATAGAAAAAAATCCTTCTTAAACCCTTTTTTAACATAATACGCTTTAATATGTCACATTTAACTTCCAGCACGAAATCACGACCACAATGGAATAACGTTTTATTAATACAAAGAACAAAAAAAAAAAAAAAAAAAAACAACAACAAAAGAAGTGAATAGTGAATAGTGTAAAATTAAAAAGCATACAGAAGCGAAGCTGAAAACAAAGTAAATACAACTTCATTAAAATACAAAAAGAATACAGAAAAAAAACAACAGGCAAAGAAACGGATTATGTATGCTCCTAAAAATAGACTTCAGTAAAGGAAAAAAGAAAAGGCGCATAATCCGCACAACTGCATTTTAATTGCGTTGCGAAATGAAGTTGAAAAAGTGAAAGTGAAATTATTATATTCACCGTTGTTTTCCACATATTTCTATACTAAGCAAATAATTATTTTCACAGCCACTTTTATGTCGCAAGCACGCACTCTATGCAGTCCCCTCTGCCTCTATCGCTAATGCAAGCTGCTTCTTCGTTTGCTTCAACCATTTGTATGCAGAGTCATGTGTCACAAACACTTCCAGTGCTCACTAATAAGTGGAAATCCCTTAAGTCGAACAGGTAGCAAAGCACACGAAGCAGGCAGGCAGTAAAGTAGGCAGGCAGCCAGATATTGCAAGTGTGGCTGGCGAGTTGTGTAGCAAAGAGGTGATGAGAAGGCGGGCGGCCAGCGCATCATACTAGCCTGAACTTATTCACAGATCACATAGAGAAGCTCAAGGGAGTAAGTCAAAAGGGAGCATGGAAGCAAAACGCTTATATCCCAGGGAAAAGAAAGAATTGTCATGTTGTAGTAGCAGCAGCAAAGCACAGGTGTAACTGGTGGCACACATACAGGCACACACACATGTATATGTGTGTGAGTCAAGGCAGATAGATACTGACTTTTCTTCTGAACACTTTTGGGCTCAACCTCAATTCATAATAAATTTTTTCCCCCTAACTATATACATACATACATACATACATACATACACATCTGATAAATACCTAAAAACACCGACACATAGTGTATCCAGTAAAGTTGAGGAGACAAGCGCAAAATGGAGCAAATCAACAACAGAAGCAACAACAAAAAAGCAAGGAAAAATGTGTACCTAAAAGCATGCTTTGAAAATCTACGTACTAATGAAAAACGAAATAGACCAAACAAACAAACACGCTCACACACACACACACACACACACACACACACACACACACACACACACACACACACACACAACACTAATATGTGCGCAAATATAATGAATAAATGAAATTTCCCACATTTACACACGCACTCACTCACACACAAATGTAGTAATATAACACCAGCCACCTAGTGGAGAATGAGCAGCGGGAGCCAGCAAGAGAATGAAAGAGAAGAGAAGCAACTGCAGCCGAACTGAGATATACAGAAATAACAACTCAACAAAAAGTAATAAAAATGGCATTAAACGCAAAAAGAAATTGTTATGTCTTTCACGTTTTCGCCTTTTCACTTTCTCGCCTATGAATTATTTATACAGTGTTGCACTTTTCTCATTCTATGTACTAGAAAGTACAAGAGCAACAGCGGCCAAGTGAAAGAGCGAACGAGAGAGTAGCCTCTCTTTGTATAAGAACACGCAAGGAAGCATACAAGTATGGTATGTGAGATGAGTGCAATGAAGCGTAGCGCCACAAATTCACGAAACAAAGCGCATAAATGCTGAAATGTGCAAAATTGGAGAGAAAGAAGAAGAAGAAAAAGAAGAAGAAGAAGAAAAAGAAGAAGAAGAAGAAGAAGAAGAGGAAGAAAAATATATAATAAAAGCAACTAGTTTAATTTAATTTTTTAGAAACACTCACATTTTTTGTTTTTCTTTATATTCACAACAGAGGAGGCCAAGAAAATTTGAGAAATTTATTAAAAGTAGAAGATTTTAATAATGAAACAATTAAAAATTAAAATTAAAATGAAATAATTCAATTCCATAGTTTTGACAATTAAGAAAAACCAATGTGAAAACAGAGAAAGAGCGAAAGAAAAAGTTTCGTCAGTTAGGCATGAAAATCTCAACTAATCCCAATGATTTTTTATCTCTCTTGCACTTATTTTGTTGTTATTGTTGTAATTAATGTTACCTATCACACATGATGAAAGCAATTAGGGAAAATAGCAAAAACCAGCAACAAAAATTGAGTAGCAGTAATCGAGTGTAAATCTCGCCTCTCTTATATGTTGCTGTTGTAGTTGTTGTCATCTCAATATCATATACAAGTGACATAGTCCCACTGTTTCGAGACTGCACCGGTATCTTCATCTCTTATACTATAGCGTATAAGAGGTTTAAGTGCAGAGCGTAAATTACATATAAAATTATTAAGCTGTGCAGTTAGTTTTAAGGTATACAAAAAACTCAGTAGCAGTAAGCCTTGTCAGCCTTGAGATCAAGCGGAGACTAACTCTTGCCAACAGGTGTTACTACGGGCTCAGTAAACAATTAAGAAGTAGTAGCCCTCTCTCGACCGACGAAAATAACGCTCTATCAGTCCCTCATCCTTCCCGTCCTAATGCATGGCGCAGAGACGTGCACATTGACCATCAATGATGAGAGGCTGTTAGGAGCTTTCGAGAGGAAGATACTCCACTCCGTAAGATCTACGGTTCAGTATGCGTGGACGACGTGTATCGAATAAGATGTAACGATGAGCTATATGAGCTGTATGAGCTGTACACTGACATAGTCAAGCGTATAAAACTCCAGCGGCTTCGCTGGCTGGGTCATGTTGAGCGAATGAAAGAAAGCGCTCCGCTCCGGCTAGAAGGGTGTTTTATTCGAACCACGGTGGAGGAACACGCAGAAGGGGACGTCCTATTTGCCGTTGGATAGACCAGGTGCAGGGCAACCTGACTGCACTTGGCCTTATCAACTGGAGCCAGCGCGCGCATAGCAGAGGCGGCTGGCGAAGCTTTATAGAGGCAGCCAAGACCGATCATCGGTTGTAGTGCCAGTTAAGTAAGTAAGCTTATAAACAGCGACGGTGTAATTCTTAATAAGAAAAAAAGAAATAAAACTTTCATTTGTAAAAGCAAACAATTTCAATTTGCTCTGTTTTAAAGAAAACAATAAATAAAACCTTGATTTACATATGTACCTGTTTGAACTAATCAAAAACAACAACAACGTAACGGATGCCGTTTTGAAGTTTTTCCTGAAGTGCAATTAAAATAAAACCGAAGTGTTTCAAAGAAAAAATTCAAAAGAATGGAGTGTTTTTTGAACAGATATGATTGGATTGAAATCGGCTGCGTCATACTACTCATATAAAAGGTTTATGAAAATTAGCCAGACCAAGAGGAGAGTTCAACACCCCCCCCCCCGCACCTCTTGGGTGAAAGTTTATTACTCTACCCACGAGATTATCGTGGTCGTCTTGTAGAGGCCATGAGTTCAGCTCATTTTCTGAGAACCTTGCGCTCTTTACAGTCTCTTCATTAATATTCCAGTAAAAATAATATTAATAAATATTTACATTTAATTATTTATATAATAATGCAACATGTACAGTAGAAAAAAAAAAACGATTAAATAAGATTGTACAATTTTATTAAATCTCCAAATATATAACAAATATTAAATTCGCGACAAGTCACAACATTCACAATTTGACGTTTTGTTTCGGGCACGAAATGTGGCGTTTCTGCATTCCCGCACTTTTGTGCTTTCTTGTCGCTCGCACTCATTTATTCTCTTTCTCTTTACACTCATTTTATCAGACTTTGCACAAAAGTAAGGAGAGGGAGGGTAGTTAGTCTACGACTACAATGAAAAGTTAAATTCGAGATAACGGTATTTTGAATGTTTTCCTCGAACGACCTTAGGGATTATTGGTACGAATACGACCACACCAGTGGCATATGTAGGTAGGGGGGAGATAAATGGGATGTACCATAAATACTTTTCCCATATTAAGTAATCGACACCGACTTTTTTTGAGCCATTTTATGCGCCCAGAAGAACTACCCCCCATTTTAAAATCTTATCTACACAACAATTCAAAATGTTTTTTCTCATATTTTTCCAATGTTGTTTTGAGAAAATTTGCTAAAATTTACCATTTTTCGAAATTGTTATTTCGAAACTCGAACTGACGTTTAGCAACGTGCAATTCATTGATCCCTAATTAGGTAAGGTCAGCCATCAAAACCTTTGCCGAACAAAAACAAAAAGGTTGAAAGGTCCGAGAACAGTATTATTAAAGTGCGTTGTATGTCTTCAGATTTCTGATAAAACTAACGCAAAGAATGATGACCAGAGTGATGATGATTAAGGTGTGGGACCATTTCCTTCCCTTTCGGTACTTTTTCAAATTTCAAGGTGTTTGGAAAAATTCCCCTATTGTAAAACAAAATGCACCGGCAGCACTAACGGCATTCTACTTATGCATGTAATACGTTTTGTTATTGTATAATTTTTATATGCTTCAGTATGGATGGCGTGATCTGAGGCTCTCTCTCTCTCTCTCTCTCTCTCTCTCTCTCTCTCTGCCTATGTCACACGTAGGCTTATGTTTATATTATTAGTTGTTGTAATTGTTCATTTACCCGCCATAATTCTAAAAATGAAATCGAAAAGTAAAAGAAAAATAAAGAAGCAACCGAACTGATAATTCTATTGATAAATTTGCTCTTCCACTTTTTCTGTGAGAACCACAACAAGCAATTGCTTTCCTCTCTTCTTTTTCAATAAGGAATAACTCTCCTAAAATATGTACATATGTGTAGCATATCAAAAGAAAAATGAAGAGGCAAGTTTTCTCGCTGCACAAAAGTTTTGCAACGTAATGTAGTAAGTGGAATGAAAAAACATATAACATATAAAACTTTTTATGAATAAGTGCAACAAAATTCTAAACTAACGCCAGAAATGATTCAGCATCATTTGCATTATTTATTTAGGTGAAAAACAAAAAAATCAAAACTTTTTCAACATATTCAACACGGGCACAACGAGGATACAAAAGCCGAGTGCATTGAAAGCAGCACAGTGCAGAATAATATTCCTACAGGATCTATTGCAATGTATTCGCACACAAAGACCTGAGAATGTAGGCCCATGTAACACTGTGTGTGTGTATGTGTGATTGTGGATGCGTGTGTGTAAATGAATGCTGCAGTGTGAATACACAAAAGCGCATTGAAAGTAGATAAAAATTGCATTGAATAAATATGTCACACAAAAAGGAGGGGGAAAAAAGAAGCAAATAAAATAAAAATAGGGCATATTTTTAGGACATACTCGTATATGATGTTACACTTTGCTCTGCGGGAAATATAAAGTGAAGGAGGCGGGTGTGCTTGTTTGTGTATGTGGCATTAAGTAAAAGCAATTCAATCAAAAGTTACTAAATCCTAGAAGCGACTTCATCTCTTAGTTGACTTTACACTTTAATGTATGCAATGCACGAATGACCGCAACTAAAAGTTCATCTTGCGGATTTGATACGAATTTAATTAACTTCAATATTAATGTTCCTGTCCAAGTGCAACCTGTCCGCTTGCCAGCGCAAACTTACTGAAGGCATTCAATAATATACACGCGAAAACGATAATATATGTACATAAATTTGCCACTTGAATATTTACCAGTCAGCAACTAGCAACAGACAGCGAAATGATTAGTTGACAGCCCAGGACAGCGACATCAGCCAAGTGCATCACTATCAAGTAACAAGAGCAGAAGCATCATCTTCATCAGCTATGGTATAATAATCATGACTACAATGCTGACTACATTGGTGACTACGATAGTGACTACGAATGACAATAATAGGTAAAACAGAAAAACAGAAAAACGAAGCGTATATGAAATACATACATACATACACTATTTCCATCGTTATAGCCATCGCTGTGCTGTGACTGTGGTGGCTGCGACTGGTGGGACAGCGAGCCATTACAATGTCATTAACGCAGGGAGTTGTTGACAGCAATGTCGGTGTCGCCAACGACTTGCCGCTTTCACTCTATCGGCTTGGATGCCAATGCCTTTGCCATCGATGGCAACAACAATAATTTGAATAAGCGCACGATACTGGTGGCCAACAACAGCTAGCGGCCAGCAGCCGCCACCACCACGAAGCAAGCCCATATTGAAAGTGTTCAAGTCAATTAATTTCAATTTTAGATTTACGTTAGTAACCGCTCCTTAACCTCAACTCAGTAATGAAATAATAGAGTGTAGGTGACAGAGAGATGAGAGATGGCGAAAAGGAAAGGAGAGACAGAGAGAAAGAGAGAGAGAGAGAGAGAGAGAGGGAGGAGGGATACAAGCAGAGCCAAACGATATATCGTGGTGCTAAAGCTGATACGATAGAATAGTTAATAATTTGTTCGCATCTGTGAGTGTGTACTCGATTGATTTGCTAGTAAATATTGAAACTTCATTGCTACAGTCATAAAACATGGTTGTTGAGTGGGTGAGAGGGGATAAAAGAAGAGAAAGGGTGGGGAAAAGGGTAGATGTAAAAATAGTGCGATAAGACAATGATGAAAACATACAAAAAATATGTAAATGCATAGTGGTGCCTAAAAATATGCTACAAAAAGTGATCATTTCCTTCACTTACTCGTAACTTTACTGTTTTTCTGTCAATTACAAATACTGATATTCCAAGTATTACGAATTTTTCCAAAACAAAAACAAAGCTTCTAGTCAATAGCTTTTCACTCAATATTATTGTTTTTACACAGCCTAAAAGTATGCTTCAATTCGTCTAGTCAAACAACATAAGCTTTTCGTGTTTTAAAATTAATTTGTGTGCTTCCTCACAATCTCCCAAATAAAAATAAAAACTAAAAGAACAACAACAGCTACAAATGGAAGCATTCTATTCATATTATTTCACAAATGCAATCACACACACGCATACACATACATACTACTCGTTCATGCAAAGCAGAAACATAAACATAAATTGTTTCAAATTGTTTCTTATTCAAATGCAATTTTCAGCTGCCGTTTAAATTCGTGTAGCTTGTGTAGACGTGTGTGTGTGTGTGTGTGTGTGTGTGTGTGTGTGTGCAACTGTTTCCCTTACACTAAAACGTAAACATGTATACCATGCATGCAGCTATTGTAACAAATGTGCGTCCTTTTACACACAGTTGACCTCCCTCAAGCGCAATTATTTACACTTTTGTTTTGTTGCTTCTTGTTTTTTTTTTTTTTTTGTTTTTTGGTTTTGCTCTTCAACGTCATCAACAGCAACATCACATCATCATCGTCGTCATCATCGTTAGTGCTGTTGTTGTTTTTGTGTTTTGTTATTGTTTGTAGTTACTTGCTTACTGCACTTTTCTTCTTCTTATTCTTCATATTCTTTTTTTCTTCATTTTTTTATTGTTGTTCATAAATCACGTGAGCGTAAGAGATAAAAATTGCATTTTAGATGTTGAGAAACGATTATCCACGTGATCCTTTAACAAAGCACTTTTAACTCACACACACACATCCACTCAAAACACACACTCAGTAGATGAGAGCTGAGAGATGAAGAAAGAGAGACTTACACACACACACAAACTTATGTACCATATAGTACAGAGAGGCACTTGTTTTCTTACTGCCATTATAGCTGTTGATGTTGTTGTTTTATTATTGCTGTACTCGTTCCCTTTGTTGTTATTACTTTGTTTGTAGGTAGAAAACAAGGAATAGTGAATAATAAAAGTTAAGTGCTTCCAGAGTTTGAATGGTGCAGTATCAAGTAAGACAGACATTTTTATTTATACCAGTACTTAGGTATATTTTTAAAAATTAATCACTCAAAATGGATTAGGTTAAAGAGGGGTTACATAAGTAGTTAGTAGAGAAAAAAGAAAGAACATCTTCTTCTTCTTCTTCTACACCGTGCACTTATCACTCGTTTATTCTCTCTTCCTTCTGGTTGCTGCTCTCTTTTTTGTCAATGAAAATGCGCTATTTCCTTTGCTTTCCTTATTACTTTCATCTGTTGCCATTGTTTCTGCAGCTGTTTTCCTTTTTTTTTTTATCTCACTATAAGCTAAGTTTATTACATGAAAAGTTTCCTGACTGAATACTGTGAGTAGTGAAAGTGACACTTGGGTTAGTGCATCAAAAATTTATATATTAAAACAGTAATAGCAGCTAAAGCAACAACAACAACAACAACAACAACAACAACAACATCATAGAGAGGTGCTTCACTCAATTTATCTGCTGCTGACTAGTTCGTTCTGAGCTCTTGAAAGCAGTGCAATTATGTATTATAGTTTTTATTGTAGAGTAGAAAGAAATTCATAAATTTTAAATTGCCAATGGATCAGGAATTAGAAAGTTCTACTCTTGGCTTCTTTTAACGAACATACTCACTTTTGGTAGATTCTATTAATTTGTTTGAAGCTTTACCATACTTTTGTTAGATAAAAGTTTATTTTATAATAGATCAATCAATTGTATAACAAATTGGAGTACAAAGCTTTAAAAAATGCTTAAAGCATACTTTTAGGTGGTCGCTGTGGTGTAGTGGTAGTGCGTTGGACTGCTTCGCACAGTGTCCGGGATTTGAATCTCGGCACAGGCAAAATCAAAAAGTAGAAAAAATAAATTTTCTACACGGCATCCGGCACCACCTCTTGGCAGGCAATGGCAAACCTACAAGAGTAAATATTAGCTATTGCCTATGAAAAGCTTTTCACTTCGCCGTTCGTATTCGGCATTAAACTGTAGGTCCCTTCCATTCATGTACAAATACAACACGCACAACATGAGTGTGGATGCGAAAAGCGAAAAGCTCGGCCCAGGCCCTCCATGGGCTGTTGTGCCATTGAAAGTAAAGTAAAGTAAATACTTTTAGGTACTTTTTAAATCAAGAACATGATTCTTATGTTTTTCTTATGTTTCTAATTTTCTTTGATTTCTTGATTTTGTTTTGCCATATTGTAAATCATGAGTTAAATGCAGTTCAAACTTTGAGATTTTGACTCTGTTCTCCTCTTGTAAAAAGCATACTCCTAGGTGCTTAAAAATTGCTCAGTGAACTAAGAAGTGAGCAATTTTTTCCGATTTAACATAATTTCCAGAAATAGTCAGCAATATTCCCAAAGCATCAAATAATGTTGATAGTTTTCTGACATGATATTTTTATACTAAAGCACACATACCATATACGCTTTTAAAATGTAATTTCTAAATATGACAGTTGCTTTCTTAGGGATCAACCAACATTTCCTCCATACACACACATGCAGCACAATAATGGCCACATATCTCTACACATCTCGTTGCATGTTGATAAATATGTCATTTCTGTGTCAGTAAGCTGTCAATATTCCAAGGAAACAAGCAAAAAAAAGGCATATGCATTTACAATTTTTCTTCTTCTTTTTTTTCACTAAAGAGATTCTGGCATTCATATTCCATTCATCGAGTACAGTTAAGTGTAAACAAATTGCAAAGTTCGACAGTGTTGCACTATTTCTTTTCAACGCTGCAGCAAGAGAAAAGGCACCAGTAAAAGAATGAAAAAGAAGAAGATCTGTGCACATATTCCTGAAGGATCTATTGAAATGAATATGTGTTGATGTGTACTTATGCAGCTATATACATATATACCATGTGTGTGTGTGTGTGAGTGAATATTCAAAAAGCGCTTTGCAAGCAAGCAACACGAAAAGAGTACTCGTATGAAGCCAAGGGAAGGAGAAGTGAAACAAAAACCAATTCATTTGAATGCATGAAAGTGAAAAGCGTGAAATATAGGACAAAATTCTACATATCTATCTTCCCTCTCCATTTCTATTGCGCCCCTTGTCTAAAGCTATTGTAATGATACGATAAAATGTGTGTAGGTATGTGTGAAAAAATGTTGCCTTAACTTGAGGTGAGTTTTAAGGCAGCAATTGGTTTTTTTATGTTATAATGGATAAAAGGCTTTAATACTTAGGCTTTAAATTATGATATAGCAGAATTACTGCCAAACCATTACCAACAAAAATTTTATAATTTCAAACTTCAAACCAAAAACAGC
>OY282452.1:60721908-61044408 GCA_958295655.1 Palloptera scutellata | reverse complement strand
TGTCATGGGCGCTACACTTTCCTACCTCTTTCTTTCCCTTGTGCAAGGACGTGGAAAGGAAATTTGAGTTCGTGTAGAAAGAGGATGTTCAAATTACTGACCCTTTTTATTATATTTACATGAATTACTAGATCTTATTTTGCTAGAACGCCAGGTCAACAGACACGCTTGTTGGGAAGGTAAATAGTTTGGAAAATCAACAAAAAATACTAAAATTTGCAAGCATTTCTCTGGACAAAAAACAAAAACAAATTTTACGTCAAAATTATAACCAGACAGGTCCCATATAGATATATTTCAGAGACTACAGCTGACCAAACTTGTGTAGAGTATATTATAAAGTAGAAAGATCTTGAGAGTAATTTGAAAAATTATTCCCAAAATTTGCCTCCCAAAAATGCGGAACAAGGGGAACCCAACGTCAGCCCTCTCCTTTCGTGCCTACTTCAGTATCCTCTCTAATTCTGCTTCCTTCTTTCTCGTCTTGATCCCTCTTTACTTTTAATGACACAACAGCCATGGAGGTCGAGCTTTTCGCTTTTCGCATCCACTCATGTTGTGCTTGTTATATTTGTACATGAATGGAAGGGACCTACAGTTTAATGCCGAATCCGAACGGCGAAGTGAAAAGCTTTTCATAGCAATTTTTACTCTTGTAGGTTTGCTATCACCTGCCTGGAGATGTTCGTGCCGTGTAAAAAAATTAATTTTTAAATTTTTTTTTATTTCGCCTGTGCCGAGATTCGAACCCCAGACACTCTGCGTAGCAGTCCAACACACTTCCACTACGCCACAGCGACAACTGATCCCTCTCATCTCTTTATTTCTTTCATCTAGCCACCTGCCGCCTCTTCCATTCTACCTACTCTTTTACCTTAATTACTTCTAGTTACCTTCTTTTTTTTCCTACATTCTCCAAACCCTTCGCCTGCCTCCTCTTTCTTAACTTCCACTCTTCTTTACCTCCTCCTTTCTGCTGACACCTCCTTCCTTTTGCATTTTCCTTAATTAACGTTTGCCGCTTCTCCTTCCAGCCTCTACCTCTCTCCTTCCTCCTCTCTTCACCTCTCCTTTTTTCTACTCTCTTCCCCTCGCCTTCTTCCTCATCTATTCCTCTCTCCTTCTTCCTCATCTTTTCCCCTCTCCTTCTTCCTCATCTATTCCCAGTCTCCTTCTTTCTCCTCTCTTCCCCTCGACTTCTTCCTCCTCTCTTCCCCTCGACTTCTTCCACCACTCTTCTCCTCACCTTCTTCCTCATCTCTTCCCCCTTCCTTTTTGTTTTACGAAATGTCATTCAAAATGCCACGAAATGCTTGCCACATAATTCAATGCAATCTCACGGCAGCTACAAAAAATGCTCTTCAAAACCCCTACCTAAAAATTATTCTAAATTTCATTCTTTTCTTTGTCATAAATCATAAAAATTTAACCCCAAAAAAATTTTTTTTACCAAATACCTTTTTAAAAATATGCTTCAATAAATATTGTCTACACATAAAATCAATAAAAAAAAATAACTTAAGCACAAGACGATGGCGACAAGAATGGTAATTTTAGAGCACTCTGAAAAAAAAACCCGCAACGAGAAAATGCATGCAAAAATATGTATGAAAATATCGCTTTAACTTCTGTCACACACTCATTCTTGTTCTTCTTCCACTTTCATTCTTTTCGTATACGCTGCAAAATATGCAGCATTATTTTCACATTTACACATCATACCTCAAACATTAATACTACCGCTCCGTCACTTGACGTATGTCATGTACAACTACAAAATGAATATCTTCAATAATAAACTGCAAACTGCATAAAATAGTAAATATGTACTTATTTACATATTGGCAACTT
Organism: Palloptera scutellata; assembly: GCA_958295655.1. Lineage (NCBI taxonomy): Eukaryota > Metazoa > Arthropoda > Insecta > Diptera > Pallopteridae > Palloptera > Palloptera scutellata. Next base: position 61,042,557 of record OY282452.1, on the reverse strand, counting down.
CAACCCTGTATACAGGGCCGTAATCAGGCAAAAGGAAAAAGAGAAGGGGAACGACTGAGGGAGTGAGGTGGAGAGTGAGTAAGTGAGTGATAAAGAGATCGACAGGTTGCAATGCACAACAAATTGAAATATTTATGAAACTCATATGCAAATATGTGCAGATATTGACATTTTATTCAAATACACTCACACACTCACACACACACATTCAAAGCTTTTTTTTAGTGGTTCCGAGAGGTTCCGGACATGTGAGGTGGTTATAGTGGGTGGGGGTCTCACACTGACTGAGTCTTTCAATGCTTTCCTCTTCTAAAATAAAAAAAAAAAAGAAAAAACACATTCAAAGGTATTTATTATGGATTAAATATATATGTGTGTGTGTGTGTGTGTGTGTGTGTTTGCGTGTGTGTGCGTTCGAATAAGAAAGCAGCTACCTAGGAATATGAAAGAGCATAAATTTAAGTAGCAGTATGCAGTATGCAGAAGCAGAAGCTGAAGCCGAATCAGCTGTTCTAACATGCAAATTGGACACATAAAATGTCAGGGGAACTGTAAATTGCATAGAGCTGTGATGTGTGTTTGTGTGTGTGTGCCCCAAAATCTTGGCAATAGAAAATTCCCAAGAACTTTCGAAAAAGAGAAATTTCAGACGAAAAGATTGAAGGCCAAATTAAAATCAATTTAATAAATGAGCTGGAAAAATAGTAAATTCATTTGAGACTTACTCCGGAATATAAATAATTCAAGGAATTCATGGCTCACAGTTCATAGTTCATAGTTCATAGGGAAGTTTAAAGTACTCCGTTACAGGAATTTTAGAAATATTTTTTTATTTTTTCACATGAATGCAGGGATTAATTTTATTTTTAATGCACAAGCGATTCTCTTTTTAATTTTAGAAAAAAATGATTGATTTATTGTAGGTGTACAGACAGAGCGTGGTCGCTGTGGCGTAGTGGTAGTGCGTTGGACTGCTGCGCAGAGTGTCCGGGGTTCGAATCTCGGCACAGGCAAAATAAAAAAGTAGAAAAAATAATTTTTCTACACGGCGGCACCACCTCAATGGCAAACCTACAATAGTAAAAATTGCTATGAAAAGCTTTTCACTTCGCCGTTCGGATTCGGCTTTAAACTCGAGGTCCATGTCCCTTCCATTCATGTACAAATATAAGACGCACAACATGAGTGGATGCGAAAAGCGAAAAGCTCGGCCTAGGCCCTCCATGGGCTGTTGTGCCATTAAAAGCAAAGTAAAGTAAGTACAGAGAGAGCGCCCAATGTGGGGGGAAGGTTGAAGAAAATTGTTTTTCATTGTCGGAAATGAATTTTAAAATAGACAAACAAATTAATTCTACTGCAATTCACTTACTTCAAATGTAATTTTTAATGTTGGATATTTTTTCCTACAGTTTAGCCGAACGCCCCATTCGAGGCGCTGAATAAATATCGTTTACTGATTGAACTTTTTACTTAGTGTTTGTACTTAAAATTTCCTTTGTAATCAATCAAATTATTACTCAATTTCTTAATACATTGCTCAATTTTCTCTTCGCCCCACTTATGGTGCTATATGTATACAAATGTTCTATGCCAAAACATTCAAATTCAAACTTTCTCTTCAATTACCATAATTGAGATGGTCTTTGAGTGCTGAAGATTATTATTCCTTCTGAAAATATTCATGCATTGATTGCAATTAGAGAGTTTTGTATTCCTTTTTTTTCGTCTTTTCATGCAATTTGTTTTAATTTTTCGATACTTTCCTGTGCTTATCCAGCTGTGAAATATGATACGAGAAATATATATAGTTTTTCATTTAACTTTTTAATTTTCTTATTTATTTTGAGAGATTTCCATCTACTTCAACTACTTCAACTAACTATCTGCTGGTTTTTCATACTGTCTTGTCCAGCAGCGCTACTTTCTCCCTGGCTCACTGCAGTCGCTCACCACCAGACTTATCTGTGCTCGAAATCTTTTTGGATAAAATAACCTCAATTAATTTTGTGCAAATAAGTTTTTAAGAAAACACAAATATAACATATTTGCAGTTGGATTTTATGGGTTTTCAGCTGCTGCTAAAAATCCAAAAGGAAATTCCATTTCTTAAGCATAAAGTGCCACAAACTCACACTTACATGTGGATTTATTTGTATGTTTGTATGTTTGCTTGTGTGTGGTTTTCCCTGCTCAACCCTCACACTCAGTTGCTCTTTCTCATAACGATTTTACTGCATTTTCTTTTTGCTTTTTGTGTTTTGTGTTTTGTGTTTTCGTGCACATGCAAATTTCCATTGATGTTAGCAGCTACAACTAGTACCGCCAGCTATGCTTTTGACTACTACCTACTGCTGTTGCAATTTTTTTTCTATTGCATGTGTTGCAATTATAGCATAAAAAATTATAATTTTAATTAAAATGTTCTTATGACTTGGCTTTTATTGCAATGCGGTTGTAGTTTCATATACCCAGGGTGATTTAAAGTGCTCCGGCTGGTAACAGGTAAAACTTTCCATTCAGAAATACGCGCTTCTCTTCTGAAGTAGAAAGTATAAATGCTGCACCTGAGTTATCAAACTTTCCGGTATCGTTTGTAGTACTTTTCATATTGGGCGCCATACAAATACGTATGTCTTGAGAAATGGAAATTATTGGAAAAATCGCATGTTCTCAAAATTTATTTCACATAACTTAGTTGTGAATTTAGTTTTCCATGATGAAAACTTTATCAAAATATGATTTTCTTTAACATTTTAATGCACCTTAAGTTGGGCGCCATACAAATTTTTAAGGAAAAGTTGAAAATATTGTTATATTGAGATCAAATTAGAATTTGATTTATATTTTCTATAAAATCTTTAAGGAAAAGTTGAAAATATTGTTATATTGAGATCAAACTAGAATTTGATTTATATTTTCTATAAAATCTTTAAAGAAAAGTTGAAAATATTGTTATATTGAGATCAAATTAGAATTTGATTTATATTTTCTATAAAATCTTTAAGGGAAAGTTGAAAATATTGTTATATTGAGATCAAACTAGAATTTGATTTATATTTTCTATAAAATCTTTGAGGAAAAGTTGAAAATATTGTTATATTGAGATCAAACTAGAATTTGATTTATATTTTCTATAAAATCTTTGAGGAAAAGTTGAAAATATTGTTATATTGAGATCAAACTAGAATTTGATTTATATTTTCTATAAAATCTTTGAGGAAAAGTTGAAAATATTGTTATATTGAGATCAAACTAGAATTTGATTTATATTTTCTATAAAATCTTTAAAATCGCGGTAACTTTTCCGTGCACCCCACGTTGGGCGCCAAACAAAAATCTCACTACTACACTTTTATAAGCTTTCTTTATTCTATAACTCAATTAAAGACTTCTTGATATCTTTCTCCTTCACCTCATCTCGTTATGCACTTCAATGTTACCCGCTGGGCATATTGCAGTAAATAAATTTTAGCAGGCAGCAGCAACAGTGGACGGCTCACTGCCTCACATGTGGTCGAAATGCCACCACGGCTACGACTACTACAGGCTGAGTAAACGAAGCTAATTCGTATGCCATGAAAAAACATGAAAAATATTAGAACGTACGAACAAATATGTGCAGCTTTTGTGCACAGAAGAAAATTATGAGAAAATTCTGATGAAGGGTGAGAAAGAAGAGAAAGTTGCAGTTGAGCAGTATGGCAAAAACAAAAAGAAAAAAGTTCACTGACATCCAAAGTTCGAAGCACTCAACAACTGGTTTAATCACAAAAAAAAAAAAAAAAACAAAAACGAACAAATAAAAGAAAGAAAGTAAGCAAGAAAAAGCAGAAAAGTATGCAGCAATTTTCGAACGGCCATACAAATTAAAATAATAATAAAACTAGGAAAAGTAATAACAATTTTGCGTGTGCTCATTCACCTGAACATTTGTCAACAACATGTGTTGTCAACCACAACAGTCAACCAGAGTTTTGTGTTGAACCTTTTCATTTTCTGGCTGTAAAGTGCAAGTGTTGATAGCCGAAAAACATGGCAGAAATACATACATACTTACATAGTGTGTGTGTTTGTATAACATTTCAGTTTTATGGTAAATTGCATGCCGTCGCGCATATATCGCATATATTCACAAGCCTAAAAGTACACCATATATACGAGCAGAAGAGACAGAGTAAACAGGTTTACTCGAACACACACTCTGAAAATGTCTACATTGACATTTTGTTTTACATACATATGCTGCTCCTAAGATGTAATCAGTTGTGTTTATTTAAAACAAAAACAAAAAACGTAAAAACGTAAAAACGTAAAAACGTAACGCGTGTTTTCATGTGTGACCCATGTGTGTGGCTTTTAATTTATAAGCTCAACTTCCATTTCAATGCAAGTAGTCTCTACATAAGTATGAAATTTGCTAGTTTTTGTTGCTGCATGCATTTAGGCGCATATATTTTTGTTTCACATTTGCACTATCACGATGGCTGCAATATTAAATTTATGAATGTGTGCGCATACATCATAAAAATGGTAAAACGGGAAATGTTCCTTAAAACAACAACAACTCGGTTGACAACTACAAATATACAACAACAACAACAACAACAGTGTAAATCATACAATATGGTATTGCCATGCGCTGGAATGCATGCATAAATTAATGACAAGTTATTGCTGTGTGGTGTTGCATACTTTTAGGCAGATGTATACATTTTTATGCTTTTTCTTTTTTTTTTTTTTGGTTGTAGTTTTCTCAATATGTAAATGAAATTTTACGGTCATTAATTTTTCCATTTCCATGAATTACCATTTATTAAACAATAATTTGTTGTATTTAGAAACAATAAAAAAAAAAAAACCATTTTCACTCACTATTTACGACAAATGCAACGAAATCATTGTCACTGAAATTTAATTAAAATTTTGTCTTTATTTTACACATTTCGTCTATAAACAAAATCTTCTTTGTTTTGGCTGCTTAGTTACCAAATCTCTGCACACTTTCGTTGCTCACATTTCTTCACTCTTACAGCAAATCATTAAAGTTCCATTTTTCTATTTTATTTTTAGCTTGTCCACAAATTGCAGCTTTCACTTCTTCTTCGTCTCTTTCTTTTTCACGTTGAGCATCTCTTCGTTTTAATTGCTTTAGTAATTAATTGCATTTTTCTATCAATTTGCTTTAATCTTCGTTTCATTTGTTGCTGGCGTTGCCGTTTGCTGTTGCTGCTGCTGCTGCTACTTCCACTTATATTGATCTCCTTAATTACCTGGCAATATCCTTGCAATTTATTATCGTATTAATATTGCTGTGTGGGGAAATAATATTTGAAATTTTTCTGTAATTATCTTGCAGATATTTTTCATTATTTTCCACTGTAACAACATTGATGATATTTAATATTTTTCTTTCATTACAATTTTAGATAATTGAAATATTGCATGTGATGTGAATTTTTAGTACTGTAATCCTAATTGATTTCAGGTTTCATTTCAGGTTTCATTTCATGTTTGTGATTAAGATTTCCTCCGTAGATAATCTGAGGGAATTTACTTCCTTTTTTTTCTTTTCCGTTATCTTTTTTACCTCCTAGAGGATAGTAAATATAACAAATAATTTAAATATTGCATGTTATTAATATTTTGTTGTAGTCCATCGTCCATAGTGAGATATTGGTTTAGAGAAGCCATTAAAAAGTATAAGTAAATATGAAAAAATTGCAGTAGCATGTGAATTTTTAATTATTTACGTATAGCGCCCACTATGGGGTTACTTGGTTTGTGTGAAAAATTAATAACTTGGGCATAGATATATCAGATTTAATTCAGTTTTTAATGATTTGATACTTTTTATAAAATAGTTGTATGGCGCCCAACATGGGGGAAGCTTAATTTAATAGAAATTATTAAATATATGTGTTCGCAAGTGGAAATACTTGAACATTCTATATTTGTAACAGTTTATAAATTTATATTTACAAGGCGCCTAATATGGGGCCAGCTCAATATAGAGTTACATAAAATAAAAAGTTAGAAAAGTGCTATCTATGGATAGTATGCAATTAATATCCAATTATTTAATCCAAATTTCGATGGCGCCCACTATGGGATTAGTTGGCTTCAGCGAAAAATGCAAATTTCAGAAACGATAATCGGAGTAACGATTTAGAAATCAACAAAACAAAGTGAATTAAAACATTTTCCATGTCTAGACCATTAAAAATCTATAGGGCCTAAGTAGTATGAGATGTATGAAAAATGCTGGATTTTAATTTGAGATCGGGGCATCGCCTTAACCATCATCAATAGTTTCGATCTCTTTCTCTGACTCCCTCCACTAAAGCTTCACCTATCAATTTCTCTCTCTTCGCTTTTGATTCACTGATTTTCGATTCAGAACACGAATTGCCTAAACACGCAGCAATTATATTTTCTAATTTTATTGCATATTGAAAAATCAGCATGTGCGCATAAAACTGAATTTTCCCAAAATGAAACGTAGAAAATTGCATTTCCACAAATTGTAGCTATGATATTCAAATGGAAAACAACTACTGTGAAAGCAATAAAATTAATAAATACTCATACACTTTATGTAATTATTGTCCAGTGGACACAGTCTATAGTTTCATATTTTCTCTAGTGCATAAATAGAAATGAAACCTTAAATTTAATATGCAGTAGAAAATACATAATAATAATAAAATATGGGATGAGTTTTGTCGTTTTGTACCTGGCCTAAAGTGTCGAATGAAAATGTCCTGCCTATTAACAACAGGATACAATAAAAAACACACACACACACACACAAACGAGTATATGACACAAGCAAATAAATCTACTATATTAGTACCAGTATGCCTGTGTGTGTGTGTCTGTGTATCTATATGCGTGTTACAGTCGGTTTTTGTTGCTGCCAATATCCTTTTTGATTATTGCACAAATAAACCGTGATTCTGTTTATTGAGGTAATAACTGCCGAACACATACATACAAACACATAAACAATCGCTCGTACACCTACACACAGAAGCAAAGAAACAGATTGTGCAGTAGAATGACTTGTATGGAGAAAGTGAAAGAGAATAAGCAAAAGAAATTACTTGCCAGCAGTATGCTGGCTGGCAATGTACGAGAAAGTAAGAAAGCAAGTATTAAATGTGCCTGGTTTGTGGGTCAATTTGGTCAACCGCAGTAGCAGCAGTTATTCAGCAGCATACTTGTCCACTACTACTTGCTACTTGTTGTTTTCGGTTTTCGTGTGGCGCTCTAAAGTATGCTACATTCCAACGGCAGTACTCGCCGCCCGACCAGCATTCGAGACAAACTCGCTACTACAGAATTTCATTTGACATTTTTTTTTTGTGTGTCTAAAAACTAGAAAAAATCTCAATGTATTCGAGTACATTGAAATTTTCTCTAATTTATAGGGAAAAATTTAAATTTAAAATAATTTCCGCAATTAGACTATCGCATTTCAATTGTACAACATTTTTTTTTTTTTTTTTAGCATAGTTTTAGGTGAAGTGCACATCAAATTCGCTGCATCCAAGTTTAATTTTGAAATTTTAATATGCATGCGATTGTAAAAGAAGTTAAAAAATTAAAAATATTTATGCATAAAATTGAAAGATGCAGCATCTAAAAATATGCAGCATGCGTGTAGCGTAATCACATTTAAGATAAAAAAATTTTATTATTCACACACACACACACACAATGCAAAGTGTGCTTTCACATCTCCTCTTTCACGTGCACTCTGAAAAGAACTTAACCACAATCATACTATCTTTTCTGCTCTATGGTAAGTACACGTTTTTGCCTTATTTACTTTTTTTGGTACAACCCAAATCCTTCGATTTGTCTGCCTTCCTCACTCTCTAGTAACGCCTACTAACGCTGGAAGTTCTTACACTGATGCCCACCTCCTGCCGCCCCCCTCCCCCTCCGCCCCCACACTACTCAAATATGTTCGTAGCATGTGTTTTGCTTCCCCACATTCCCAGTACTCGATGCTATCTCGCATTTCGTGTTTATAATTTGCACGTTGTGCCCGGAAATTAGGTCAGTTCCGCTTATTGGCCTCTGCACTTGAATGAATCAAACGAATCGATACAGGATTCTACTGTTTTATATTTTTTTCCCCCCACATTTTTCCACATTTTTCCCCCGTTTTGCTTTCTTTCTGGTGCATTGCAATGCTGGAAATACTGAAATGGTTATCGCAATAAATAATTTGATTAACGGAACTCAACCGAAATCACATTTAACGCTTAGGAGGCGGCGAGCAGCAATCATGTGATCTCACGTGTAAAAATACGAGAAAGTGCTTAATTGAAACGGGAATTCGTCTCATTTCCTATTACTTACAATAATAAATGCCTACAAATCGTTGCTAATAATTTATTCAATTTTAATTTTCTTTGCAGGACGAAAAGAATCAATTGCTGGTTACGAATGTGTGGTTAAAATTGGTAAGTTGAACAGCAGCAAGAACGAAAGAAAACACAACCAAACACAATAAACTGAATGAAATTCAATATGAAATTGTATAAATTTCATTCACTCTTGACTTTTTCGTGTAAACTAAAAAATGACAAAAACACCGATTGCTCTTTTGCAGGTCCATTTTCCGTGTATGTATGTGTGCATGTGTTTGTATAATTTATGAGCATATCCATTTGCATTTCCTTGCCCCAAAAGGCAACAGCGGAAATGCAGCAAATTGGCATAACAAGTGCAATAGCAAGGGTTGCCAACATGTAAAAAAAAAATGTGAAAAACTCTTTACTGCATATATTGAATTTTGAAGTATTTCTGTGACTATTTAAGGAGTAAATTTTAGTGAAAAAACACACAATTGAAGTAAAAATAGTATGTTATTATAATAGTATATTATAGCAGTTTGGTTAGCGCTCAAAGTGTGTAAATATATCTAAATTAAATATCGAAATTAAAAATTATAAGCCTAAGTACTAAAGTAAAAAGAAACTGCAAAACTTTTAATTTTCACTCATTGAAGTTAAATTTTTTCTATGGCGCCCAAACTGGGGTTGCATGGATTTAATAATAAATTTATAAATTCTGGGCATAAGAGCGAAAACTATTAATTTCATTCACTTTCATTCAAACTATTATTAATTTCATTCACTAAGCGTAATACTATATTTTCATATGGCGCCCAAAATGGGGTTTGACTACTTAGATTTAGTATAAAACGTTAAGTTATGTATACTTGAAGAAAAAAACAGGTTATTTATTAATTCTGAGCCACTTCGCACAAATTGTGATAATGGCGCCCAACATGGGGTTACGGATTTTTAATGAAATATTATTAAATTATGTTAAGAAATGGAAAGATCTAAAAATATATATATTGTCAGCAATATATTTCTGCTATTTTTCTATGGCGCCCAACATGTGGAAAGTCAGTTTAAGTAAAAGAATGACATGAGGACAAACAAAACACCACTTTACACAAATTGTTTAAATGGCGCCCAACACGAAAAATAAAAAATTATGAAATTACTTTAAGAAATAATAAGAGCTTTAAATTATACGAGGTATGATCAAAAAATAACCGTTATTTTCATTTATTTTTTCAAAAAGTATTTATTTATTCATCAACAACTATCTTGTCCCCTTCAAAGTAATCCCCCTCAGATATAATACACTAATGCCAGCGTTTTTTCCAATCCTCGAAACACTTGTGAAACGCGCTTTTTGGTATCGCCAACAGCTCCTGTTTCGATTTTTCTTTTATCTCCTCAATCGTAGCAAAACGTTTTCCTTTCATCGGTGTCTTCAGTTTTGGGAAGAGGAAAAAGTCAGCGGGGGCCAAGTCCGGTGAATACGGTGGTTGAGGCATGAAAACGGTTTTGTTTTTGTTTTTGGCCAAAAACTTACGCACAAGCGACGTTGTTTTTGCTCAAAATTTAGCAATTTTGGAACAATCTTCGCTACCGCACGTTTCATGCCTGAAACATCCGTAAAAATTGCTTGGCATGAGCCGCACGATATACCAACATCATCAGCAACCTCTCTGATAGTGATTCGACGATTCGACGATTATCCAAAATCATTTTCTTCACTGCGTCAATGTTTTCATCGGTTGTTGACGTGCTCGGGCGACCAGGACGAGCATCGTCATTGACATCTTCTCGGCCTTCCTTAGACCGGTTATACCACATTTGAAGACTCGCCAAAGGTCAACTCGCCACAGTCAACATTTCAAATGTCCTTGCGCATTTAATTTCATTTTGTACACAAAACTAAATACGGTTTCTTTGATCCATTTTTATGAATAGTAAAAAATCGAAGAACACTCCAAAACACGACTAACCTTTTTATCTGTCAAAAACAAACTGACAATCCAAAATGGTTGGTATTGCCAACATATATAACAGACATGTGTACTCGTACCAACATAACAGAAACAAAAATGCGAAAATCGTACATACGTAACTCACGAAATTTGAAAATAACAGTTATTTTTTGATCACACCTCGTATATTGTCAGCAATATATTTCTGCTATTTTCGTATGGCGCCCAACATGTGGAAAGCTAAATTAAGTAGAAGACTCCCCCCACTAAATAATAAGAGCTTTAAATTATATATTTTCAGCAATATATTTCTGCTATTTTCGTATGGCGCCCAACATGTGGAAAGCTAAATTAAGTAGAAGACTCACCCAAAATCAAAGAAAACTCGACAGAACTTAATAATTTTTACAATTTTTCCATCATACTTAACAAAATCCTAAGAGAAAAATGCCTTCGCGGTAAAAAAAAAAATTTCATCAATCCCCAACCACTAGCTATTTTTTCACCGTGAAAAGACTATACTAACCAGTCAATTACTTACGTGCACCTTTTAACTGGCGCACTCATGACGTTCCGAATGAATTCATGACTCTGCAGACATTTGGCAATCCCAATCACTTTTTCTATCTATACCTTCCTCAAATGTAGCTAAAGTTCAAAAATTTCACCCAAATTTTTTTTTTTTTTTTGCACCACGAGTACCATATTGTATATAATAAGTAATATTTTGAAATTTTTTGGATAGCAATGAAATGACGGTTTGCAAAATGTGCATAAATTCGATTGAATTGCAGTTAACTCCCTACTGGCATCAAACCAGTGAGTTATGTCCTCGTCTGAGCACACTTTCGATTGCAGATACAACGGAAAAAACATACGAGTATACGAGTGTATATGTGTTTCTGTGTTACACAAACATTACCACTGCTGTTATTGCACATTTACATAGGTATATATATATATATGTACCATCGGAATTGTACACACTACTACAACCATACTTACACACCATACTTACATGCATTTGCAGCTACATACATATATTAGTAATGTATGGGTATAAAATGCATTAAACTTATCATGTTTGCATTTTAACATGATAATGGAAATTTCGAATATTGGTTGTAGTGTTGCAACACACACACACACACACAAACATAGCCCGCAAAAAAAAACGAACCGAGTGAAAGAAACAAGTACGAAAATCATTAAAACTTTCAACCGCACAATAAAAAATACGAGCGAACTTTTGCATTGCCATTACTCGTGCTGCTCAAAAGTTTTTTGCATATCTTTTTCTCTTTTTTCGTATTGCATTAATGCAATTTAATAATAATAATAATAATAGTATTCCTGTTTTAATTTTAAGCGTATTTTATTTCTGATTTCAAAATTGGCTAGCATCAAATAGCATAAAGTTTAAAGCAATGAAATAAATAAAAATACGGAAAAAATGTGCAATTATTTATTTTTTCTGCTAGCTCCCATAGTGGGGCCAAATACCGAAGCCTTTCTACTTTATAAACTCATTACTTTTACAATAAATCATCCAGGTAAATGCGGTTGAATACACTTTTTGTTAGCGCCTATGATGGGGTAAAAACAGTACTGGAAGTTGAAAAAACAAATGTTTGCGAAAATATTTCAATTTCCATTTAAAGAAGGGGAGTGAAGCCGTTATGCTTCTGCCCCCTCCCGCTTCTGAATCTATTCAAATAGGTATTACTTAAGTGATGACAACTTTGGGTGGATGTAAATGAATTCAAAAACCCAAATGGTTGTAGAGAGAGAACCTGGGACCCATGTGCTTATCTTTTAAATTTAAATTGTGTTTTGTTTTAGCTTAGCCCCACCCCGCCTTGCGCATCTTGTTGATTTCTAGAGCAATTTAAACCATCAGGGATGGTAAACAACTTGTTGCTGTGGTGTAGTGGTAGTGCGTTGGACTGCTACGCAGAGTGTCCGTGGTTCGAATCTAGGCACAGGCAAAATCAAGAAGTAGAAAAAATAATTTTTCTACACGGCACCCACCACCACCTTTTGGCAGGCAATGGCAAACCTACAAGAGTAAAAATTGGCTATGAAAAGCTTTTCACTTTGCCGTTCGGATTCGGCATTAAACTGTAGGTCCATGTCCCTTCCATTCATGTACAAATATAACACGCACAACATGAGTGGATGCGAAAAGCTCAGCCTAGGCCCTCCATGGGTTGTTGTGCCATTAAAAGTAAAAGTAAAGATGCTAAACAACTTCTTGTTTCTTCTTTTAATGGCACAAGAGGACATGGACGGCCTAGTAAGTACATCATCCGTTGAAGTCTTCAAGAAGAAACAGGACAATGTATGGTAGAGTCAGCTAGGGTAAGCTGGGTCAATCTGAATACAGCAGGCCCAGCAATCATAAAAAAACGATTGACCTGAGTTGTTGTGCTCGCCGTGGCGTAGTTGGTTTTGCGATGGCCTGTCGCCTGCTACGCAAAATCTCAAATCTGGGCACAAGCAAAATCAAATAATAAAAAGTAATAAACATAATTTTTCTACACGACACCCCACTTCTTGGCAGGCAATGACAAACCTACAAGAGTAAAAATTGCCTATAAAAAGCTTTTCACTTCTCCACTCGTATGCGACATACAATTTAAGATCCCTTCCATTCATGTAAAAATGTATAACACGCGAATCATGAGTGTATGCGAAAAGCACGGCCTAGGCCCTCCATGTCCTAAAAGAAGAAAGCAGAAGTTGTTTAGCATGGTTTGATGGTTTAGCCCTGATGGTTTGATATGGAACCTACATTGCTCTAGAAATCAACAAGATGCGCAAGGCGGGGTGGGGCTAAGCTAAAACAAAACACAATTTAAATTCAAAAGATAAGCACATGGGTCCCAGGTTCTCTCTCTACATCCATTTGGGTTTTTGAATTTATTTTCATCCACCCAAAGTTATCATCACTTAAGTAATACTTATTTGCATTTAACTAATTTGCAGAGCTACAGTTTTCAAGAAACAAAAATCAGATATTAAAAATAATTGCATAGTTTTAGGAAAACAATAATTCTCAATCTAAGTTTTAATACAAAAATCTATTCTATACGTTAGTTTTTCTTTTGATAGAATGAGTAATTATTCAAAAACTTATACTCACATAAATACTATGATTAATAGTATGCAATAAGGAAAACGTTAGGGCCAAAAAGTATGCACAACTCTTTTTTTTTTTTTTTTTTGCTATGAGTAAGTGGAAACCTAACATTTGCTTATATTTCATATGCAATTTATTTTAACACTTTCTTGAGCAACTACCGAACGTTTACTTTACTTTAGTGTATACGCTTTCATGATAGTAATCAATCAGCGCCAGTGAGCACAAATCATCCAAAATCACACTGCGTATTTATATTGAATTTCCTTAGAACCTATTATAAGAAAAATATTATAAAAATATCACTGAAAAATGAGTTTACTTGCTGACAAAAGTCGAGAAAGACAACGAACGATTCATCATCCATGGTGACACATGAAAAATTCGGTTTACTTTTCCATTTAGTGTTTAAATTGTACACCTAAAAATATGCTATAGAATTTAATATTGCATTGATTATTTCTCATGTACTGTGAATTTTTGTTTGTTCACTTTTTCTCTTTTACTCTTTTTCTCTTGCATTCGTTTTGCTGCTGCTACCTCGCGCCGTACAGGAATGGAACGACATGAATTTACGTTGGAATACAACCGATTATGGTGGCGTCAAGGATTTACGTATACCGCCGCATCGGATATGGAAGCCGGATGTCCTGATGTACAACAGCGCCGACGAAGGTTTCGATGGCACATATCAAACGAATGTTGTGGTGCGCAATAACGGTTCGTGCCTCTACGTACCGCCCGGCATATTTAAGTCAACATGCAAAATTGACATCACCTGGTTTCCGTTCGATGATCAACGCTGCGAAATGAAATTCGGTAGCTGGACATACGATGGATTTCAGGTTTGACAAAATCATACACTAGGATAAGTATGTTGATGATGATGATGATGATGATGATGATATGTAAAGAAGGGCGTATGTATATACTTAATTAAAAATTTACCACCTCTTTACCTTATTGCTTTTGATTTTGATTTTTGTTATTATTTCGTATGGAAAATGATTTTAAGTTGATTAAGTTAAACAAAAAAAAAAAATCAAAAAAAAAAAAAAAATAAGATTTGAAAACAAAATGTTAAAACTTCCAACTTCGAACCTCTCGACAGCTGGATTTGCAATTACAAGATGAAACTGGCGGTGATATCAGCAGTTACGTGCTCAACGGCGAGTGGGAACTATTGGGTGAGTTACCCTTTCTTAACGAACATACCAAGAAACCCAACCCAAACCAAATAGGAAACAAGGTAGTAGTTTTTTTTTACTACTACTACTACTACTACTTTTTTGTAGACTACCATAAATTCACAAAAAAGTGTTTTAGTTTCAAATTTACACTATCAAAATAAACGCAAATTTCATTAAACAATTTACAAAAACACTAAAAGAAAACGCAACGCAAAATGTTTCTCAGTTACTGAAGCGGAAACGGAAGTTTTTCGCGTTGTACGAATGTAGAATTCATGCTTCCGGTGCGCTCTTTGCATATCCTTTCCAGAAGCAGTCAATGTATACACACGTGCTTTTTATGTATATATATATGTGTGTGTGTGTGTGTATGTGTGTGCGCGCAGTTAGTTCGTTGTGTGTGTTGTTGTTCGAGGAGGAGAGAAAATTGTAGTATATTTTTTTAACAACTATTAAAGAACTTTGCTTGCCTGCATCGCCTCTCCTTTTAAGTTCAACAAGTTTTCTGAGCTTTTCTGTGCTCGAAATTAAAGCGCTAACAAAAAACAGTGCAAACTATAAAACTTTTATTTGGTGAAGTTAGTTCAAGTGTGCTGCAAAATAGGAGCAAAAAAAAATTGTAGAAGAAAACTCTCACAGATTTTTAAGCAGCCACTGCAACCAGTACCAAGGTGCTCCAAGGTGTATACCTGATTTCGTAAACATCTTTAACAGGTAATAAATATATCTGCTGCTACTCGCATCCAGCAACTCTGAAAACTCTTAAATCTTTGGCATTAACTACTAAATTCAGCTACGTGGGGTAGTTCTCCATAGTTCTTCCCCCCCCCTCCCCCCCCCCCCCCTTCGCTGAAAGGAGAAAACACAGCATTTGTGTTGTAACTCGAGTACCAGTTTCGCCTTCCTGCTTGGACGGTCAACTAGACTAAACTACACTGCTAAGCTTTAAGTATTACACTTGAATTTTTACTGTGTGTGTGTGTAGAAATGTTTCCTGCGGGATTTATATGCGCCATTTTTATTTCTTGTCCAAAAAAAAAACTTCTATCCACAAGTTAAACATTTGAAATACTCTTTTACAGAAATTTTTTTAGTTTATGCCACATTTTTCGGTTACTTTTTCTACTGCCGCGCGTCGCGAAAAAAAGGACTAAAGATTTTTTTTCCTACTCTGTTTCAGTTTCAGTTCCAGTTCCAGTTTTTTTTGGGGTTTTTGCTCCAACCACAATACAACGTAAACTTCTTCGTTTTTCTTTGGTTTTGGCACACACACACACACACACACGCACACACACACACCCCAGCTGATTTATTCGTACATTTTTCAATTGCGTTTAAATGTGCGGCAGCGCTGCTACGGCACAGTGGGCAAAGAGCGGCATAAAGGTAGGGCAGTAAAAATGTGCGAGTTTATTACACGTACTCGAATTTACTAAATGTGGTGTGAAATCATGTCCTGATGTAAGGAAAAGTTTTATTATAATTAGGAAAATAAAATGTAAGATCTCATAAACCAGAGGAGTTATAGCACGAAAAAGCTCGGCCTAGGCCCTCCTGTTGTGCCATTAAAAGTAAAGTAAAGTAAGCTATAGCACGTCGCGTAAAACTCGCGGTGGTATTTCTAAGTAGAAAACTATGTTGAATCATTTCCATGTCTGGAACATTACAGTTTACTTAATGCCATCCCAACTGGCACTCGAATATCTCATAAACTTTTAGATATATGAAAAAAGTTTCTATGCTTTACTGTCAACACTTTTTTTGATTAGAATTTTCTGAACTGAAATCATTTACTTACTTATGAATTTTCTTGTTTCCAGAAAGTCTCCTTATCTTCCATATGGACCACGCCTACATGCTATACAAATGTTCGGCGGTAAAAAAGTGATGCAGATAAATGTTTCTTAGAAAAAAATAGGCACAGCCACGGAAAAACAAAACAATCGTTGCCCCGTTGCTTCTAGCGAAAAACTGGTTACAAAAAAAAATGTATCTCATGATATAAAATAGTTTTTGCGTGTACTAGTTTTCGTTACTCTTGCTTCTACAACAAAACTGGTCTAAAAAAAATATATATCATGATATAAAATGGTTTTTGTGTGTAAACATATTTTTCACAACTAACGAAGTAAAATATTTTTCGTTGCCCCATGCTTCTAGGGAAAATTTAGTTTAAAATAATATATATCTCATGATATAAAATAGTTTTTGTGAGTATACATATTTTTCACAACAAGAGAAGTGAAATATTTTTCGTTGACATTTGCTTCTAAGAAAAAAATTGTTAAAAAAAAAATGTATATCATGATATAAAATACTTCTTGTGTGTTAACATATTTTTCACAACTAGCGAAGTGAAATATTTTTCGTTGTCCCTTGCTTCTAGGGGAAAACTAGTTTAAATAAAAAATATGTATCATGATATAAAATAGTTTTTGTGAGTAAACATATTTTTCACAACAAGATAAGAAAAATATTTTTCGTTGCCCCTTGCTTCTAGGGAAAGACTAGTTTAAATAAAAAATATATATAAAATATACATGATATAAAATTGTTTTTGTGAATAAACATATTTTTCATATGTTCATATTTGAAAGTGAAATATTTTTCGTTGCCCCATGCTTCTTGGAAAAACTAGCTTTAAAAAAGAAATATATCTCATGATATAAAATAGTTTTTGTAAGTATACATATAGTATTTTTCACAACAAGAGAAGTGAAATATTTTTTTTTGATATTTGCTTCTAAGAAAAAAATTTAAAAAAAAAATAATGTATATCATGATATAAAATACTTCGTGTGTGTTAACATATTTTTCACAACTAGCGAATTGAAATATTTTTCGTTGCCCCTTGATTCTAGGGGAAAACTAGTCTAAAAAAATATATATATCATGATATAAAATAGTTTTTGTGAATAAACATATTTTTCACAACAAGAAAAGTTAAATATTTTTCGTTGACACTTGCTTCTAAGAAAAAAATTGTTTTGAAAAAAATATATATCATGATATAAAATACTTTTTGTGTGTTAACATATTTTTCACAACTAACGAAGTGAAATATTTTTCGTTGCCCCTTGCTTCTAGGGGAAAACTAGTCTAAAAAAATATATATATCATGATATAAAATAGTTTTTGTGAATAAACATATTTTTCACAACAAGAAAAGTGAAATATTTTTCGTTAACACTTGCTTCTAAGAAAAATATTGTTTTGAAAAAAATATATATCATGATATAAAATACTTTTTGTGTGTTAACATATTTTTCACAACTAACGAAGTGAAATATTTTTCGTTGCCCCTTGCTTCTAGGGAAAAACTAGTTAAAAAATATATATATCATGATATAAAATACTTTTTGTGAGTAAAGATATTTTTCACAACAAGAGAAGTGAAATATATTTCGTTGCCCCATGCTTCTAGGGAAAAACTAGTTTAAAAAAATATATATATATCATGACATAAAATAGTTTTTGTGAGTACACATATTTTTCACAACAAGATAAGTGAAATATTTTTCGTTGCCCCATGCTTCTAGGGAAAAACTAGTTTAAAAAAATATATCTCATGATATAAAATAGTTTTTGTGAGTATACATATTTTTCACAACTAGTGAAGTGAAATATTTTTCATTGCACCTTGCTTCTAGGGAAAAACTATTTAAAAAAAAATATATATCTCATGATATAAAATAGTTTTTGTGTGTATACATAATTTTCACAACTAGAGAAGTGAAATATTCTTCAAAGCTGTTTTTTATCCTAGAAACAAAAGGCTACGGATGTGTTATTGTTCAGTGACCTCACCTACTTTTTTCCAAGGAACATTTATCTGCCATACTATTTTTACTTCTAACCATTTGCTTAGAATGTATGCGTGGTTTCTCAAAAAAAGAAAAGAAACTAAATTTTTGCACTTTTTCCACCTTAGCGTTTTCAACAATATATTTTTTTTTCAAAAAAGTACGTGAGTGCGATGCGGATTTGGTTTCGAAAAAACCCCAAAATAGTTATCTAACACACAACATGTGTAGGGTTTTAATTTCTAAATGTTTCTACATTTTTTACCTTTTAATTCTGGTATACTAAAATGCATAAAATAAAAAAAGGAAACGACTTTAAGAAATTTGCAAAAACTTGTTTGTTATTTACTTACATCATTCTTTAACTGATTAACTTGCATAGATTCCATTCGCTCATTGACATGTGGCTTACTGTGTCATTCAATTTCTTAGTATTCTAATCCCACCGTAGCGTCACTCTTTACACTCTTTTCCTCCGTGACAACAGAAAAAGGGGCAAAGTAGTAAAGAAATAATGTCTACGAGATAGTAAAAAATTAAAATAAAAACTCTAGGCGCTATTGGCTACTGGCACCATTAAATACTAATGTATACCCGCCGTAGAAGCAATTGCGATTATTTATGAACTTTCTGTTGAGATTTTATTGGGAAAATTGTAATTTACGTTTAGAGAATTTCATTCAATAAATTTTACTACATCTTCATTTTTGTCTTGTAATAAAAATAAAAGAAAACTCTACTACGTTACTCGCTTCTCCTCCATTGCAATACACACTCAACTACACAAATACACACACACACAAACACACAAACACACAAACACATTTCTACTACTACTTTCTACCACATATAATATTTATGAAGGTACTTCTACTGTGTGCTACTAAACTCATAAAACATTTTTTTGCTTTGTCATCGCAACAACAACAACAACAACAACAACAAGAAGAAATAAAAAGCAAAAACATTTCAACAATTGAACAATTTCTCTTCTTTTCTTTGCTCCCTTTTCACTCACTCATAATACTTTTCTTTTCTGCTATTACAATGAAAAAATCTAAGCGAAAAAAAAGTAGTATACTTTTATACACACTTATCCAGAGTTCTCACACGACAAACCACAAAAAACAACAACGAAAAATAATAAAAATAGTATAAAAAAAACTAAATGAAAAATCGCTAACATTACATTAAGCATTTCTTATACCACACTTATTTTATACCACACTCAAGTAACGAAATGAAACGTAAACTTTATCAAAATATCAAAATTCTCATGTAGCGAAAAATATACTGACTAAAAGAAAGAAAAATTCTCACACACAAATGGGCGCTTTAACTTTTCAAGTCCGAAATAGCCGCGTAAATGTTTCGCTTTGTAAATTTATGCTTACATCACAAGAAAAGAAATTACAAGCAAGAAAATCGTAGTTTTGATGACAAAAATGCAAATTTTCTTGTTTTACTTTTAACACTTAAAATACCAAAAACAAAAAAAAACAAAAAACCGGTTAAGGTAAGCTTCATTTTGTAAATGATAGCATATTTTTAGGATGATTGTGAAGAGAAACTGTCATTGTAAACATATGGCAGCCGATATGCTTCTACAAATATATTTTTGGCTCTTTTGCATAATATCATATTTGGTGATTTGATTTTTTACTGCAAGATAAAAAGCACTTTTTCTTTATATTTGTATACATATATTCGTAGCATAAGTTTAGGCTTAGTTTTAAGTATTTATTGCGAGTCTTAGAGCAGTGAGTTTTATTTGTGTTTTGCTTTATTGCGGGGACATAATCGTTAGATTCATCGTTAAACTGCTAAAAACTGAGAAGAAGAACACTATCTTCTAATAATTTTGCAAAATAAAACAAGCTTTAGATATTCATTTGAAATTGATATAAAAAAAAGGATCCATCTTATTTTCTAGTTTCTCTTAAGAAACGCTGTAAATAAGATAAGAAATTTGCACTAAACTCCTAAAAGTATACAATATTTTTTAATCAGTAATTTCGGTTAGAAGTTTTTTTTTTAATGTTTTTTATTGTATTCGAAAAAAACATTTCTGTTTTCCTTTAAGATGTGCTCATCCATGGGCACAAAGGTTCATCTTGTAGAAGAAAAAAAAATTTTTAAAGATAACTATGTCAATAAATTGATAAATGTGCAATGGCAGCTGAATAGTTTTCATATACCACAAAGTATGTAAGAAAACCAAAGAATTCTCTTATATAAAATCTTTAAAAAACTTACTTTATTATTTAATATTACACAATGAAAACAGTGTACATAAAGATTGAAGTCTCTGCGTGAGACTTCAAAGAGTATTCTAAACAGTAAACATTTTTCAAAGGTAAAATCTTCGACAAAAGACTGAAAATCAATTCAAATGAATATCTAAAGCTTGTTTTATTTTGCAAAATTATTAGAAGATAGTGTTCTTCTTCTCAATTTTTACCAGTTTAACGATTATGTCTTTTTATGTTTTTATGATTATGTTGAAAATCTGCTCTAATAATGAAAGTTTTACAGACACCAAAAACTATGCATTACTTTGCATCGAAAACTACCAACAATTCTTTATTCCAGCAGATGAACTCATTCGAAAAATTCTCATAACATTTTCTTTATTTATTATTATAACTAATATTTGGCTTTAATTTATAAAAATAATGAAATTTTTCACCATTTCTTTTCACTATTATCGAAAAGTATGAAATGTAAATATTTTTAACAAAATAAAATAAGTTTGCATGGTTTTGTGTTTTTTTTTTTTTTTTTGTCCTGCCAAAGTCTGCGCAAGTTTGCTTAACTGACTAGAATTATTATTTTGACTTGAAGATAAATTGGAATTTTGCTATTGTGAAAAACAAACAAGCAAAAAACACAAAAGCAAGCACAATAAATTCAAAAGCTCAGCATGTAATATAAATGCATAGAATAGCTAAGTGGGAATACTAAAGCGGACAGTGTGGCTAAGGATTTATTTTACCTTGCACCTTAAAGTATACTACAATTTTTGTTTCGAGTTATATACACAAGAAAATTTTATTTTAATTTCAACATAAACACATTGCAGTCGTAAGTGGAAAAAAGAAAATCTTTACTCCAGCGGGGGAAAAAACAACTTTTTTTTTTATGAAATATTTAGGTCAGTAACCAATTGAATTTGTATGTTTATGTGAGAGTGTAGCAAAGAATTCATTAAATGCACACACCACTGAATGCATTTAATTTGATTTCATTTCGTTTGTGTGCGCTCTGCACACACACACATACCCTCACACAGAAAAATGTTGCTGCTAAAACAACAATTTGCCAACGGGAACAACAATAACTTCAACAAAAAATATCTAAAAAAAATAACAACAAACCCTTAGAAAGTCAAATAAACTCTCAGCTTTCAAATTGCATTTTCCGCAATTCCCTAAAACAATTTCTGGTACCTACACATAAATGTTGCCGGTTGCTGTGTGTGTGTGTGTGTGTGTGTGTGTGTTTAGCGTGTTTTTTCCGCAAACCAAATGAACGACGAACGAAATGAAACAAAACACAACACAAATAAAATTAGTTAAATACACTAACACAAGAGAAAAATGGGAAAACTATATATACTTTTATATGTATGTATGTGTATGAACAAGTTTATTTATGTATGTTTATGGGAGAGTGCTAGAGAAAGTTTTTTGAGGTAATTAACAAATATACACTCAACTCGAGCGCGCGCACACACACACACACACACACACACTCATAAACAACCTCACCCAAGAATGCAGTGGTACCAACAATCACACTGGCTCATTCACTCAATTAACAAATTAAAAGCTAAATACTTGCACCGAATGTTAACAAACACACACAAACAAAAACCCAAACAAACACAAACTGAAATAAATTAAAACACAAAAAATATGAGTACGTGTGTGTGTGTGTAAGTAGTTAGTGCTTTTTAGTAGTAGTATTTTCTCAATGCACTACACTCACTACATGCCCCGGCTCTCTCTCTTTCTCTCATCACGGGAGCGCACCAGTTTTTGTAAACAGTTATCTGTATAAACACAGGAGAGCAAGAGAAAGAGAGAGAGAGAGAGAGAGAGATTGAGTTAAAAGTGTGAGTTTGGCAGCGGAGACAGTGATAGCAGCACATATAAGAATACTTAAGCGCTTGTTTAACAATCTCATAAAAAAGCAAAAAAACAAAACAAGCAAAATACATGCACACATACAAAATATACGAAAAAGCAACTGCGTAAGTTTAAGAGTTCACAATTTTTTGTTTTCTTTCCTTTTTTGATTTTTATTTTACTCAAAACAAAAGCACACAAAATCTCAAAATCAAACTAAAATAAATAAAAACGCTCGTTTTTTAAGTGTGTGTGTGTGTGTGTGTGTGTGGCTAATATTGTTTATGCTTGTGTTAGGAACTCCTGCTACTTGCTGTTGCTACTTCAGCGGTTCAGCCTTTGCTCCTCGA
This sequence comes from Palloptera scutellata, assembly GCA_958295655.1. Taxonomy (NCBI): domain Eukaryota; kingdom Metazoa; phylum Arthropoda; class Insecta; order Diptera; family Pallopteridae; genus Palloptera; species Palloptera scutellata. The sequence continues at coordinate 61,019,618 of OY282452.1, read as the reverse complement.
ACTTCTTCACCTTCTTCACGCTTCTTCTTCTACTCTCCTCAACCTACTACTTCTTCTTGTATCGCAGCTCCTCCACCAACTCAATTGTTCTCCTATGTATTTGCTTGTTTGTTTCATTTCGTTTTGTATTTTAGTACACTCATGCCTTTCTGTTTTTTTCTATATAAAAAGTTTTGGTTTGTTTTTTTTCATTTGGTTTTTGCCTTTTGAAAAATGTTTGCAATTCCAATAGTGGCTTTTGTGGAGAATTCTTTGGAAAAGTTTTATGCAAATGACAATTTTTCGTTTGTATATATTTTATATGCCAAAAGAAAACACAAAACAAAAAATAAATAATATACAAGTTTTCTTTTGGGGTTTTTTTTTTTGCTGTGAGAGAAAGCTTAACAAGCAGGCGAGCAAGAGCCAGGAGGCGCTGGAACAGCAGCAGTCGCTTGAGTCTTACCAAATCACTGAAATTATACCAAAAAAAAAAAACAAACAAACAAAGAAATAAATAGAAAACACTCTCTGCTTATATTTGATGAATTATTTTCGTAATAAATGGATTGCTTCTAAAACAATAGAAAGTGTAGGAAGTAATTTATATAGATCTCTGTTTCATTCAAGGAATACGTTAGTAAAATAATACTTTAGTACACGCTTGAAAAAAAATTTTATAAAATTATATTTCTGTTTTAAATATTCCACTTAGAAAACGAGGTAAAGTCTTCAAAAATGTACTGAAGAAAGTTGTTCTCTTGTAAAACAAACTGTACTAACTAACTCTTGATGGTCCAACCTCTTGCTGTTCATTTAACATTTCAATGACTTAGCGTCTCTCTCATTTCTATGCTCTTCAGTAGGAATACTATTTAACATCTCTTAACAGTAGACAACACGTAGCAGATCATGCTTAAAGCAAAATCAAAAATTAGAGAACTGTTAAAGGGTAACATACTTATTCTTTCATGCAATGAACATCAACTCTGTTTGAAATAACAGATTCTCTCTGTCTCTCTGTTAAATTGTTACTGTTAATGGACAAGGTACTAAATTTAGCTCACTCTCTATCTCTTCTTCTCTCTCATGCTATAGTGTTTCTCTCATTTCTATGTATGCTCTTCAGTAGGTATAATATTTAACATCTCTTAACAGTAGACAACACGTAGTAGGTTAAGCATAAAGCAATAACAATATTCAGACAACTGTTAAAGGGTGACATTTTCTTTCATGCAATGAACATCAACTCTGTTTGAAATAACAGATTCGTCTCTGTCTCTCTGTTAAATTGTTACTGTTAATGGACAAGGTACTAAATTTAGCTCACTCTCTATCTCTTCTTCTCTCTCATGCTATAGTGTTTCTCTCATTTCTATGTATGCTCTTCAGTAGGTATAATATTTAACATCTCTTAACAGTAGACAACACGTAGTAGATCATCCTTAAAGCAAAAACAAAAATTAGAGAACTGTTTAAGGGTAACATACTTATTCTTTCATGCAATGAACATCAACTCTGTTTGAAATAACAGACTGTTAATTGAAATTGTACTAAATTTAACTCAATCTCTCTCTGTTTCTCTCTCTTACTTACTTACTTAACTGGTACTACAACCGATGATTGGTCTTGCCCGCCTCTACAAAGCTTCGCCAGTCACCTCTGCTATGTGCCCGCTGGCACCAGTTGATAAGGCCAAGTGCAGTCATGTTGCCCTGCACCTGGTCTTTCCAGCGGAGATTAGGACGTCCTCTTCTGCGTGTTCCTCCACCGTGGTTCGAATAAAACACCCTTCTAGCCGGAGCGGGAGCTTTCTTTCATTCGCTCAACATGACCCAGCCAGCAAAGCAGCTGGATTTTTATACGCTTGACAGTGAAGAGAGAACCAGTTAGAAGAAGGGATAACAAGAAAAACTAAAAGAGAGAGAGAGGGAGAGAAGGGGAGGATTAAAAAACAGTCAGTGTCGGTGTACAGCTCATACAGCTCATCGTTCCATCTTATTCGATACACGTCGTCCACGCATACTGGACCGTAGATCTTACGGAGTATCTTCCTCTCGAATGCTCTTAACAGCTTCTCATCATTGATGGTCAATGTCCACGTCTTTGCGCCATAAATTAGGACGGGAAGGATGAGGGACATATAGAGCGTTATTTTCGTCGGCCGAGAGAGGGCTACTACTTCTCAATTGCCTACTGAGCCGTAGTAACACCTGTTGTCAAGAGTTAGTCTCCGCTTGATCTCAAGGCTGACATTATTGTTGGTGCTTATGCTGGATCCTAGATATACGGAATCCTTGACGACTTCAAAAGTATAATTGTCAATAGTGACATTTTGTCCAAGACGCCGTGACTCTTTGTTTGGTTGACACAAGGTATTTCGTTTTGTCCTCGTTCACCACTGGACCCACTCGACGAGACTCCCTTTCCCTTGTTTCTCTCGCACTCAACGTAAAACAATTCCGGGCAATTTTGAAATATACCTATACAGTCAGGGCCAAAAGTGTCCAGCTTATAAACTAGTGTATTTATAATTCATTATTGGAAATGTTTTAGTTTTTCAGTATGAATTATATAAAATTTTCTTTGTAAAGGAACGCACATAATTGTTTATTTATACTTGATAATTAAGGGAAAAAACTGCTACAACGAATAAAAAACACATGGAAAAAAATGTATTTTCTTGCAACCTTATCAACACATAACCAGACAAAACTCAGTGAGTTTTTACATGCAAACAAAATCTTCCAAATATAATTGCTACAAAAATAAAATAAAAATAAATCAAAAAAAATAGAATTAAAAATTACACAAGCTCTTTACTACAAACAAAAAAAAATCCCTTAAATTTTTGCAACACAAATGAGATACTAAATTTTCTTTCGAAATTTGTATTCGCATCATCAGTTTTCTTTTAAAACTAAACTAGAAAGAACAACTTTTTCCCGAACATGTTTGTATTATCTGTGTTACTTTACTGCATTTTGTTATTGTAGTTTTTATATTTCTATCTCACTGCAATTGCAGACATTTTCACAATGGTTTTAATTTCACATTTCTTACGCATTAAAGCATTCGCATAAAAACGTAAAATGAACTTTTCTCAAATGAAGTTTTTCCGATTCTTATTAACTAGTGGAAAAGAGAAATCATCAGCAAAAAATATTTATAATGGACAGACAAGCAGACAGCAGAAGTTTTTCATGTCTGTGTGTGTGTGTGTGTGTGTGTGTGTGTGTGTGTGTGTGTGTGTGTTTATGTTTTCTGCTATTACGGAACTAAGAGTTGTAATATAAGATGATTTAATTTTTGAGCAAATTGAAAGAAAATATAGTAAAATGATTTCGTTTAATATTAGCACAAGTCTTTAATAATTACTAAAGAAAACTGAATGAAATATAGATAAATTATATAATAAGTTGAAAATGAATAATTTTAATTGCAGTAAGAAATAAACTGAGAAATTCATAAAGAAATTTGAGTTTACCTCAACTGAGCAAATATGTTGGGAAAATGTAATTTAAATAGGAAAGCAGCCACTTATAATTGCCACCACTATACTTCGTGAGTACATTTCTTGTCTCAATTCTCTCAATATTTTTCATGCTCATAGTGCAATGCAAGTGAAGCCATTGAAGCTCATTCATTGGTATATAGATGATGAAAGAGAGAAAACGTGTGAGAGAGAGAGAGAGAGGCTGAAATTGAAAAATTCCTAGTATTTTACCTGTCTTTTTTAAGCCAAACATTTCTGGCGACCAAGCATATCAAATTATTCTCTCTCGCTTGGGATTTCACTCTTTCAAAGTGAAAGAGCGAGTGAGAGAGAGTGTGTGTGTTTTTAAATAAACATACTACGCTATACTTTCTTAAAGCTATCAAGAAAAATTTGTATTTAATTAAATTAGTTACAAAAAAATGGCAATGCAAGTCTCACAATCACTTCAAATGCTATTAAATATTTCTACTTCTATTTATATTTCATAGGTCGCTGTGGCGTAGTGGTAGTGCGTTGGACTGCTGCGCCGAGTGTCCGGGGTTCGAATCTCAGCACGGGCAAAATCAAAAAGAAAAAAAAATAATTTTTCTACACGGCACCACTTCTTGGCAGGCAATGGCAAACCTACAAGAGTAAAACTTGCCTATGAAAAGCTTTTCACTTCGCCGTTCGGATTCGGCATTAAACTGTAGGTCCATGTCCCTTCCATTCATGTACAAATATAACACGCACGACATGAGTGGATGCGAAAAGCGAGAAGCTCGGCCTAGGCTCTCCATGGGCTGTTGTGCCATTAAAAGTAAAGTAAATTTATATTTCATTCTGATAGTTTTAAACATTTTTTCTTTTACCTTTCCGCTATTCATTTCATTTCAGTTTCTCTCCAATTCAATTCGTACAACAAGATTTTAAGTAATAGAATTTGCAGTGCAACTATTGAAATGTGAAATTTCACACTTTCCCTTCTCTCACCCTCCGGCAATCCCTTCTGCTCAACACCAGCACTGTAGCGCTGCACAGGCAGACAGAAAACTCAAATACAAATGTTTTCAATTAAATGTTCAAAAATTTAACACAAAACAAACAGCAAATACGAATATCGAAATATTCTACATTTATATATTTGCTAGAATTTTTTCAATTCTCCTTTTTTCTGTCAATGAGAATAAATTCAATTTCTCAATTATTTGCTTCTGTTGTATTCGCAATTTAACGCATATGATGATGGATGGCACTCCAATTGAATTCTATTGCTACAGCGATGAATTGGAAGTATTTATAGCATAGTTTTAGGCTTCAGCACGAGGGCGCAACTGCTGCTGCATTAGTAGTAATTCAATTGGAGAGCATTTTAAATTAAGTTATTTTTCGTTTTTAATAGAAATAAAATACGAAACATCGGATAAATAAGTTAATTCTTAGTATAGCTGTAGTTTGTATTTAAGTACCATAAAATATTAAATACCTATCAAATATTACTCATACTCACCGTGGCACATTAGTTTAAAACCTTCAAGCACACAAAACACTTTATTAATATGCTTATCCATATACTGAAAATTATGTGAATTTTTGTGATTATAATGAATTTTTGGTTGTTGCTATTTCGGCATGTTAATTGCGCTTTTTAATCGATAGACACCCTTACACTGTGAATTAGTGGATTAGAATAGCATATTTCCCTTTGATTTGAAGTCCTTCAGCTTCGTTGCCTCTACCTTAGTTGTTGGTCTGTGGTCTGGTCTTTGGTCTGGTCATTGGTCTAGTCTTTGGTCTGGTTTTTGGTCTGGTCTTTGGTCTGATCTTTGGTCTGGTCTTTGGTCTGGTCTTTGGTCTGGTCTGGGGTTTGGTCTGGTCTTTGGTCTGGTCGGGGGTTTGGTCTGGTCTTTGGTCTGGTCTTTGGTCTGGTCTTTGGTTTGGTCTTTGATCTAGTCTTTGGTCTGGTCTTTGGTGTGGTCTTTGGTCTGGTCTTTGGTCTAGTCTTTGGTCTGGTCTTTGGTCTGGTCTTTGGTCTGGTCTTTGGTCTGGTCTTTGGTCTGGTCTTTGGTCTGGTCTTTGGTCTGGTCTTTGGTCTGGTCTTTGGTCTGGTCTTTGGTCTGGTCTTTGGTCTGGTCTTTGGTCTGGTCTTTGGTCTGGTCTTTGGTCTGGTCTTTGGTCTGGTCTTTGGTCTGGTCTTTGGTCTGGTCTTTGGTCTGGTCTTTGGTCTGGTCTTTGGTCTGGTCTTTGGTCTGGTCTTTGGTCTGGTCTTTGGTCTGGTCTTTGGTCTGGTCTTTGGTCTGGTCTTTGGTCTAGTCTTTGGTCTGGTCTTTGGTCTGGTCTTTGGTCTGGTCTTTGGTCTGGTCTTTGGTCTGGTCTTTGGTCTGGTCTTTGGTCTGGTCTTTGGTCTGGTCTTTGGTCTGGTCTTTGGTCTGGTCTTTGGTCTGGTCTTTGGTCTGGTCTTTGGTCTGGTCTTTGGTCTGGTCTTTGGTCTGGTCTTTGGTCTGGTCTTTGGTCTGGTCTTTGGTCTGGTCTTTGGTCTGGTCTTTGGTCTGGTCTTTGGTCTGGTCTTTGGTCTGGTCTTTGGTCTGGTCTTTGGTCTGGTCTTTGGTCTGGTCTTTGGTCTGGTCTTTGGTCTGGTCTTTGGTCTGGTCTTTGGTCTGGTCTTTGGTCTGGTCTTTGGTCTGGTCTTTGGTCTGGTCTTTGGTCTGGTCTTTGGTCTGGTCTTTGGTCTGGTCTTTGGTCTGGTCTTTGGTCTGGTCTTTGGTCTGGTCTTTGGTCTGGTCTTTGGTCTGGTCTTTGGTCTGGTCTTTGGTCTGGTCTTTGGTCTGGTCTTTGGTCTGGTCTTTGGTCTGGTCTTTGGTCTGGTCTTTGGTCTGGTCTTTGGTCTGGTCTTTGGTCTGGTCTTTGGTCTGGTCTTTGGTCTGGTCTTTGGTCTGGTCTGGGGTTTGGTCTGGTCTTTGGTCTGGTCGGGGGTTTGGTCTGGTCTTTGGTCTGGTCTTTGGTCTGGTCTTTGGTCTGGTCTTTGGTTTGGTCTTTGATCTGGTCTTTGGTCTGGTCTTTGGTGTGGTCTTTGGTCTGGTCTTTGGTCTGGTCTTTGGTCTGGTCTTTGGTCTGGTCTTTGGTCTGGTCTTTGGTCTGGTCTTTGGTCTGGTCTTTGGTCTGGTCTTTGGTCTGGTCTTTGGTCTGGTCTTTGGTCTGGTCTTTGGTCTGGTCTTTGGTCTGGTCTGTGGTCTGGTCTTTGGTCTGGTCTTTGGTCTGGTCTTTGGTCTGGTCTTTGGTCTGGTCTTTGGTCTGGTCTTTGGTCTGGTCTTTGGTCTGGTCTTTGGTCTGGTCTTTGGTCTGGTCTTTGGTCTGGTCTTTGGTCTGGTCTTTGGTCTGGTCTTTGGTCTGGTCTTTGGTCTGATCTTTGGTCTATTCTTTGGTCTATTCTTTGGTCTAATCTTTGGTCTGGTCTTTGGTCTGGTCTTTGGGCTGGTCTTTGGTCTGGTCTTTGGTCTGGTCTTTGGTCTGTTCTTTGTTTGGGTTTATGATCTCGTCTTTGTTTGGGTTTATGATCTGGTCTTTGTTTGGGTTTATGATCTGGTCTTTGGAACGGTCTAGCCTCTGGTGTTGTCTCTGGTCTGGAATCTGGACTGCTCTAAATTCTGTTCTTTGCTCTCTCATCTCCAGTTTATTGATATCTGATTTCTGACTTGATTGATTGGTTTTTGATTTTTGGTCTCTTGTCTACGATCCCTTATCTCTGATTTCTAATTTGTAATTTCTGGATTCAGGTTTCCAATCTGTGATCACTTATTTTTAATTTCAGTTATCTGACCTCTAGTTTCTAATTACTGATCTCATAGCTCTGATCTAGTATGTTCTATGATTTGTGATCTTATCTCAGCTCGCGCCTCATAAATGGACTATAATAATATTTACTATATCTTTTACTGATTTCCTTTTAAAACATAACAAAATTAAAGCAATATGATTAAATGCAACTCTCGCTACAACTTCCCCGTTTAAAGTTTAACTTTCATATTGCTATTTTAAAATACACTTTCTTAAAACATTTGCATTTCCAATTACACACAATTCTTCTTCATTCACTAAATTTTCTTAACATTTTCTATTCATCTGCATCTGCATAAATCATTTCATACATAGTGAGAATATTTAACTAAATTTTGAAGATTTTTTGCATGTACATAACTCTACTAGAGTAAACAGAAATATCATTTATCATTTCCAAACTACAGTCAACTGCTGCATTCTATAATTCATTCACTCATTCTGCATCTACTTCTCCTCCTTGCTCTTGAAACTATTATAATTTCATTAAGCTATACTTATACATAACTGGATACACATGCCTACAACTAAATTATGATATATTCTCAAATATATATAAAGTTATAGTTATTCATTAACATTTTCCCTGTCTTTCTTCTCTATTGAATTTACGTATTCAAATGCATGATGCAGGTGTTCCCGGTAAACGTAATGAAATTTATTACAATTGCTGCCCGGAGCCGTACATCGATATTACATTCGCCATCATCATAAGACGTCGTACGTTATATTATTTTTTTAATTTAATTATACCGTGTGTACTGATTGCGTCGATGGCGTTATTGGGTTTTACGCTGCCACCCGATTCGGGAGAGAAATTATCGCTGGGTAAGTGATATTATAAAGAAAATATAAAGTTTATATAAGCATACTTATGTAGGTTATAAACATTATTAATGCATAAACATTAATAAAAGAGATAAAAAGAGAAACGCCTAAAGGTATACAATTAAAAACTATAATTTAATAAATATATCAAAAACTAAATTTGTTGTTCAAATTTAATATACAACAAACTATTAGGACTTAACCAGGCTTACCACCCCCAACGACTAATACTAATATTAGTTTAAGTGCACCGAAAATTATGTAAAGCTTTTAAAATGATAATTAAAATATCATATGAAAACCAACTACCATAACTAATGAAACGATAAAGTTTTAAGTGCATCAAGTTTGCCAAAGAAAAACAATAATATATGAAAGAGAGTGGAGGGGGGTAAGGGAAAGAAGCAGCACGCAAAAATGTGCACACAAATTTTGCAATTATGCAAACAATTTCATTTAAGTATGCGCCAGAAAGTATACTCTAAAAATTATATGCATACGTATGCTTATATTGTAATAATAATATTTTTACTCTCTTACTCACTCTCTCTCTCCCACTCTCTCTTCCACTCTCTCTTCCACTCTCTCTCCCACTCTCTCTTCCACTCTCTCTCTCTTCCACTTTCTCGCTCTCTCTCTCTTCCACTCTCTCCCTCTCTCTCACCCACTCTCTCCCTCTCTCTCTCGCTCATTTTCTTCTCACCCTGACTTTATAATTATGCATTTTGTAAATCTTCCACGAAAGTAAGCAAAATTCTCCTAAAACTATGCATTGCATTTTTTACTAATTTATGTTATTTTTAGTTCTGTTTTTTTACTTGACTACATTCGCTTTACTCTCCGCCGTTCTTAGAAATACAAACGCATCTACGTTGTTCACACACACACACATACACACACATACACACACATACACACGAATCCTGTGAAGTGGAAAAACATACTGAAAAGTAAAAACTGCACACAACTAAGTTAATTGAAATCCACTTGCGCAACACAAATACTTTTAACAGTTCTATGTAGTAACAAACACATACACATAGACACATTGAATTCCCCTTATGTCCCAACTAGTGGCCCATCTTCTTCCCTGCCTTTTTACCCATAATTTGATATGTTGTTGCTATGGCATTTTCTGTGGCACAAACAGCTTAAGTATCGCTTTTGCGAAAATTATTTGCAAAGTACTTTTAAATACCGCTCAGCACTTTAGGTTCTACTTAGTCGAAGAACATTCGTCAGTTAGTGCTGTGAAACGCAAATTTAAATTCAGCTGTCATATTTAAATGTTTTACTTCAAAAAAAAAAAAAAAAAACTAAAAAACCAAAAAGATATGTTAAAAATGTTGAAGGTGCTGATGCTGATGACTGTGATGTTGAAGCTGATAACATTGCATGCATCTGCCTCTCACATGCTTTGAAAACTTTATTAGCCGCTTGTCTGACTGTCTGTCGATATGTCTTGCCTGTACCATCAACCCCACCTACCACCTACCATCTCTAATGCATTAGTGTGAGTGTTAGTAGTTCAAACGTTAGTAGTAAGTAGTTAGTACATAAATAAGATGTGATGATGAAGAGTTGCTTTTATTGAATTCCATTTTCGTAAACTATTTCTGCAAGTGCTGTAGAAATTGACTTTGAAAAGCATTGAAATTTGCAAACATTCTGCAGCAGACTGGCGGCAGTGGCAGGCTGGGGAACAGTAGCAGCAATGATGGTGCCTCAGCAATAAGTTGCTATAATTTGAAAAGGCATTTTCACTCATAGTTAGAACATAAGTTCAAATTTGTGTTCAGTTTTCTGTATTCAGCTAACGCTTCTGCATGTACAAATATAGCACGCACAACATGAGTGGATGCGAAAAGCTCGGCCTTGGCCCTCCATGGGCTGTTGCGCCATTAAAAGTATGTAAGTATGCTAACGCTTCGGCAGCAAAATTGAAATTCATTAAATTTTCTAGAAGAGAAGAGTATTTTTGTAACAGCTTAAAATGCTTACTTAAATTGTAGGTAAGTAACTATGACCAGCACCAGCACTCTCTGGCACTTGATAACGCTCTCTCTCTCTCTCTCTCTGTCTCTCTCACTTTTACCATATCTCATTGAAATTTACTGTTGCTACTACGTTTGTGGGGTGTAAAACTAAAAAACAACAAATCTACAATAACAACTGCCTGCTTAATGTTGCAGAAATCATATTGGTGGCAGTTGGGAAGTTCAAAATGATTTATATTTTCTTTTTGTGAAATTTGTCAGAAATATCTGAAATTCTTTGAATGATTTTCTCTTCCTCAAATTTGTTCGAAATTATTGGAAAACTATTTGCAGACATCATGTTATTTCAGTATTTATTGGAGCTCTGTCATGCAAAATGTCTGTCAAAGTGCACTAAGTTTGCTTTACTTTGCATGACTAACTGCTGCAAACTTTCAAAATACTTATTTTCGTTTTTCGTTTTCCTTCACAAGTTAAAAGTGAAAAGAATATTTTTAACTTGAAATTACCAAGTTTTCACTCGTTTCCATGTGAACAGTTAAATCATTTTAAGATGGCGTAATTATGCATTGAGAGAGCACCCAAATGAGTGCAGTCTAATGTCGCAATATCGAATCGACTCTCCTTGTCGGTTTCATACAAGATCCAACATTATGCTCTGAGAGCGCAACCTAACGGTCTGGTAGTCGATTTGTTGTTTACAAATGTATGTACATGTGTATAAGTATGTGTGTATTAGTTTAATATGTGTTAAGTTTATTAAAGTTTGTCCACAACTGAGTGAGAAATGCAAGTTGAGAACCATTGATGATATTCAGTCTCTCTCTCTCCCCCTCTCTCCTTCGCTAAACTTTTTAATGTACACTCACTCAATTTGTAATTGTAACCAACTAATCGATTAATGTGCTAGTTAGGCTAGTTAGTAAGTGTTAAGATGCAGTATAAATTTCCCATTGCCTAGTTAGACTATAATTGAATTTGCACCTTTTGTACTTTGCTTAACAGCTTCAAATTTGATTTTCGCAAAGTCTAGAACATTTAAGGCACACTTACATTACATTATGTAAGGCTTACATAGAGACAAGCACATACGTGCATACATAGAAGCATGGCATATGCATACCCTGTAGGGAAAGCAAATGTTTTAAAGTTAGTCCATCAACTGGTTTACTAAACACCACACTCGTATCTAGTCCCACATTTGGAGTCTGTCTTCGACACTGGTGATTTCTTCAACACTGGTGATTTCTTCAACACTGGTGATTTCGTCAACACTGGTGATTTCTTCAACACTGGTGATTTCTTCAACACTGGTGATTTCTTCAACACTGGTGGTTTCGTCAACACTGGTGGTTTCTTTAACATTGTGATATCACAGGTTTGCATATCTTTTCAACTAGTTGGTAGATAAATGTTTTTGGAATAGCTTGTAAACAAATTGTGTGTCAAGACAAGTGCATATCTTTGGAATAGTTGGCAGACCAATCTAATTGTTTCAGTTATGTAATAGATTTCAGTGGAAAAATAAACGGCATTTTAATACCTATTAAATATTTTTGACGGTAAGCACACGTTGCATAGTTAGTGGTACATTGGCCTGCTTCGCAGAGTGTCCAAGGTTTAAATCCCAATACAGGCAATATCAAAAAGTAATATCAAAAAGTTGGAAAAAACAAATATTCAACACGACACCCCACCCCACCCCACTGCGGTGGGCAATGCCAAACCTATTAGAGTAAAAATTTGCCTAAAAACAGCTTTACTCTTCGACACTCGGATTTGGCATAAAACGGTAGGCCCCTTCTATTAATGTAGAAAAATATATAACACACACAACACAAATCTAGGCCTAGGCCCTTTATGGTCCTATTTTTAATTAGAGAAAAATTCAAAAATGTTTACATTTATTCCGAATGTGGCAGTTCATATTTACATTCATTAGTGATCTGGTTGGCAGCTCCCTTATTTCAAAATCCATATCATTGATGTAAAGTAGGTGAAAATTACAAAACCATATTTTCACTGAATATTATTATAACTTTTATAATTGCAACATATCAATTTCAAAGTGGTTTGTTTTCAACCACTTTAAAAACTAGATGTTGCATGAACTAAGTATTTGAGAAACTAGTAAATTTAGTGGACTTGATTGTTTTGGCCCTACACCTACAGGGTATGCACTCGAATACACCCGAGTATAGCACACGAACGATGCTATCGCTTGCACACACACGCACACACGCTCTATACATGCGAGCTACAAGTTTGTACGTGCCCATTAAATCGAGTGATAAAGAACGAATTTACTATAAATTTACTACTATGCCGAGCCCGTTGATACTGCATAAGCGATAATTAGAAACAAACAATGAACAATTAATGCAAAAACAAGCAGGTGCAATTAATTTTCTACATTATCTTATTGCATACAAAATAAAGAGGCAGAGAGGCACACACCCGGCGGAGAGACAGACACACAGACACATAAAGGCAGGCAGGCAGACAGGCAGACAGGCAGACAGGCAGTTAGAGAGATATAAATGTATGTATGTATGTATGTATGTATGTATGTATGTAATATGTAGTCTATCTGATCATTGAACATTAAAGCAGTTAAAATCTACTACAATGAACTAGTGGCTGAATCAAATGCTGAATGAAATTAGGTTAACGAAATCTAAATCCTCGAAATCGAAAACTGAAGAAAAAAATATACAAATACAAAAATTTAATAAGAAATTGTTCAGCAACGACCAGAGAAAAAAAAACACAAAAACAAATATACGTAGGCAAATAAGGTCAATTTAAATACATAAATAAGCTAAAACAGAACAGACGAACAGAGCAGTATGGGAGCGAGCAAAAGCAAATGAAAGCGTATTTGTAAAGCAGAAGCCGAAGAAGAAGTTCATTTGATTTTGTCATGAATTCACAATGAAAATGTCCCTTAAGGCACTAAACTAACTAAGGCAGCCTTTGACCAAATGATTGAATTAAAATGTAGCACAGGCCGCTGTCGCAGCAGCACCAAGCAATGGGCAGCAGCAGCACCATTGGACATACTCGTACACTCGCTCACTCACCGAACGAAACGAAATAGAGAAGAGGAAAAAAATGTGCTCAAATATTGACACTCATTTAAAATTACAGCACACTGAGGACAAATTTTTACTACAGCGCCCGTATAATCTCGAACACTCACACACTCACACACACACACGCACACACATACCGAAGGTATGAGGGGTGGCTAGAGAATGCGGTGAAAGTGAGAAATGTGATGGAGAGAGTGATATAGAAAGATAGATGGGCAGATAAATAGATAAATATATATGTAATATATACACACACACACACACAAACACAGCAGCCACATACACATTAATGTAAAGTTAAATAGTGAATTAAAGTTTGCCCACGGATATGCGGTCTCCTGTTGATATTCGAAGAATTTGGTGTTTGCAAAGAGACAAGAAAAAAACCAACAACAAAGTTTCTAATATTTACAGTTTTAAAAGAATTACTACATGATGAAATTAAGGAAGAGAAGGCGAAAGCGTAAAAGGAAAACAGAAGAGGATAGCATTGGAAACCACTTGACAGAATTAAAATGCACTAGTAAGGATTTCGTTTAAGAAAGGAGCCTACTTAAAATAGGCGATTTCTTTTGAAAATAAATTAATTGTAGTGATTTAAAAGCTTAGTATGTATGGAATAGAGTACGACTTTGCGATTTCAATACGCTGCAAAATACGCCCTTAACTTTGTGAACTTAATTTTTTGATCAAAACGTAAAACCGACTTCGATTAGTGAATACTACAATATTTCCAAACCTTAAAAGGTCCCCCATACAAAAAAAAAAAAAAAAAACATGAAAACTAATTTCATTTTAATTGAAAATGAATGAAAAACTTCAACAAGCCCCGCAGCTGATCAATTAAATATATTGCAGTACCGTATCTTTAAAACTGTTGAGTAATTTGAGTAACTGAGCAATGTTCTGTGAGAGATTGGTGCCAGCTGAAAATGTCAACTTTAGAAGTTTAAATGAGTCTGTGTGTACTCTCGCTCTTGATTCGTGAATCACGCGAGAGAAATACCGTACTGCATACCGTCGCAGTATAAAATTACCACCCAGCAAATGAAATTTCCCAATGAATTTAAAACTATGCGTTGGTTATTTGTTAGTGTAATACTTTTTCAACATAAAAATACCTCTACTCTAAATTTCCCACTAATTTTTCACTTTCAGGTGTTACAATTCTGCTCTCACTCACTGTCTTCCTCAATATGGTGGCCGAAACGATGCCCGCCACATCCGATGCGGTGCCACTACTAGGTAAGAAATTCAAGTTTACCAATTCTCAATGTACTTGTGTGTGTGTGTGTGTGTGTGTGTTTTTTAAATGTATTTTTATTACTAAAAAAAAAAAAAAAACTATATATATATATATATATTCATAAATATTTTTTGCGTTTTGGTTGTGTAAAATTAATACAATTTTCTTCAGTTCATTTAAATATACAATACACACATATATAACCTTTGTATTATGTATTAAAAGAAACTCTAGCTTTTTGACGTTTGCTTTAAACTAAATTGAAAAATTGAACAATTGAAAAACAAAAAATGAAATTATTTTTAAAATCATAAAAGCAAATAAACCAAATAAGGCAAAACATTTTCCATCATCTGTAACCAAAAAAAAAAACAAACATAGAAATTCATATGCTTACAGTTTGAGCAACACTGGCAGCACATTTTCTCCTCTCCCATTTCTCATTTTGTTCGCTCTCATCTTTTGGGAATCAAAAATATGTTGTCTTTGAACCAAAAAAGAAGCAAACCAAAAATGCATTTCAAAACAAAAGTTGATGATTTTATGATATTAAAACTTTGACACTCAAAACATAATATAACAACAGAAAACCAAATTATATATTAAAATCTCATGTGTTTACAAATTTTGGGTTAACTTTGCTGATGTGCCCCTCACTCACATTAAAGTTAACCTCGAGTTTGTTGCATTTTTTCATAACGGAAAAAGAAAAATCAATACCACCAAAAACTGAAAGTGTTAAAATTAAAAAGAAAGAATTGTTATATGCACCACAAAATTTGCCAGAAATACAATCAAATCATTAGATGATAAAAAATTGATTTTGCAAAATATTAATATTCAATAATTGTTGATACTTACTTAAGCAATTAGTAAAAAGTACATAAAGTTTTAAGTTTACGTTGAAAGAATAAAAGTTGCACACATTTTTAACGAAATTATGCACGTATATTTTGTTTTGTCTTACTTAAAACTTCAATTGAAAATATGTCACATTTAATAATCACTCAAAATTAATGTTAAAAGAAAAAGAAAATACACTCGTAATAAAAAATAAACTAAAACTTTACGCAATTGGTTCAAATTACTATGAAAATAAGTATGTACTCGTGTATTGGTAAATGTAGCTGGCATTTAGGTTTCAGGGCAGTTAGGGCAGTTGGACTTATTAAGTAGAAACCAAAGGCTTCTCAGTTTTGTTGATGAGCAATCAGATTGCGCAGCCCTAATGAGAGAGACTGCATTCAGGAGTGATTTACTTTCCTTCCCAGTATATATGTACATAGGTAATAGGTTACAGTTGTAAAAGCTCTGATTACTTGGAGAGCTCTCACTCTTCAGCATATTACACTAACTGTCTTCGCTTTCTAATGAATAAATTATATACATACTCTACAAGAATGATGGCATAAAAAGATTATGCTATGCTCATCTCCGTTATTCAACTCTCACAAAATTGAGAGAAAGCTGAAAAGCTGATGTGTCATGTCATTTACTTACGTTGACATTTAAATAGAGTTTTCACTTATGTAAGTGAAATATTTGTGCTAAAGTAAATAAAATCGTTAAAAATTTTAAATAATTAAGTGTTACTGTTTGAATTGTTAAAACTATAGGCGAAATGAAGATTTGGAGCTGTTTTTGTTTTTTGTTTTTTGTTTTTTCATTTCCTTTTGTGTTTATTCACACTTTTGTGGTTATTCACACTCCTCGTTCATCACTAGACCCACTTGACATGACGCCCCTTATCCAGGTAAGCAAATGCAGCACTGACTGTTTGTTTAAGCCATTCTAATGGCCCTCTCCTTTTCTATTCTTTTTCTTTTCCTTTTACTTTTCTATTTCTTTTTCTTTTCTTTTTCTTTTTCTTTTACTTTTTTTCTTTTCTGTTTTTTTTCATTTCTTTTTCATTTTCTCTTTCTTTGCTTTTTCTTTTTTTTTCTTTTCTGTTCTTTTCTTTTTCTTTTTTTTCTGTTCTTTTCTTTTTCTTTTCTTTTTCTTTTTCTTTTTCCTTCCTTATCTTTTTCTTTTCTTTTTCTTTTTCTTTTTCTTTTCTTCTTCTTTTCTGTTCTTTCTTTTTCTTTTTCTGTTCTGTTATTTTCTTTTCTTTTTCTTTTCTTTTTCTATTCTTTTTCTTTTTCTTTTCTTTTTCTTTTTCTTTTTCTTTTTCTTTTTCCTTTTCTTTTTCTTTTTCTTTTCCTTTTTCTTTTTCTTTTTCTTTTTCTTTTCTGTTCTTTTCTTTTTCTTTTTCTATTCTTTTTCTATTCTATTCTTTTCCTTTTTCTTTTCTTTTTCTTTTTCTTTTTCTTTTTCTTTTACTTTTACTTTTTCTTTTTCTTTTTTTTCTTTTCTGTTCTTTTCTTTTTCTATTCTTTTCCGTTTTCTTTTCTTTTTCTATTATTTTTCTATTCTTTTTCTTTTCCTTTTTCTTTTCTGTTCTTTTCTTTTTCTTTTCTTTTTCTTTTTCATTTTCTTTTTCTTTTCTTTTCTTTTCTTTTTTTTCTTTTTCTTTTTTTTTCTTTTTCTTTTCTTTTCTGTTCTTTTCTTTTTCTTTTCTATTTTTCTTTTCTTTTTCTTTTTCTTTTTCTTTTTCTTTTTCTTTTTCTTTTTCTTTTTCTTTTTCTTTTTCTTTTTCTTTTTCTTTTTCTTTTTCTTTTTCTTTTTCTTTTTCTTTTTCTTTTTCTTTTTCTTTTTTTTTTTCTTTTTCTTTTTCTTTTTCTTTTTCTTTTTCTTTTTCTTTTTCTTTTTCTTTTTCTTTTTTTTTTCTTTTTCTTTTTCTTTTTCTTTTTCTTTTCTTTTTCTTTTCTTTTTCTTTTCTTCTTCTTTTCTTTTTCTTTTCTTTTTCTTTTCATTTTCTTTTTCTTTTTCTTTTTCTTTTTCTTTTTCTTTTTCTTTTTCTTTTTCTTTTTCTTTTTCTTTTTCTTTTTCTTTTTCTTTTTCTTTTTCTTTTTCTTTTTCTTTTTCTTTTTCTTTTTCTTTTTCTTTTTCTTTTTCTTTTTCTTTTTCTTTTTCTTTTTCTTTTTCTTTTTCTTTTTCTTTTTCTTTTTCTTTTCTTTTTCTTTTCTTTTTCTTTTCTTTTTCTTTTCTTTTTCTTTTCTTTTTCTTTTCTTTTTCTTTTTCTTTTCTTTTCTTTTTCTTTTCTTTTTCTTTTCTTTTTCTTTTCTTTTTCTTTCCTTTTTCTTTTCTTTTTCTTTTCTTTTTCTTTTCTTTTTCTTTTCTTTTTCTTTTCTTTTTCTTTTTCTTTTCTTTTTCTTTTTCTTTTTCTAATCTCTTCTTTTCTTTTTCTTTTCTTTTTCTTCTCTTTTTCTTATCTTTTTCTTTTCTTTTTCTTTTCTTTTTCTTTTCTTTTTCTTTTCTTTTTCTTTTCTTTTTCTTTTCTTTTTCTTTTCTTTTTCTTTTCTTTTTCTTTTCTTTTTCTTTTTCTTTTCTTTTTCTTTTCTTTTCTTTTCCTATTCCTACCTGTTCTACTGTCTTTTTATACATTTCTTTACGAATACCTATAACCGTACGGTCTATCCTTACTCCTTATCTATTGTAAGTAATTTTCCATTTTTTTGCTATTTCATCTTAAATAAATTAATTTGTTAAATTCTTATACCCGATTTCCCGGTGTTTCATTTTACTCCACTCGAATTACCCCCATCGAACTATCCTTCCATAAAGCCACCAGAGCTTGAACACTGTTCGCTCATTGATTCCCATGATGTCCATCAGTCTTCAAAAACTAGATTTAATATTTCACTCAAGAGAACATTGGATGTGATGTTAAGCAGTTTTAATCCACATTAGAAGAAACTCTCTCCTCTCACTGAAATAAATATATGATCACATGCTCATGTTGTTTTTCTCATCTTTGTTTTATGTCTTCTCAAATTAAGTGAGAGAAATTGAATCCTTCATTTCTCCTAACTCAGTAACATAAATGCCAGTAGTTTAAAAATTGTATACCTACCACCAAAAATTTAATTAAAGTAAATTAAAATAAAAACAGAGATACAATTTATTTCAATTAACTATTCTAAATTAAAAATTTAAATATTTATATAGATACAAAGTTTTAGAAATAATTATAAATAAAAAAAAAATATTGTGAATTTTTTTTTTTTTTTTTTTTTGTTGAATTTGTTGTTGTTGCTTTTATGCATATTATTGACATATTTAAATATTAAAAACTAAAACACAATTACGTTCGCAATAAACTTTCATTAATCTTTCTCTGTGTGTGCGTAAACCATTTAAACATATACATATACTCGTATATATACTTACTTTACTTTACTTACCAATATGCTACATACTTATGTATATATAAATAAATTTAAATATTTTTCAATTAAAGTTTTTTTTTTTTGCTCAAATATATTTCAACTTCAATTAAAATTAAATACAAAACAAAAAAACAAACCGTCAAATTTTCTCAACTAATAAAACTAGTAAAATTTTTGTATATATTCTTTACTCTTTCTTTCTATATTTTTCATACATTCAAATTATAAACATTATGCTACGTCCTATAAACACACGCTATGCTCCATTTGAACTAACTAAACTCAATTCAAAATCCAATACAACTAACAAACAAAAAAATAATTCCTTTCCACACAAATCGAAATTGTAAATTTCCTTCAACAATCATTTTCTTAAAACATTTTCCAAATTCTTTACTCGCTCTGTATTCAAACTCTTTTATATATTTAAAAACGTATTTACTCTACATTTCAACTTTAATAATTTTTTTTTTTTTTTACTACACTAAATTCTAATTAACTAAAATAAAAAAAAAAAAAAAAACATAATTTCACTTTTTATATACTTACTCATAAATATTAAATTAAAAACCATACAAAAAATTTGCAAAAATTTACACGCCCAACCAACCAACAGGTACATATTTCAATTGCATAATGTTTATGGTAGCTTCATCCGTTGTGTCAACGATTTTAATATTAAATTATCATCATCGAAATGCTGATACGCACGAAATGTCCGAATGGGTAAGTTCACAAAGCAAAAGCAAAAACAAAACAAAAAAATAACCTAAAAAAAAGTCGCTTCAAAAACACTAAAAACAAAAAAAAAAATAAAAATCAAAAACACTACTACAAAATTCAAGGAAAAAATCAAAACGAATTTCGAAAACAATTAAAAATAAACAAAAAAAACAAAACAAAATAGTGAAATGTTTTGATGTTTTTCCTTTTTGTTATTGTTTTATTTTGCGGCATCAGCAAAATTGCTATGAACATTTTTTTTGTTAGCGAGCATTGAGTGTTTATGTTTTATGTTTAATTGTTGGTTGTTGTTGTCACTCTTGTGTTATTGTTATGTTGTTAATATCTCGTTTTTTCTGTTTTACAATTTTTGTTGATTTTGTGTTGTGTTTTTGATGTTGTCGTTTATCATCATCGTCAGTCAGCACCAGCGCAATCATCATCGTCATCGCCCTAGCAAAAAAGCCAAAAAAAAAAACAAAAAAAGAAAAGCAATAATTTAAACGTCATCATCATCACCCAGATCAACCCACAAAAAATAAAAATAAAAAACAAATCGAAAATAAAAACAATAATTTAAACGTCATCATCATCACCCAGATCAACCCCCAACAAACAAAAAGAAAAAAAAAATCAAAAAAAAAACATGACATTGTGTAATCATCATCAGCATAAACATCAACATCAACATCACCAAATATCCATAATATCCACTGCAACCAACAGCAAAACACAAAAAAGATCACAAACTGATATGTTTGTGTATATTTGCTGCCTACTTTTAGGCGCGACTGCGGCACATCACCACCACCACCACTAACTAACTAACTAACTTTATGCAAACAAATAAAAAGCAGCAATTTGGCATTTCTTTGTCATTTCTTTGTCATTAGTAATTATTTTTTTTTTATTTTGTCAGCATGGAAACAGTATGTAAAGTCACACAGTTTTACCAATCAAAAAAATCTGGAACATTTGCATCATTTCTATTTAAAAAATTCTCGTAAACCTTACCCAAAGTATTCAAAAAAAAAGTAACTTCTAATACGAGTTTCACGCAAAAATTAGGTTAGCTTAAGAAATCATGTTTTTACATTACATTTCCGCACACTTCCCCTCCAAGTCCTGTAGGTTTATTGCAAATATTTCGTTCGAGAGTGCCAGGGAGGATGGATGTCATCTAATCGGCCCTCTCAGTTACAACCAAAGAGCTGTTCCAATCCGATCCTATCCGATATCTGTAACTTCGTTATCTCTGTTAAACCAGGGAAGAATCTCGACCTCGATTCTTCATCGTAGCTGCAGTAGTAAAGGGTGATTTTAACAAGATGAAAAAAAACACAGATATTTTACATAAGTGAATTACATTTTTATTTGGATCGATAAATCAATTCCTGCCATTTACTTTTTAAAGATAATTTCACTTAAATGTGGTCCGCGGCTACGCTTTAAGTGGTCCATTCTGAAGGTCCAATTCTAGCACACTTTTCACACATTTCGTCGCTGTGGCGTAGCGGTAGTGCGTTGGACTGCTACGCAGAGTGTCCGGGGTTTGAATCTCGGCACAGGCAAAAGCAAAAAGTAAAAAAATAATTTTTCTATACGGCATCCGGCACCACCTCTTGGCAGGCAATGGCAAACCTACAAGAGTAAAAATTGCCTATGAAAAACTTTTCACTTCACCGTTCGGATTCGGCATTAAACTGTAGGTCCCTTCCATGCATGTACAAAAATAGCACGCACAACATGAGTGGATGCGAAAAGCTCGGCCTAGGCCCTCCATGGGCTGTTGTCTCATTAAAAGTTAAGTAAGTAAGTTTAACACATTTCGGCCGGAATCTCACCAATGACGCGTTCAATGTTGGCTTCCAAAGCAGCAATCATGTTTGGCTTGTTCATATAGACAAGAGACTGAACATAGCTCCATAAAAAATTGTCTAACATGGTCAAATCACACGATCTTGCTGCCCAATTGACTGCACCAAAACGTGAGATGAACTGCTCACCAAATTCGCCTCTCAATTGATGCATCGTTTCGCATGCAGTGTGGCAAGTGGCTACGTCCTGTTGGAACCACATGTCGGCCGAGTCCAATTCTTGCATTTTCGACAGAAAAAAAACCTCTGTTTTCATCGAACGGTACCTTTCTCCATTGACCGTAACGTTGCAGCCTTCATCGTCTTTGAAGAAGTACGGCCCAATGATGCTGACTGCCCATAAACCGCACCAAACAGTGCATTTTTCGGGATGCATTGGTAGCTGGTGAATTGCCTCTAGCTGGTTTTCACTCCAAATATGGCAATTCTGCTTATTCACGTATCCATTGAGCCTAAAATGAGCCTTGTCGCTGAATGAACTTAGCTTGCGCTTAGACTTTTTTCACAGCGCATGAATTTTGATAATAAATTTCAACAATTTGCAAACATTGTTCAGGCGTAAGTCTATTCATTATGAAATGGCAAACCAAACTGAGCATAAATCAAGTGACAGCTGTCAAAAAGACCAATTCCGAAAAAAGTATTTGCCAGATAGAAAACCACACTTCTAGAAAAAACACCCTTTATAATCATCACTTCTCGCTAACAATGCACATTTACGGGGTTGCAACGTGGTGTCGGCCAATCTGACGACCATATCGGACCCTTTTCTGGCCATCTCAATCATTATCTCGTTCCCTTCGACAATACTATGTCCGCATAGCCAGACAGTTTGAGGTTTGATAGGCATGAGTGAAGCAAGGTACTGTGGTACAATCTTTGACTTAATCGGCTCTATTACATTAAAAACGGCCTGGCTGCCCTCAAAAATGTATGCATTCGACGAGCGATTTGTGCTATTTTGTATAAGTTAAGCTTATTGTGAGGACCTAAGATTAAAAGACATTGCCTTATTCTCAAGATTTCTAAGTAGAGACCGCTCCGCTTACGCTATCCATTTTTAAATCATCGGTGTAAATAGCCACATCAGTATTACGCCACATAGGTCGATTTTACCTGTCTTCTCTGGTCGGATAAAGCGACACCTGCTCTCTATCTCACTTAGAATATCTGCAAATCTCTAGGCAGCCCATTTCTACGTATTGCATTCCCGAAGGTAGAGATCTACTTTTAAGGCTCGACCCTGAATGAACAAATTCAGCAACAGCAGATGACAAAGATTGTTGATACCCTCTTCAGGTTCACTACGGACCACTCCTGATTCTCAAAAGGTAGCCAGTTTCTACAGTGTTCCTATTAATTTCACGAAAATTTTTATTCATAATAATAATCTTTTTTTTTTTTTTGCTTTAGAAAAACTTTCTTGCGAAGTTGAAAATTTTCATACAAATTTGTTTTCTCAACTAATTTAGAAAATTCCCAAGGAAAATGAAAACTTCGTATAAAAATTCTTTTCTCATGAAAAGGTAATAACTCCGAAATTTCCCATGTGAAATTACCCATTAAAAGAATATTTTCTCACCAAATAAAATTCCTATGTAAACTAAAAATTCCTTCTCTTCACTCACCCCTCAAAATTACCACGAGAAATTCAAAACAAATATGATTTTTCTTATAGTTATCTTGAAAACTTTCATTTTTCTCACCAATATTTCTACAAATTCCCGCACAAATTTAACAATAATAATTTGACGAAAATAGTTAGTCATAGTCAAAAACATGGTACTCTCGCAGCTTTGCTACTCAATTGGTTTAAAAATTTTTAATCTCTTAACTACACACTATTGCAGTTTGTGTATCAGTTATCTATGAAAAAGAGTGAAGTCCCATTATCAATTGCTTCCTCTCCTTCGCTCTCTCTCACTAAGCAAAATGTCCAAATATAGAAGAGAGCGCAAGGTGTGCGCAAAATATCCCTAAATAAGTACTTATTCAAAACCTACTCGTTTTTCATGCTGAGTAGTTGTTTGTTTTTGTATTTTTATTCAATTTGAGTTTAAACCTTTTCATTTTCGTATATTTAATTTCTGTTTTGTTTTAAAAATAAATTAAATAATAATAATAACGAAATACCTACTATAAATGTAATTTATGTAATGAAAAATATCGTAATGTTGATGTTGGGCCAATGGTAATGTGCTAGTAATTATAATTATGTATTATTGCAAGTATCAAGTAACTATCCACTTATATACATAAATACATATATATATTTATATTTATGTATATAATCAATATGTACAACAATAGGCGTGCTGACTTTACTATTAACATATTTAACTAACAAATAACCATACAAATTTCCATATTCATATTTATTTATATCCATTGTTTTTCACTTCATATTTCGGTTTTAATTAATTTCATTAAATGCTTGTAAAATAAAATATAAGTACCCACACACGTGGGTACTTGCTGGTAAAGCTTTATCCAGTTTAACTGTCGCTGCCACATTGAACTTATTCGCGCCAATCAATTCAATTACGAATTTCATTGGTCGCGTTTCGCAAACGCAACTGCTCAACTGATGCTACTTCATGAGTATCACAGAAACGCAACTTGCTTAGTTTCTGCTCAGGAAAAAAAAAATTCAAAAATGTTTCCGCTTAAATGTAGCAAGCCATTTCGCTAACGCATAAGCTGCACAAGAGCAAAAATGTAGCAGAAATGTAGCTGTGGCGAAACGCGACCATTCATGCAGGCTGAATAAAATGAAAATAAAAAGAGAAAAAAGTGCAATATTAAATAATGAAATACATTACTCTCACGTGCGATTGTTTTCTCTCTCTCTCTCTCTCTCTCTCTCTCTCTCTCTCTCTCTTTGTATACAATATATTTAATTTAATGTTTGGAAAAACAAAGTATTCACTTGCGCTGCTCCCAGTTCAAGCCATCAGCCCACCGTCATATGGCAGCACGTTCATTTATGCTTTATTAAAAGTTTGTTCTTTCCTTCTCCGCCACAAAACCATTAAAAATTATATTTATTTGTTCATACACAATTAAATTGTAAATATGAAATTCAATTCGAGCGTGTGCCCATTCAATATACTGAAAAATATATTAGCTTTATTTTATGGTAAATAGCTGCAAATTTTATATCTTTGCTCTCATGATATATGTACATAATATCTGCATATGCTATCATGATATTTTCCATCTCATCAAGGAAATATTGAATTGTGTTCATAGTTCATTCGAGTGCATTTCCTTTGCACGCGAGTATAACGGTTTTTGTGCAATACATGAAAAGAGTAAAGCTCTCTACTCTCTTCTGCCCATATCTGGTATTGTATAACGAATAGAGCAGAGAGTGTAATAAAAGCAAGAAACTAACACAGAGAGAGTGAGAGAGAGAGGGGAAGACGGTGAGAGGAAATCACATTATGATGTGTGGAATTGTGGATGATATATAGTAAAACTAGTTCGAAAATAATTAATTTAGCAACTTCTTTTGATCAAACTTTTTCGATTTTTTTGTTTTTTGTTTTCATGGCACTGCTCTGCTCTGCTCTGTGGCTTATAGCGAATTTCAATAATACAATTTATGAGTTCAATTAAACCAAGATAGCTTCACACCCCTCTATGTCCTGCTCCATATATATCCATATCCTCCCAGTTGCCTGCCATTCAAATTAAATTGCATAGTAATAGAAAAGTCATTCAAGATAGCAAAACATTTCGAAATCGGAAAATAACCCACTTAAAAACTTTGACACATACTACTGTGGGCAAAAGTTAGTAAGACTTTGTTCATAATTTCAAATTTTTTCTTTTCATTCTTCCAAATCTATTTCGCCCCCTTCAAAGTAATCCCCACCGGCCCCAATACACTTGTGCCAACGTTTTTTCCAATTCTCGAAACAGTTGTTAAAGTCAATTTCCGGAATAGCCTTCAATGCGCTTAGCGATTCGTGTTTAATGTCTTCAATTGACTCAAAACGGTGTCCACGAATCGGTTTTTTGAGTTTAGAAAATAGCCAAAAGTCACACGGTGCTAAGTCAGGCGAATAGGGCGAATAGGGTGGTTGCGGAACGATATCAGTCGAATTGTCATTTTGGCACAATGGTCTCGTAAAACCAATGCAGTGATTTTGGAACCAATCGTGCATTCACTCTTCTCAGGCCCAAATGATGTTTTAAAATGGTTTTCACTGATCCTTCCGATCCAACTGATCCAACGATGCCAGTAAGGTCTCTGACTGTTAATCGTCGATTCTCGATTCTCGAGCACCAATTCCTTGATTTTATTGACCAGACGTGTTGATCATCAGTTGATGTTGATGGCCGTCCTGGACGTGGTTCGTCGTCAACGCGTTCTCGACCATCTTTGAACAATTTGTACCAATCAAAAACACTTGCTCGCGACATACAATTATCACCGAAGGCCTTTTGCAACATTCTGAACGTTTCGGCACCAGAAATTTGATTCCGCACACAAAATTTAATGGAACTTCTTTGTTGAATAATTTCACTCATTGTGAAAATCGCCGAATGCACTTTTCGTACTTCAGAAAGACAAGCGTATACTAAACACTAATGATTATTTTGATGTGACATTTGGCACAGATGTCACCGACAGTCATACCAACCTTAAAAAGATAATATTTTGATGAATGGGTTTCCGCGCGAAATTTAAATTAAAAAGTCTTACTACTTTTTGCCCACAGTAGTATACACAAGCTTACAAGCAAGCAATACAAATGAGAAGAATCAGAAGGAGGAGAAGAACAAGAACAAGAAGGAGTAGATTCAAAGTAACTAATAACACTAAAGGTAAATTTCAATAGCAGCAGCAGCAGCAGCAGCAGTTACAACACAATTGGTAAATTGTCAAAGAAGTAGAATTCGCTCTGATGTTATTGTAGTTGTAGTTGTTGTCGTTTTCGTTTTAGTGGCAGACATTGTCGTTGCGCAGCGACCAAAAACACATACACTCACACACACACACCCACACAGTTATCAACGATATGATTGCATTTGATACAATACCACAAGAACTATTCACATATCACCAGATATGCCAAAGAAGTAGAAGCAGTTGAAATAAAGCGTAAAGGGGAAGACGTAACGCTGACGATAACGTTAACGTTAACGTTAACTCTTTAGTTGCATGCAACAAATTGAAGCACACAAATCGCACTGTAAGAAGCTTCGCGCTAACAATGATAACATATCAATTTTCATTGAAATGTAACAATGTACAAAAAGTACTAGAACAAGCAAGTCAAAAGAAAAAGTAGCAAAAATAGTAGTATGTATTAGTAAAAAATAGTAGCAAATACATAAAAGCAAAGAAAAACGATTGCAATCGTCTTTGCTGAAGCAGAACACTGGCACAGCTAGCAACGGAAATAGTAAATGAAATGGTTTTTCTTCTTCGTTCTTATTTTCTTATTGGATCATCAAGAGTTTCCCTATTATTTCCTACTACAGTTTCATTTTTCCTTTACTTTTCTTCTAGTTCTTGTGCAAATTTATTTGTAATGTGGTTAGTGCATTTTCCTGTGTCAGAAACTGTTATCCTGTGCTCGACTATACTCCAAACGATTGTGTACTCGTATAGTTAGTATGTATATGTAGATGTGTAATTGTGATGGTGTATGTAGGAGCGAGGGACAAGGAGAGAGGTGAACGAGGCTTACATTATAACACATGGTACCAGCAGGTACTCGTACACAAATACAATGGCTGCTGCTGCACAAAGTTTCAGTTTCAATTACAATTCAAGTTGCTGGTTGTATGCTGCTGCAGCTGCTTCCTGCTGCCTGAGTGGTGAGCGAGTGAATGTTGCAATATTTAAAGTTCATTGTTATCGCGCTACAATAGTTTCTCACAAACCAAGAAATGATTTAGATTTTATAATTTATTGATTGAGATTTTCGTTATACTCTTCGCTGCACTTATGGCACTTTGCATGCTCAATTTATGTGGGAACAGGTAAATAGAAGTAGAAGTAGAGAGTATGTTTGCGATGGAAAAACCTTGCACCTGCCTTTGCTGCATGTGTGTGGCGATGGATGTGGATGTCTTATAAAACTTATGATTTTCTTATTGTCATAGCTCAGAAATACTCAGAAATAAAGTTAAAACAATTGTACAAAGGAAATATTCTAATTTGTACAAATAAAAGTGAAAGAGTAGAAAAGTTCAAACACAAGCACACAAAGTTGCCGCAAAGTTGTTAATACATATTGTTGTTAAGCAAATTGATTGAGGCCTGATTCTATGAAGTAGTTAAAGCAAAATGTATAGAAAAGTTGATTCGGAGGAAAGTGATGGATGAAAATTTAAATGAAAATTAATATTTAGTTATGTATGAGAGTGTATGTGTGTGTATGTGAGGTCATTGTAGTCGGGGATTTAATGCTTCAGGCTTTAGTAAATAAGATATTGAATTGTGTTGTTGTAGAAAACACATCCGTCAGCGGTCGGTGAAGGCTTCGAGAAGGCATCAGTAATGTCTTAAAAGTATTGCAAAACTTTCAGCCAAAATCAACGACCATCATTTAATAAAAGAGAATAAAATTAAGAGAATAAGTAAAATTAAGTGGTATTTTATTTATTTTTTTTTTTTTTTGTTTAATTAATTTACATCAGTGATAAGTAAAGAGTCGATAAGATGTTGTTGAGGCCTAGGTAGTATTGAAAATTTTCAAACAAACTAGCTGCTCATTTCAACTAACACTTTCTCTTACCTTTACATCGGTTGTTGGAGTGAAATTCTTTACCCCGCATCCGCTGGCTCCTGAATTTTTGTAGAACTAACAAATTATGTATGTGGCATTTGCAACTTCTTCTCTAGAGTGAAAGCGACTAGGCTAATGCCAGTTCCTCAGGCACTAGCCATTTCTTCATTCCTAGAGGTAAAGAGACTAGTTCAAGACTAGTTCAAGACTAGTTCAGGACTAGTTCAAGACTAGTTCAAGACTAGTTCAAGACTAGTTCAAGACTAGTTCACATATGGCAGATTTATTAGGCTTCAATGCTCACACTGTCAAAAATATATATCCATAAATTATCTATGTAATGAATATCACATATTGGCTGCCATTAGGGGACACTGCTCAATGGATACCGTCTAGGCACATTTCAACTTAAGGTTTGAATATAAAATTTCGAGATCTTAATGAGTGAAGCAGTGAATAACTCGTAAAAATTATACACATACTATTAAGAGAGTCGTTAATTTTGCCAAACAAATTAATTAATTAATCAACAGAGCCAGATACAGGCAGAGACAAGCAGGAATTATATACATACACGCACACACACACACACATACAAACAAACATACATACACCAGCACTGACAGCTGGCATTGTTAACTCGCTGCTAAATATACCGTAGAGAATTTCACTATGAATTACACTAGCTCACACACACAGTGTAAACGATGTATGTAATATGTGTGTGTGTGTGTGTGTGTGTGTGTGTGAAGGTTTAACTGAACGGTTCCGGTTTGTCAGTTTTAAATATGCACAATACAAAAAAATGACTTCCATAGAAGAAGCGAGAAACTAGCAGAAGAAGAGAAACAAGAAGAAAAGAGCGAGTACAAGCAGAGCAAGGCAGCAGAAAAGAGAGTGATTGAGTGTTGGAGTGTGAAAAAGAAATGGCGTAACTAAACTCTATACATTTAAACTAAGTAAAAAGTAAAAAGATTTGAGGGCAAATCAAAATAATGAAAGAAAAAAACGAAAATTGAGAAATAATAATAAAAAAAAGCAGCCACATTTCAGTTGTTGTTTTTGTAATTTCGTAACAGTGATAAATATGGCAAGCTGACGTCTGGCCTAAAAGCTCAGCACTAGCACAGCAACAGTAGCTGTATTTATTGCATGTGACCAACGGGTCAGAAAGCAGCAGCAAGTACTAAAGGGAGGGGTAAGCTCGTAGACGCGACGGTCTCGTCGAAGCAGGTGTCAAATGAGTGAAGCGTTAAATTAACAAATGATACAAGTGTGAAGTGGTGTGGTTGTAGTTGCTCATTGGTTGGTTAGCTAGTAGTTGTAGATTACTCGGCGGACGTTTTCATTTTAGCAGCAAAATGAAAAATAGCAAAATTTTCTTGTCATCCATTCCAAAAGGTAGAAAAAAAAGGTACAAAATTTTCTTCTCATCCATTCCAAAAGGTAGAGAAATAGAGTAAGTAAGAAAGTGTTAGTTGTGAATATATTATCCAGTAGGAACAAGCGGAGCTTTGTAGCTGCAGTAAGGCATGTTCATGTTTTTATTAAATTGACTTTGTTGTTTTATTTTATATTTTGCCTTGTCGTGACTCGAAACCATTCGAATCACGAAAATGCAAAGTGTTTTAAAGAAATATTAGCTGAAGCCTCAAAATTATGTAACTACTAAGGTCTGGAAAGAAAAACATTCCTGCCGCGCTACCTTTTCCCTTCCTACCTATATGTAGCTCTACTTTTCTCCCTCTACCTTATTCACTCTGAAGAAGCACACCGTCCAGTTCACCTATTTGCAGTCAAATGATCAAATGATTTCCTAGTATAGAATCATCCAGGCTTATTTTGTGGTGGCCCATTTCCTTCTCCGGAGAAAATACTTCTTTTAGCTAGCAGACATCATTTAATAGTAGTTCTCAAGTGCACTTGTAAGTATATAAATTGAAATATCAAAAATCAATAAATTTGGCTCACCAACACGTCTGCACCCTTATCGTGTCTACTTTTTCTGTCTGAAATGACCAGTTTATGTAAAAAAAAAAAATACCTACCCAAATTCAAGTCTATAAATAACAATTTCGTAATATCGAAATCATTTGCCTCAAAATGCTCGTAAATCAAAAATATTACGAAAATGTTAATCTTCTACTTTAACTACAATGCTGAAATCCACAACGTTTACTAGAAGAGCTTTGAGTAAGTTCATGCAAAATTTCTCTATCGCCACCATCGATTCTTAACACAATTTATATTCGTATACTTACTTACTTATTTTAAGTAAAGTATACGTTTTTTCTGGACATGATAAATGATGCACAATTACCGAATTGAAGTAGAACAAAATCAAAGGAAATAAGAAATGACTAGAGTCAGCGCGCCTAAATGTATGTTATTTATTATATTTAACAAGAAAAGAAAAAACAACAACAATGCATGCACTTTAAATATACTCGTATTTATGTTAAGCATAAATTATAACTATTTACTTTTGAGCTATTTGTAATCTATGCTTTCGTTACTGATTCTATGTGTAAGAGGCTATTAAACTTAATAAGACATTATTTAAAATCAATGAACAAAAAAAAAAAAAAAACAAGATTTAAAAAAACAAGGGAAACAAGGGAACAATAAATCATGTTCTCGCATCGAAAAAAAACCAAAAACCGAAACGGGGATACTCTTGCCTCAGTGGAATGTAAAAAGAAACAATGCTTTAAGTTATGAGTTCCTCGTTTCCTATGCAAATGTGTTTAACCGTTATGTGGCTAATAACAACAAAAACACCGTTTTAGAAGGCTTTTAAGGTACCAGGCTATCTAATGTGTAATTTGAAATGCACAAATTCTATTTTATTTAACATGAGCAATTAACCCTCTAATTCACAAGCTGGCCTCTAGACCGCTAGTCACCAAAAGGGGTGTAATAACCACCAGAACCGTAGTCTGGAGGTACACTTTATCATATCGTATAGTAAACTCCCCGAAATTTCAACAATAATGCTTCGGCTATGTGTATCACATCCAAAATTTTCAATGTCAAAAATTTTCGATAATATCGAAAATTTATTATTTAGATTGAGTTTGAGAATTTTGGTTAAAAATTAAAACAAATAAATAAAAATCCCTTTAACTTTAACAAAAAAAACCCACAACCAAAATACCCAAAGTCAAAATCGCCCAAATTAAAATCCGCGAAAAAAAAAATCCCCGTAATCAAAATCCCCAAAATCAAAATCACCGTTTCAAGTAAATAAATAAAACCCAAAGCATTGATAATTTTTCGCATAACTTTGCACTTTCCAATTAAAATTATAATTGTAATATGTATTTTTTTAACTGAAAACCATTATTCCACCATTAATCTTGACCAAAATCGTTCTTAATCGATTTTGATCGTTCTTAATCGATTTTGATCGTTCTTAATCGTTCTTAATCGATTTTGATCGTTCTTAATCGATTTTGATCGTTCTTAATCGATTTTGATCGTTCTTAATCGTTTGATCTAACTCGCAGAGTTATTTCCTGATAACAAAAATTTTACTTACTTACTTAACTGTCACTACAACCGATGATCGGTCTTGGCCGCCTCTATAAAGCTTCGCCAGACGCCTCTGCAATGCGCACGCTGGCGCCAGTTGCTAAGGCCAAGTGCAGTCAGGTTGCCCTGTACCTGGTCTCTCCAACGGTAAATAAGACGTCTTCTTCTGCATGTTCCTCCACCGTGGTTCGAATAAAACACCTTTCTAGCGGGAGCGGAGCGCTTTCTTCCATTCGCTCAACATGACCCAGACAGCGAATCCGCTGGATTTTTATACGCTTGACTATGTCAGTGTCGGCGTACAGCTCATACAGCTCATCGTTCCATTTTCTTCGCTACACATCGTAAAAGTATATTGGACCGTAGTTCTTACGGAGTATCTTCATCTTGAAAGCTCCTCATAGCCTCTCATCATTGATGTGTAAAAAGTTATTTATCATACTAAGTTTTAGGATGTTAATTTTGACTACAAAGCAAGTCACGCTAAAATATTAGGCCTCAAGGCCGCTCTTGAACGAGATTAAATTGAAAGAATGGCAAGCACTGCCGTTCTTATGGGGTCAATGTCCACGTCTCTGCGCCAAAGGACTTATAGAGCGTTATTTTCGTCGGTCGAGAGATCGACGATTGCCTACTGAGCTCGTAGTAACACCTGTTGGCAAGAGTTAATCGCCGCTTGATCTTAAGGCTGACATTACTGTAGGTTTCAATGCTGGATCCTAGGTAAACGAAATCTTTGACGACTTCAAAAGTATAATAGTGGCATAATTGTCAAGGTTCCATGACTCTTTGTTTGGTTGACACAAGGTATTTCGGTTTTGTCCTCGTTCACCACTAGACCCACTCGACGAGTCTCCCTTTCCAGGTTGGAGAATGCTGCACTGACTACTCGAGCGTTTTTGCCAATGATGTCAATATCATCAGTGTATCCTAGCAGCATGACACTCTTGTAGAAGATAGTGCCAGAAATATACAGTTAAAAAAAATTCAAAATTAAATGAAATTATAATACATTTTCATGTCAACTGATTGTCAAATACATAAATAATATACATACAAAAGTTACAATGGACACTCGGGGTTGCATTTTTGATATTTGTAGAATTTGAGAATCGCATGTGTTTTGTTTTTGTAAACATATCAAATTTACTACAAATATCAAATCTATCTAAAATACAGAATACAAGGAAGACCTTTTACTTCAGACCGTGAATACCGCTATTGTAAAATAGTAAAGTATTCCGAATAAAATTTGCCGAGATGTCACGAAGACTGAGCCACGTAAAAGAAATATTTTGCGAGCTATCCCAGTTTAAAAACCATTCATGTAGCCAGGTACCTTATCGGCTCGTTGAGGGTTAATTTCAATTTCTAGCATCTTTGCTGGTGCTTTAAATAATGAACTCATGTCTTCAGTACTAAGTACATCGCCATCATTCAGCTGTAAATAGCATCAAGCATCCTCGTCATGTTAAAACTCACTTGAAGCAGAACTTTATTTCCATTTCCATTTGAATTTATAATATTATTTATTTTTATATTTATAAATAATGACGAATGTTATGGCCAACAGATACGCATCATATTTTTATGTTGGCTACCATGGGTTTTACGTATGAGTCGCCCGGGTAGGCCAGTAATATTGGAATTCCCTACAACATGCTCGGAGACGTCATCAGAGAGGAAACATCAGATATTGTCTGATGTCGAGCTTAAGGAGCGGTATGGAACATTGTTGTGAACATTATTAATAATCAAATTAATTTGAATTCGAATCTTAATTTACGAAAATAGATACTAACTCAATATGTGTATTTTTTATATTATATATATACTTATTAATCATCAACCATCACCGCTGCACTCACAATATGAAAACACCACAACAAAACCACAAAACAGATCCTCCAAGTCTCTGCTCGCCAATGTGCTCGATATTGATGATGATTTTCGTAATAGCTGCCGCCCAATGACACCAGGCGGAACTCTACCGCACAATCCTGCATTTTATCGCACTGTTTATGGGTAACCTTGATAAATGAGTTTTTTTTTGCTTTTTTCTTGCCATTTGTTTTGCTTAACTGTTTTTCTATTAAATATTAATGTATTTTCATTTCGTCTCTGCGTCACTACGTCACTACGTACTCAATGCGCAGTCAAGGTGACGACGGCAGCATTGGCCCGATTGGCAGCACCCGCATGCCCGATGCCGTCACACACCACACGTGTATAAAAACATCAGCGGAATATGAATTAGGTTTAATTTTAAAGGAAATTCGCTTTATCACCGATCAGGTAAGTCAACAGCTTTGCAACCTCATAGATACACTTTCATGTTTATTTATTAATATTACATTTAACCTCTGACTTATCAAAGTATAAAAAATATTTATATTGTAGATTTTTCAATACATTGGATTTATTTTTTAAATATTTATGCTTTGATTTTAATTTTTTTCCAACACCGTATTTTTAGTATTTTATTTAAAGATTTTAATTTTCTGAAAGCAATTGCAAAGCGTTTAGTTATTTCATTTTTAACTCAAATTTTGATTAAAATATGACAAAGTTCTATCAACAGCTTCAATTGACTTCAAGTGCTTCAATTAACTTCAAGGGCTTCAATTGACATCAATAGCTTCAATTGCAGTCAATGGCTTTAAGATTTCATTGACTGCAATGCTTTCAAGTGACTTCAATAACTCAATAAATAACTTCAATAACTTCAATAAATGGCTTCAATTTAGATCAATGACTTCAATTAACTTCAATGGCTTCAATTGACTTCAATGCCTTCAATTGACTTCAATTGATAACAATGATTTGAATTGATTTCAATTGCTTCAATTGACTTCAATTGACTTCAGTTGACTTCAGTTGACTTCAGTTGACTTCAGTTGACTTCAATTGACTTCAGTTGACTTCAATTGACTTCAGTTGACTTCAATTGACTTCAATGACTTCAATTGACTTTAATGGCTTCAATTTACTTCAATAGTTTCAATTGACTTCAATTGCCTTCAGTTGACTTCAATTAACTTCAATGACTTCAATATCATCAATTAACTGCAATAACTTCAATTGACTTCAATGGTTTCAATTGAATTCAATATCTTCAATTGACTGCAATGACTTGAAATGACTGCAATGACTTCAACTGCCTTCAACTCAATCAATATGCATTCATGACTTCAAAAAATGGTTTTACAAAAGTCTCATCAGTTATTAACTTCATGACTTAATGGAAAACTTCATGAAATAGAATGGAAAGATTCAGTAATTTCTAAATGAAGTCTTACTTACTTTACTTTTAATGGCACAACAGCCTCATGGAGGGCCTAGGCCGAGCTTTACGCATCCACTCATATTGTGCGTGTTATATTTGTACATGCATGGAAGGGAGCTACCGTTCAATGCCGAATCTGAACGCCGAAGTTAAAAGCTTTTCATAGGCAATTTTTACTCTTGTCGGTTTGCCATTGCCTGCCAAGAGATGGTGCGGCCGTTTAGAAAAATTATTTTTTTTACTTTTTTTTTTTTTTTATTTAGCGAGATTCGAGATTTGAACCCCGAACCCCGGACACTCTGCGTAGCAGTCCCACGCATTACCACTACGCCACAGCGATCACAAATGAAGTCAACAAACTTGATAACTTGAAATGACTGCATTATTTTTCAGCGCTGATATTATTTTTCTGTCAATATTCGACTAGGTCTGACAGTATACAAATTGTTCTCCCTGAATCCGAATAGATGTTTTTAACTTTATGTGAGAATATTTATGTAAATGCCTCGAACTACATCTGATTACTTTTGACAGCCACTAACTAATTAAGAATGTATTTGTTTGTCGGACTGCATTGCAGATTGAAGTATTTTCATAGTGGCTGTTCACCATTGCGCAAGCATGAAAGACTGTGCGAGAGAGACAGTTAGGAAGGTAAGGTAGTAACAGAGACAAAGAAGTTTTGCGCTCTCATTTTTACTACCTTCCTTAGCTATCTGTCTCTGTCGCACAGTCTTTCATGCTTGCGCAAGTGTGAACAGCCACAAAAGAAATACTACTTAACTTAAAGAAATCAAACAATTAAATATTTTATTGAAGATATATGCTTTTTTTCATTTAAAAAACAATATTTTTTTTTTGTTTGAGTTCGTCTTTTATTTAATTTAAATTATTTTGTTAATGCTACAGCAAAAAAAAGAGATATTGTAAATACATTATATTTAGAAATCATTATAAAAATTGCATGGGCTTTAAATTTTCAAGCTTTAAAATACTATTTGCAATCTTTAATTTATACTAAGCTAAGCATAGTTTTATAATTTAAAATGTGTTACTTAATATCTGAAAAATCTAGAAATAGTTTTCGGAAACAAAAGAACTCAATAATTCCAACCACAACAAACAAACAAAAATTTATGTATTTTCTCTTTTTCCCAATTTTTAATTTTTTCTTTAACAAATGCAAATCTTATGATGAAAAAATTTTAAAAATAAATAAAACAAAATCAAACCCCATAAAACAAAAATTCATACATTTAAAAAAAAAACTTCTCGAAATAACCACAAAAAAAAAAAAAAATACTAAATTCAAACTCTCCAGCTACGTAAAGAAGACGAGGACAATGACGTTGCCAATGATTGGAAATTTGCAGCTATGGTCGTTGACAGACTGTGCCTTATCATATTCACATTGTTCACAATATTAGCCACAATAGCTGTACTACTATCAGCACCACATATTATTGTCTCGTAGCCATATGAGCGAGGTTATTGTTATTGGTTTTATTATAAAATCAATTTGTTAATTATTAAATTAATAACGAAAATTTTTAAGTAAACAAACAAACTGACAAAAAAAAAAACAATTTAAATAAAAAGAAAAAAATGAAAAATCCTTTAAAAAATCCACTAAACCAAAAAAAAAAAACAAAAAAAAAACCGAAAAAACAAAACTTTCTTAAAACAATAATTTAAAACAAATCCTTAAAAGAAACAAAAAAAAAACAAAACTTTAACTTAACTACACCGCAATGAAAAAAAATAGCAAAAAACCGGAATTTTGAACTCTAAAAGTAAATGAGAAATCTAAATAAAACATTAAATCTTTTAAATTCAAAACCAAAGCAAAAAAAAATCGTAAAACTTTGAAAACTTTAAAACAAAAAAAACAAAAAAAATATTTAATTTATTTTTTTGTTTTTCTTTAACAGCTTTAACTATTAAACAAATTTTATAAAAGAAAACTAAACCAATTAAAATTTTCAACATAAATCTTCAATAGCTTAAAAAATGTACACAATCTCATAATTACCCAAATCCATTCCTAGAACAACATCAGTTTCTTTACATTTACTTTTTTTAGATGATATATATGAAAGATGAATTTTTGATTTTTTAAATATTTTTTTTTTGTTTTCAATTTAAATATAATTTTTTATTTTGTTTTTCAAAATAGCAAAATAAAATTTCTATATATATTTGTACCACTCATTCTTAAGATATTTTGATCAACGGTTGTTGATCGCATTTCAGAACTCTTAATCAGGTACCATCGCATTTGGAACTCTAATGTTCTCAAGATCGATTATCGAAGATTTTATTCTTTATATATTGATATCAGTGCAAGTAGTAGTTTCAAATCTAATGTAAAGCGTCTGCGTCGGTCACCGATCCGTGCGTTATGCGGATGCTCCCCTTGTTCCGTTGGGATTCGTTCGTTCGTTAATGCTCTCAAGAGAGAATTTTCGAAGATTTTATTTACTAATCAACGGTTGATCAGATTTTAGAACATTTAACCAGTACAAGTAGTTCAAATATCGCATTCTCAAAAGCAAGTTACCAATGATTATATTCTAGATTGGATCAGCAACATTTAGCAGCCAAAAACTTTGTATTTGATATCTTCTTGATATATCAGATTTCATCTGACACCTGTTGGCAAGAGTTAATCGCCGCTTGATCTTAAGGCTGACATTACTGTAGGTTTAAATTCTGGATCCTAGGTAAACGAAATCTTTGACGACTTCAAAAGTATAATAGTAACATAATTGTCAAGGTGCCATGACTCTTTGTTTGTTGACACAAGGTATTTCGTTTTGTCCTCGTTCACCACTAGACCCACTCGACGATACTCCCTTTCCAGGTTGGAGAATGCTGCACTGACTACTCGAGCGTTTTTGCCAATGATGTACCAGTACAAGTAGTTCAAATATCGCATTCTCAAAAGCAAGTTACCAATGATTATATTCCAGATTAGATCAGCAAACTCAGTCATTCACTTTTCGCAAAATCATTATTGATCTCTGATTTCAGTTTGAAGTTTCTTTCACACATTTCACAGCAAATCGACTAATCAGAAGATTATGATTATACACACATCAAGTGTTTACAAATCCTAAGCATTTTTGGACCAGTCTTTCATAGTTTACTCCAACATCGGTGCAACAGAAAGATCTTGTCTAGTTTTTTCTTACAAAATCATCTAAGGAGTTCCAGTGATCTTTGGCAGACTGGTGAAGTTTTTTTTTTTTTGTTGCAGTCACCACTTTGTGTGGACCCCTATGAATGCAGAGCATTGTGTTGATTGAAAGGAAGATTGATACCTAGGTGTGAGAAAGAACGAGTGAGAATGAGAGACGGAATGGGAATGGGAATGCACAAAATAAAATATTTTCAAAAACTTATCGCTGATCTTCTAATCAATTCTTCAATATTGAATTACTCTGATTGATTGTCACTGCATTGCGCTGTATTTGATTACATTTAGCAGCCAAAAACTTTGTATTTGATATCTTCTTGATATAGTATCAGATTTCATCTGAACGTATGCAACTGATCATAATTCACTGCAATTTCACCAGCTACTTGATTATGCTTTGGAATGATTTTGATTACTTTTGATATCAATTAGCTCTTTGAGACTCCATTTGATAACCAATTACTGTATCCTTGATTGCATTCGACTAAATCTGATCACGATGCTTTACTTTTTGCCTGGCACTAATCGCTGATATTTTGATCGTTTAAGAAATGATCCTTCTCAGATTTTTTAAGTTTATTTTTTGCTTTAGTGACCCATACACCTACAATTTTTACTTGAAATAGTATTTTCTAGAATCTAAGATTATGTGTAGTCTCTTTTAACTACCAATTTGCATTCACCATCTAAAATCAGTGAATTTCAAGTAAGTAATTCAACAGCAACAAAAAACATATCGATAATAAAAGTAAATCGACAAATCCTACTTATATTCGTTTTGATATGAATTGCGTAAAGTAGTCATCAACTACATTAATCATCACATTTTATCTTCAGTGTAGTTTTCTAGATTTGTTTTTTTTTTTTTAAGCAAATATTAACTAATTAGGTCTTACACAATAACAACAAAATGAAGCTGGAAAACTCGCATTTTACTTGAAATAGAAGAAAAACAAAGAACAAAATAATTGATTTTCAACGTAAACCAAATAAAGATGAGGTTAAATTTTGAATGTACCAAAAATGAGAAAATTCATAAAAAAAAAACAGAACTGGTAGAATTTTTTTGCATTGTATAGACCGAAAACGTTAAACATAGAAAAAAAATAATACAAATAGGATTCATATAAACATAAATAATCGTCGTACATACATATATAGAGCAGAGCAATAGAAATACATACATACATACATACATACATACATCAATAGATGACATAAGAAAAATCATTAAATATAAAAACACACATAGAAGATATAGGGAAACTGAGAGATAAGATTCACAGATAGGTTTTTACTAGATGAAGTCATCTACATAATTTTGATTAAATTAATTCTTTTATTACCTTCCATTATTTATTTCGATTTTAGTTTTAAATTACGTAAATTTTTGATTTGATTTGAAAAACGGTTTCCGGAGCGCAAAAACCATTATGGAAAATATTGCATGATAGTCACGAATTAATGAAAAAAGCAAATAAAATTTCAATAAGAAATAAAGAAACTGCCATTACTTGCATTGCAAAAAGAAAGAAAGAAGAAGAAAACACAATAAAAATATTCAAAAAGTTTTTATATTAGATTATGTGTAATATAAAAAACGACACAAAAAGTAAATGCAAAATTTTACATTCACCCAAACAAAAAAAAAAACAAAAATCCAATATTTCCCCTACTTTCCTACTACTTATTTTTCTTCCTCAATCAAAATTCATACACTTTAAAAAACCAAAGAAGAAACTCCGAAACTTCCTTTAAAATACAAAACTCTAAATCGCATGAAAACCAATAGAAATAACCCAAGAAACCGAAATGGCGCACAACAAAAGCCAATGAGAGCAAAGTTCTCTATACAAATTTCTACGCTTAAAGAACACATAACAACTTTTGGAAAACACTCACATTGTATATGTCAATAATACTATACATAGTTTATAAAGAAAAAAGAAAAAAGAAAAACGAAAAGAAAAGAAAAGAAAAGAAAAGAAAAGAAAAGAAAAGAAAAAAAGAAATACTTAATAATAATAAAAACAGAAACCTCTTCAAGTCTCATACACTTCGCTGCCATGCTATGAAATGCATTCACACTGTGCTCAAAATCGCAGCAGCGCACTTGATTTGTATTTTACAGTGTGGTATGCCTGGCCCTCTAAGGTTCATTGGGTTGCGTAGGCCTTTTTAGAAAATACCTAATGAGCTAAAGAATGCTTTAAATGAATTATGAAAAATTGTTGAATTGAATTGAAAAACGAAAAGAAAAGAAATGAAAAGAAAACAACAACAACAACAACAACTACAAATACAACAAGATAAATGAAATGGTTGCGAGCAATAATATTTGCGTGTTGATGAATTGCATAATTTTTTGGTGAAACAAAAATGCCCAATGATCGATCGATTTATTGTTTGGTTTACAAGTAAGTAATACACTAACAAACATAGATAATGATTTACCATGAAGAAGCAGTCACGTTCTAAAGCGAATATAGCATAAATTAATTGAAAAATATTTCAAAATTAACTTGAAACAGTGAACACGATATAAAAAAGGAAGCCTGAACAAAATGTATTAGTTTCAATGTAAGCGTTGATGATGTATTCCAAAAAAAAAAAAAAACACTATATGGTATAGGTACTAAACAAATATAAGCGAATATGTATTAAATGCATGATTTTTTTTTTTAGTAAATCTTGGTATTTCCTTATTTATTTATTTAAAATCAATGGCAAGTATAGAATATGAGTGAAATTCGAATAAAGGAAAAAAATTGTTCACACTCTAAAAGTAGGATTAAATGGAAAAAATTTAACGCATGCGATTAAAATTTTTCACACTTCTAAATGTAGGATTAAAAGGAAGAAAATTTAACGCATGCGACAAAAAGTTGTTCATACCTCTAAATGTAGGATTAAAAGGAAAAAATTTAACGCATGCAACAAAAAGTTGTTCAGACCTCTAAATGTAGGATTAAAAGGGAAAAATTTAACGCATGCGATAAAAAATTGTTCACACCTCCTTTCCTTTTAAAGTAGGATTAAAGGGAAAAAATTTAACGCAGGCGATTAAAAGTTGTTCAGAACTCTAAATGTAAGATTAAAAGGAAAAAATTTAACGCATGCGATAAAAAGTTGTTCAGAACTCTAAATGTAGGATTAAAAGGAAAAAATTTAACGCATGCGACAAAACGTTGTTCAGACCTCTAAATGTAGGATTAAAAGGAAAAAATTTAACGCATGCGATAAAAAGTTGTTCAGAACTCTAAGTGTAGGATTAAAAGGAAAAAATTTAACGCATGCGACAAAAAGTTGTTCATACCTCTAAATGTAGGATTAAAAGGAAAAAATTTAACGCATGCGACAAAAAGTTGTTCAGACCTCTAAATGTAGGAGTAAAAGGAAAAAATTTAACGCATGCGATAAAAAATTGTTCACAACTCTAAAAGTAGGATTAAAAGGAAAAACCTTAACGCATGCGATAAAAAGTTGTTCAGACCTCTAAATGTAGGAGTAAAAGGAAAAAATTTAACGCATGCGATAAAAAATTGTTCACACCTCTAAAAGTAGGATTAAAAGGAAAAAATTTAACGCATGCGATAAAAAGTTGTTCAGAACTCTAAATGTAGGATTAAAAGGAAAAAAATAAACGCATGCGATAAAAAATTGTTCACACCTCTAAAAGTAGGATTAAAAGGTAAAAATTTAACGCATGCGATAAAAAATTGTTCAGATCTCTAAATGTAGGATTAAAAGGAAGAAAATTAACGCATGCGATAAAAAATTGTCCAGACCTCTAAATGTAGGATTAAAAGGAAAAAAATTAACGCATGCGATAAAAAGTTTTTCATTCCTCTAAATGTAGGATTAAAAGGAAAAAATTTAACGCATGCGATAAAAAATTGTTCACACCTCTAAAAGTAGGATTAAAAGGAAAAACCTTAACGCATGCGATAAAAAGTTGTTCAGACCTCTAAATGTAGGAGTAAAAGGAAAAAATTTAACGCATGCGATAAAAAATTGTTCACACCTCTAAAAGTAGGATTAAAAGGAAAAAATTTAACGCATGCGATAAAAAGTTGTTCAGAACTCTAAATGTAGGATTAAAAGGAAAAAATTTAACGCATCCGATAAAAAATTGTTCACACCTCTAAAAGTAGGATTAAAAGGAAAAAATTTAACGTATGCGATAAAAAATTGTTCAGACCTCTGTAGGATTAAAATGAAAAAAATTAACGCATACGATA
Organism: Palloptera scutellata; assembly: GCA_958295655.1. Classification (NCBI taxonomy): domain Eukaryota; kingdom Metazoa; phylum Arthropoda; class Insecta; order Diptera; family Pallopteridae; genus Palloptera; species Palloptera scutellata. Next base: position 60,977,284 of record OY282452.1, on the reverse strand, counting down.
AGAAGTTGTTCAGACCTCTAAATGTAGGATTAAAAAGAAGAAAATTAACTCATGCGATGAAAAAATGTTCAGACCTCTGACTGTAGGATTAAAAGGAAAAAATTTAACGCATGCGATAAAAAATTGTTCACACCTCTAAAAGTAGGATTAAAAGGAAAAAATTGAACTCATGCGATAAAAAGTTGTTCAGACCTCTGATTGCAGGAAAAGTTATAAGCATTAAAAACATATTCAAGAAAACCAAACGATATTTGTTCAACGATTTTGAAAGGATTCCTAAGAAAATTTCAAGAATGATAAAAAATTCTTAATATATTTATGTGATAGTAAGAAAATTTGTGCAGCCAAAGAAACTAATTATTGGAATTGGTTGTTTGGCAACTGTTGCAGCTAAAATTCTGAATCAATTGGGTCTAAGATTTATCACAAAAAATGAATATAAATTCAGGGAACCATTTGAGCTAAAAAAAGACAGAACGAAAGGGTAGTTCTATTTTTGAAAAGTGGCTGTCCGATTGAAACCTAACTTTAAACTTACTTCATATTTCTTGAAACAAGATACACTCCAGTAGACGGTTTAAAGGGGAAGAGACTATATCGGCTTCCGCCCTCACCTTCTGTTCTTCAGCCCTTCCCTTCTCAAACATGCACATAGTTCTTTAATCGAACATCAATTCTGTATGTTTTTCTGAAAAAAAAAAAGCAGTTGACAGAAAAGTTTGAAAAGAAAGTGAAATATCGTAGCCGAAAAAATCTTCTTCAATCTTAAAATGAAAGTTTAAAGATTCTAACAGTATAACAGTGGAAAATCAACGAAAAGAATTGAGCAAGGGCTTTCCTGGTGTTGCTGTTTTTCCACCGATTTGTAATTGGAAATAATTCTATTTTTATGGTCACATCTTTAGAAGAAATTGTGAGCATTTTTAATGTTTTTTGGCCATCAAAAATCATCTTCTTTATCTTTTAAAGGCACAACAACTCATGGTGGGCCTGGGCTGTGCTTTTTTCGCATTCACTCATAGAAGGTGCCTACAGTTGTATGCTGAATCCGAACGGCGAAGTGAAAAGCTTTCCATAGGCAATTTTTACTGCTGTAGGTTTGCCATTACCTGCCTGGAGATGTTGGTGACGTAAAGAAAAATAGTTTTTCCTACTTTTTGGTTTTGCATGTGCCGAGATTTGAACCACAGACACTCTGCGTAGCAGGCCAACGCACTACCAACTACACCATAGAAACCACACAGAAATCATCCTATTTTCTAGTTCTGAGCAAACTCAAATTACATAATATTTTCAACTAAATTTAGCAGACTGAGTTGAAAGGCTCTTGAAGCACCTTAAAGCTTGTTAAATTTAACGTCGATAACTTGGGTATGGTCAGCGGGATTTTAAAATCTCCTTTTACCCAAACGTGGAGCTTTTAAAAAAAGTTTTGTTCAATATCTTCATATGTATGTATTTCTAAATTTGATCCAGGAAGTTCTGAAAGAAACTACTTATAAGTCATGATTGAGACACCCAATGAAACGTTTAAGACTTAGGACTCACTTGTTAAAAACTTGTCAGCTTATGAATTAACTCTTCCCCTTTCATTGGTATTGTTTCTAGGTATTCAAAAAGCAGCTTTAATGTGCAATACGATTGGCTATCTTCAATCGCGAAAAACTTGGTCGGAATGGATTTTTAGTAGAAATTACATGAAGAAAAAAATTCTTAGAATTTCGGGAGAAATTCACTGTAGGCCACTCTGAGTCACCCTATACAGAAGTCAAGCACGTTGAGTTGAAGAATGTACCCTCCAATTACATACGACGAATATGACTTATTCTCATGATAGATTCTGAGAATCTCAACGGACATCTGAATAAAAACTATTCAGATTGAAAGTAGACAAATTTTTATCATTTCCTTTTGGGATAATAGCAAACTTAGGAAATGATTTACTAAAATGTTGGAAAAGGGAGAGCAAAATATCGCATGCGATACTGGAGTGCCATGGAAACGTATGCATACAACTGATGAGGCAAATAAATTAAAAAATTAAATAAAAAGTATATTTGGGATGAGATTCTCTCGCCGCTCTCCTTCTCTCTGGCATAACTATGTTAACTCCCTTCAATAACTATAAAGTGCCCTTGACTGCATTATTTAAAAGCCTACATCATTGTTCAGTTAAGGAAATTATTTATTTTATATACATAATTTTTTAGGTAGAACTTCAGCTTGCATGTCAACCAAGTAATCAATTGTCTCATTCTCTCTCTCAAAAATAAGTATTTTTTATGAAAGCAATACTTGAAATATCTGTCATGCTACATAAAATGCATGTATATTATGCATATGCTTGCATTACTATCTAATTAAAATGATAAAACTTTTAAACAACCCTACTGCTTACATTAAAACTATGCATTTTTTGAAGGTCCTTACGAAATAGGGAATTAAAATTATAATAGAAGAAAAATCAAATACTTAGTTTAGCCGCCAAACAAGAAATCGCTCGTTCATTTGATTACAGCGAAAATTTTTTAGTATTTTTTATTTTAGAAAAATAAAACAAAATAACAAGTATCTAAAAATATAACAAAATAAAAAAGAAACTAAATCAACTTCATAAAAAAATAAATATAAAATAAAAACAAAAAATACTAAAATACAAAATAAAAGAATATACAGTAACAAAAACCAGAAAAACACCAAAAACAAAAAAAAAAAAAACACGCACTTCACAAACGAAACTCAAATCAAGAAAGATCAAACGAAAAATTTGAATAAATTTTGTGCTACACAAAAAAAAAAAGAAAAAATTAAAAAAACACTTTGAAACAGAACAACAAATTTTCATATACGAGTACTTAACTAATTTGCAGGCATGTGCTGGCAAGCGATTTTAAATGGGATCGACACTTGATTTCAAATTAATTTCAATTTCATACGAAAGTTGAAACTAGCACATGACTGCCAAATCTCTTATCACATTAACACGAACACTACCAGAATCCGCGACAAACAAGCTACAGGAATTCACACTTCTTCATAGACTCACAGAACACACGCAACCAAAGCACATCATTTATTTAGAATCAAATTAAATCTTAAAAATTTTGATTAAATTTTATTTAAAACTCAACGAAACGTTGAACATTAATAACAAAAATTCAATAAAATTTAATTTTTAAGTTACAGTTATTCTGCTTTTAATTGTAAATCTTGTGCAATAGATACAATCAGAATTTTCTTTGAATATAAAAATAAAAAGGAAAACTTAAACCAAAACTGAAACCAAAAAACCAAATTCTGAAAAGAGCTAAGGAAACCCACACAAAAAAAAAAAACAAAAACAAAAGAATACTTAGATGGTAAAAGTTAATGGAAATAGAAAAAAATTTAAATTATTTATATAAAATCCAGATCTACTGAAAAGCAAGAAAAATGAGCTAAGCAAACTTTGAAAGAAAACATAAAGCATATATACATACTTACAAAATATATAGACATAAATACATATATATAGTTAGAAGTTAGAAAAATGGTAACTAAAAAAACAAAAAAACAAAAAAACCAAACATAAACACAACACAAATGCATGAAAACTGGAATAGAAAATTTATAAAATAGTGAAAAAAAAATCCATAAATGTCAATAAAACAGAAAATGCATCAATAGTTTTCAAACAACAGTAAAAACAAAAACAAAAAAACAAATTTGCTAAAATGTTTTATCTATAAAAACAAAAACCAATTACAAAATAATAGATGTGTGAAAAACATTAAATTTTTTAAAACTTTTTTGTACATTTTATATATTTTTTTGTATTTTTATATGAAAAAACAATTTTTTTTTATAAATAATTTATTTTTTTGCATACATATTTTCTATAACGACAGGTTGTTGATTTGCTTTTTCCATTTGATATCCATTTAAAAATGCTATTACTTTTACCAAATATTTACTGGTATTTGTAAAAATTGTATAAATTTATAAACCAGACAACAAATGAAGAACACTGAGGAAAACAAAAATAAATACATTAAACATAGTCTTTTTTTTACATTTTTCATTTGATTTATTAATTATATTTTTTTATGAGAAAAGTAATAAAATGAATAAAATGTTTCATGTGAAGGAATTTTATAGAACGATTGATCCTAGAGATCGGAAATCTGGTACTCAAAATTAAAACATTGAATTTTTTGTAGAAAAAAGTTCTCGCAGCTTTTTGATTGAAAAATTGATTTTAGTATTGATTTTTTGTGTTTCAAATCTAGTTTAGTTTTCTAGACCATCAACCAGAGATTCTTAGAAATTCTAGAGTAACAGCTTTGCAGATACTCTTCTGTTCCGAAGACTTAAATTTTATATGTTTTCTATCATGTTTTCAAAAAAAAAATAACTCCCAAATTCCATTACATTCATAGAAAATGAGCTTTCTCTCGATTTGTCTTACGATTTTGAGATGAAGAGCTCTGCCAATTAGTTCCAGTTTTCTTCCAATTTGCAGAAGTAGAGCTCTACCGATGTGTTCCGATTTCTATACAAAATTTCTTTCTCTCCCCGTTTCTTTCTTTAGAAGTAGTAGAAGAAGAGCTCTCGTCTTTCAAGATTCTTCTTCTGCTCTCAGATAGACGGACTCGCTTAGCTTAATTTTTCCTTATAACAGAAGAAGGAGCTTAGCCAGTTTTCTATTTGTATGTGCGGTCTACTCTTACTTACTTTTTATTTTATTTTCAGATATTTTCTGTCTGACAATTCAGTTCTATATTCTAATACATAAAATAAATATAGGTAAATTCATATTCCATTTTTTCAAATCTCTGGACTTTTTCCCCCAGACAACCAACATTCTTCACTTCCATTATTCCTCTCTAGAAAACCCCAAAGACATTTGCACATTTTGCAAACATTTTAAATAGTAAAAATGGGACAAAAAATTCAAAGTTATTATTAATGTCATTGCATTTTGAAAATCATCTGTAATTAATGCATTATATAGACACAAAAAAAAAAATAAATAAAATAAATTAAAATTGAATTAAATTTAATGAATTGATTTTTTAATTTTATAATTCTCAAGCAAGAAAAAAAATCATTTGTATATGAATATAAAATTGCTTAAAAGCCAGTATTCTAAATTTGTATTAAATTAATATAGAAAAAAGAAGATAAGAATTACTAAACGCTGAGCTGATGCGCCCACTTCTCCGAGACTTGTAGGGTTTCGTGGAGACGCAGATAGAGTGAACGAAATTTTTTTAAACCTAGAAGCAAAAAAAAATAATTATATATATATATATACCAAAACAAAAACCAACACAGAGCGAAACAGAATAGAGAATATCACAAATACTGCCACAGAAAAACACAAACAAAATAAATCCGAAACTAAACTAAAGTTTGAAAACATAAAATAACAAAGTAAAACAATAATTAATTTAAATTTTCTATACAAAAAAATAAGTTTGCTTAATAATTTAGAGATTAAAAAAACAAACACACACCACACACCACACACCACACACCACACACCACACACCACACACCACACACACACACACACACATACAAAAAACAAAACACTTAGAAGAAATTGAAAACAAAACCGAATAGAATTTCCAATCAATACAAAATAATTAATTAAAATGCAACAACAACAAAAGTGAAACACACACAAAATCCAACAACAAAAACTTAGAACGAGAAATGAAAAATATTAGTAAAAAAAAAAACAAGAATACATATATATGATGTAAAATTTAAGCAATTTTAATTGTAAATTTTGTGAATGGAGAATTTTTAAACAATAGCAAAGAAAACACAACAAAATAAAAGCATGCAAAAGCAAACAGTTTTAAAGGTAAAACAACCAACCAAAAATAAATAATAAAACTAGTAATTACACAGAAAACACAAGTAAATAGGAAATATTTCAAAATAAACCCAAAAAAAACAAAGAAGTAAGCAAACATTTTTTTTTTTTTTTAATGAAAAACACAAAAAATTAGATTGAAAGAAATTTTTCCTCAAAATAAAACAAAAGAGAATTAAAAAAACTAACTAGTTGCATTTAAACCAAAATTTTACTAAATTTAAATTAAAATTTTTAATAAATAAATATTTATTAAAAAGAAATATAAAAATAAACTAACTTCTTTCACTATTAAAACAAAACAAACAAAAAATCATTGAAGAAAAATCCAAAATCCAAAAAAAAAATTTAATTAGCAATTTAATAAATTTAATACTAGTTATTAAAATGAAAACAAAAACCAAAAATACATTAGCAAAATACATAAGAAACGTAAATTAAAATTTAATAAAAAGCGCTGATTTTTTTATGTCGTATTAGTATTAAAAATGAAAACAAATGAAACCAAAAAATAATTAGAAGAGAAATAAAATTTTGACTTTAATAGTAAAAATTATATAATAAAAAATTGTAAATTTTTATTAAAATAAAACCAAAAATTAAAACAAAACAAAAAAAACACTAGTTTAATTTAAAAAAAAAAAGAGAAAAAAATTAATAATATGAAATAAAATGCAATTTTTTTTGATGAAGCGAGTTAAAATTTAAAAAAAAAAACCAAAAATATTAAATAATATTTAAAAACAAATTTTGTGAAGCAAGTTAAAATAAAAAAATAAAAGAAAATTTAAAAAAAAGAAAAACTTTAACTTGAAAATTATCAATTGATTAGCGAAATCAAATAATAAAATAATAAAACAAAAATGATGAAATTATTAAAAGATGAACTAAAAGAAAATAATTGCTGAAAAAAAAAACTAAAAAACAACAGCAGCAGAAGCTTAAAACCATACACGTTGTTCGTGTTCGCACCCACAAAAAGCAACAAAAAAAAAAACACTCACACATAAAAATAAATTATTGTGATGGGTGAAAAAAAATAAAGTTATCAAAATATTAAAAAAAAAAATTAAATTTATGCCAGAAATTTGTTACTATTTTGATTTAAATTTTTCTGTACTTTTTATTACCAATGTAAATTGGAACTTGGGTGTATGGATGTGAAGAAAGCCGAGAACCAGGACAGTTCCTCAAGCACTCAGGCTATGTAGCCCATTGTACTTAAAAATTGAAACTTTCTTAGGACTTCTTTGCTGACTCCGAGTGCTACTAAACAATTGAAGTTTAAACCAAGAGTATGCAAAAAAAAAAAATCTCGCCACACTCAAGGACTTGGCTTTTCGAATTTTCTGTGTTCTGGATCATTTCTAATATGTACGAGTACGAAGTACTTTAATGGTTTTTCAATGTACCATGCTTCTGCCCCGCTACGACTACTGCAGATTATGTAACATGATGGTTCATGATGATTCATCGGGTGAATTAAGGATCCCTTTACCAGAATCTTCATTCATCTGGGTATTTCCTCGGAGCGATAATTTTATTTCTTTTATCCTAATGACATATGGTATATAGTTTTTATAGTAAATAGAATAATAATTACAATTATAATTAATGTCAAGTATTTTTATTTTTCTTTAAATAACTATTAACTAGTTTTAGTTAAGTATTTGTTCATTAATTAGTAATAAGCTTCAAAACAAATAGAACGAACTTAAGTTCTTTCATTCAGAACAAAAGAGATAGCTAATTTAAACATAAAAAAAAATATAAAACTCCTGCACTTTATATTCAAAGTAATAAAAAAAATTCTTGCAAAAAAACTCAAAAAGAAACAAGAAATTTTTAAAACAAAAAACCAAAAAAAAATTCTGATGCCTGCGCAGTTTGTCAACAGACTTTAACAGACTAAACAACTAAATTGAAAATCTTTTAGCATAAATGCAAAATATAAATATATAAAATAATAAAACGACTGAAAGCAAGGATCATGTCTGTACGAGGATTACCGAGGAACAGGAACGTATGTATTCGAAAAGGAAGTTATTTTGAAATTTTCTAACTAAAATTATTAACCTATATTTTACGTGATTCCTCCACCTTCAACATTATTTCGAATAATTCGAATAAAATCGTTTATTTAAGTTTAAATAGTTTATTTAAGTTTAAAACCATAACCATAGCATACAACTACCATATTTATCTTCTTTCATAAAATATATTTGCTTACTTTAAACTATGAACATACTCGTAGATATAGAATTTTTTTTCAAGTTTCTATAATTCACTTTTCTTAGTAATTAAATAGATCAAGTAAATCAATACTTCCCCCTAAAATTTAATATCTAATTAAGAACACTTCACACACTTTATTCTGGCATGTTTTTCACATCACTTTTCCAACAATTTTAAGCATAATCATTAAATAAACACTGCTCGCCATTTAATTCACAACATTTCCAAAACAATTTGCATATGTGAAATGTTACATATTAGATTTCAAACTCTTTACTTAATTTCATGCACGCATGCGCAATAGAAAATTTTTCAATAATTCCCTATAACATTGGATTTTCCTGCATAAAGTATTTTTTCTTAATAGCATAAGTTTATTATTAATAACAAAAAAAAATATTACTTATAAAATTTATCACTAATATAAAGAATTTTCTATTTTCCACAAAAAAAAAAAAAAACAAAAAAACAAAAAACAAAACCCCACCAAAACGAAAACATTTCTCACGAGTTGTGTGTAAATACGTTGTGGTAAGTGAGACTTAAGGAATTTTACATAAATCTACATATATTTAAAGCTAATTGTCCTATGAAAAGTACCGTGTATCTCTGGTGGATCCATGAGCGTGAAGAAAGAGTTGAGGAGGGATGAAAGAAAATATTTCAAAAACAACTCACTTCCGACTGGTGCAACGAGCACGGAATCAACTGTCGTCATAATGCAATGACCAAATTTTGATTCACTTGCTCCAAATAGTATATCACTTATCTCAGGCCTTATCCTAAACGGGAAACTTAACTGGCGTGCTAACACATTAGAATCATGTGAGGTAATCATGTAATTGTATACCAGTGTTATACGTATGGCCTTTTCTTATCTACGGTGTAATTGCTTTGTGGACTGGCATATCTCAACGAGCACTCACCATAAAGACTTAGACAAAATACATCGACTGCCTTCAATGTTAATTATAGGAGCTCTGAAAACATCATCTTAAAACCACTGTACACTAGACTGCATCTTCATCCAATATGTAGATCTATTCGAGAAGATCCCAGCGTCAGACTACCACCATCCCTGACTTCTACTATTCATCTCTAGAAAACCCCGTCAATTTCTGTTGTGCAACTGAATGCATTCCATAAATGCTTTCGCAGAAATTTGAGTAGTAACAGAAGAGAGTTCTAACCTATGCCTTACCAAAAACGCATTAAAGTACTTATAAGTCTGGACCGAATCTACATAAGCAGGGTAGTTTCATTTCCGATCCGGCAATCTCTCTCATTATCTATCATGCCTGCAGACTAGGTTTCCTCTACGAAACCTTTTGCAGAAGCTGTATTAAATCGAAAAAGAGAATGAAAGAATTTTCCCTCTTCTATGTAACTGCCAAATTCTGGAAAAAACAAAATTCTGGAAGCACTTTCCTCTGAAAAACTCACAGAACTGGTTTCAGAGGTTGCCAAAGAGAGTTGCTAGGCTTCATCGAAAGCACAGAATGATGTCACTGCCTGCTCTAGCAGCCGGCAAACACAAAATTCTGGAAGCACTTTCCTCTGAAAAACTCACAGAACTGGTTTCAGAGGTTGCCAAAGAGAGTTGCTAGGCTTCATCGAAAGCACAGAATGATGTCACTGCCTGCACTTTCCTCTGAAAGACTCACAGAACTGGCTTCAGAGGTTGCCAAAGAGAGTTGCTAGGCTTCATCGAAAGCACAGAATGATGTAACTGCCTGCTCTAGCAGCAGGCAAACACAAAATTCTAGAAGCACTTTCCTCTGAAAGACTCACAGAACTGGTTTCAGAGGTTGCCAGAGAGAGTTGCTAGGCTTAATCGAAAGCACAGAATGATGTCACTGCCTGCACTTTCCTCTGAAAGACTCACAGAACTGGCTTCAGAGGTTGCCAAAGAGAGTTGCTAGGCTTCATCGAAAGCACAGAATAATGTAACTGCCTGCTCTAGCAGCAGGCAAACACAAAATTCTGGAAGCACTTTGCTCTGAAAAACTCACAGAACTGGTTTCAGAGGTTGCCAAAGAGAGTTGCTAGGCTTCATCGGAAGAACAGAATGATGTAACTGCCTGCACTTTCCTCTGAAAGACTCACAGAACTGGCTTCAGAGGTTGCCAGAGAGAGTTGCTAGGCTTCATCGAAAGCACAGAATGATGTAACTGCCTGCTCTAGCAGCAGGCAAACACAAAATTCTGGAAGCACTTTGCTCTGAAAAACTCACAGAACTGGTTTCAGAGGTTGCCAGAGAGAGTTGTTAGGCTTCATCGAAAGCACAGAGTGATGTAACTGCCTGCTCTAGCAGCAGGCAAACACAAAATTCTGGAAGCACTTTCCTCTGAAAAACTCACAGAACTGGCTTCAGAGGTTGCCCGAAAGATTTGTTAGGCTTCATCGAAAGCAGCAAATGTTTTAATTAGGAGGTCTCCCTGAATTCTCTATGAAAACCCTCAATAACCAAGCATAACTTGCTGCTTTCTCACCTTTACATTCACGTAGGCTCACTAGGGAAAATTCAGTGAGGAACAAAGAGAAATATATACCTAGACATTTTTTAATCAGATTAACTAAAAATTCGTAAAAATCTTATTGTTCAATGAGAAAGTCTTCCAGATTGATTGGTTTAACACCAAATAGAATATTCGGAAAATATCAAATATCAAAAAAGTAACTAGTTTACATACCATTTATATAACTAGTTAGCTCCTATACTAAAACTAATACACTTTGAATCAAGTGAGTGGAACGGAGTAATTTCAACTACTATAATTGAAATAAAAGCAAATACATTTAGACAATTTCTACTCTCAAATTAACTACGTACCTTCAAGAAGTTCTTCTTAACTTAAAGATGCTCATACCATATGCTAAGCGTATAGCCCAGTAAACCGGAACAAAAAAACGCTGTACTTTTGCTTTCCTTTTCTCTCACTCTCTATTTCTTTGAGAGTTATCACATATTGAGTGCGATTGCTCCGCACTTCGGTATCTACACAAATTCAAAAGAAAGTTCGGTGTTTGTGCGAATCAACTTTGCGATTTGTTCATATTCTCTTTTATAGCATATAATTCCGACTCGTCACCACCTACCTTCCCTCTCCAGCACTTCAACAAGAACAAAAAAAAAAAGAAAATGCTGAAAGAAATTTCTACAAATCTTTTCCAGACTTTGTGATAGGTTCTTTTGCAGTGTCATTGTTGGTATTGCGCTGGATTTTGTTATGCCGAGTACTCGGGTTTGAAACTCGCCACAGGAAAAGTGAAAATGTATGCAGATAAAAAATAGGCCCGGCCCTTTCATTCTCATTCGTGCACAAATATAACTCTCTGAGTTCCTAAAAAACTCAACATCTATGAAAATGACTTGATCAATACTACAAAATGCTCAAAAAAAAAGAAGCGATTCAAAGAGCTCGAAGTTTATCATTAGATGAAAAAGAAACGAAACATTTCAAAATAATGAGTGCTCTTTTGGGAAGGCTTAATGCAGCAATAAACAAGCAAGTCAAATATTTGAAGAATTTTTAATATGGTAGAGTTCAATACTGATGTGCTTACGTTCACGAGCGTTTATAATGATTTGCTCGCATGAAAGAGCTCCCACTCAAAAGAGAGTGAGGGCATTTTGATTGCCCTAAGCTCTCTGATCTAGGCTGTGTTCTTTCTATAATGAATTTTGATTGATTCTGAATCCTCTATAGGATAATTCTACTTATTTCCATGATTACTTTCCTCATGTTCCCATTTGGATTCCTACTTTTCATATGACAATTATGAAAAATCGAAAGTAACCAAAAATTTATAAAAATTTTAAATTTCCAAGCAAATTTTTTTTTTTAATTTTTCACTTACATTAAAATAAATAAATTTTTTTTTACCGATATGTAACTTAACCTAATCTTTATTCATACTATAAGCTTAACAAATTCTCTATTCCTATGCCAAAAATTTCTTAGCAAGAACTGAAAACATAAAATGCTCCGCCTGAAGTTTGACAGCAGTTTGAGCAGTTACGCTATTGATGACCAACAGTGAATAATCAATCAGCAACGGTTATTGATTAATACTTAAATAAAATACTTATTTTGTTACTTAGTATTAAGTGATTATTTTCAATTGAAATTGGAAGAAATTTTAAATAAAAATTGGAAGAATTTAAAAACAAAAAAAAAACACAAAAATTAAAAATATAAACCTAAAATTCTATGCAATAGTTTGAGTAAATTTTGTAATTGTGATTTGCAATAAATTAGTCTAAATATCTGTTAAGATATGAAAAAAAAACTAGGAAAATTTGTTTATCATTCAAAAATAAACTTTTCAATCCACTAACTGAGTAAGTAATTTTTTTTAACATAGTCATAAAAACACCTTTTTTGAAAACGAACGAATACCAACGGACCCTCGTCCCGCCCAACAAGACCGTGGAGCGCATCCCCATCCTTAACATTATATTTTTCAATGCCAACTAAAATATTGCAGTATTGAAAAAAAATAATGGAAAAAAATACAGCATACTTTATCTTTAGTATCGAGCTACTGTTAAAAAGAATAACAACAAGTAATGGAACAGCTGTGATAGCTCCTTTCCAAAATACCATTCAGTGCAAATATTCTCTCGTAATTCTCCTTTACTTTATGATATCTTTACTTATAGGTATTTTTGACATAATGAATCTACCACAAAGATCACTGAAGATGAGGCAGGTCACTCTGGCAGGTTTCGAAACGATCTATCTGCTTGATCTATGATCGTGGTTATTCTTGGGCATCAATCTTTATTATAGCTGAACAAATTTACTTAAAATACAATGGCCTAATGTAAGGAGTGGGTCGAATAAAATTGTCTGGTATAAAAATGATGAAATCTTTTGAATCAGTAGTCCGATTTTTTTAAACCAAAGTATTTTATTTTGCTATCGCTGTGGCGAAGTGGTAGTGCGTTGGACTGCTGCGCAGAGTGTCCGGGGTTCGAATCTCGGCACAGGCAAAATCAAAACAAAAAAAAGTAGAAAAAATAATTTTTCTACACGGGCACCACCTCTTGGCAGGCAATGGCAAACCTACAAGAGTAAAAATTGCCTATGAAAAGCTCTTCACTTCGCCGTTCGGATTCGGCATTAAACTGTAGGTCCCTTCCATTCATGTACAAATATAACATGCACAACATGAGTGGATGCGAATAGGTCGCCCTAGGCCCTCCATGGGCTGTTGTTCCATTAAAAGTAAAGTAAAGTTTATATTTTATTTTGCAAATTATTTTTAGATTAAAAAAATAAAAACAAGAAACCACAAATTATTAGTATTTAATAAAAAGTTTTAATTTTTCAGGAACCCCTGCCATTAATGTTTTTATGGTAGTGTCCGACATCCTCACAGCTGCTGCAGACCACTTTCTTTTGAAATCTTGAAGGGCTTTGGCCAATTTCTTTGTTACCTTCATCTCCCTTTTTACTAAAGCCCTGTACCTCTCAATTAGCCTTAGTTCTGGACAGTTTGGTGGATTGGCTTCTCTATGCACCAAAATCACTTCATTCCATTGGAACCACTCTAAGGCTGTTTTGCTGTAGTGACATGAAGCGAGGTCAGGGCAAAAAAACGTGGACACTTCATGTTGGCGTAAAAATGGAAGCAATCTCTTTTGCAAGCTAAGCATTCCTTCAAATATATTTCGCCGTTGATTGTACCCGATGTCACGAATGTGCTGCTCCTTTTGCCACAACTCCAAATTGCCTGCCAAACAAGGAATTACTTTGGGAATTTTGTAATTTTTTTTGGCTGTGAATTTTTCAGCGACATATTCAGCGACCTCGAGAATCAGCTGTATAAAATTCCTGGCTATGTAGCCGGGGAAAAGTCCGCTAAAACATAAGTTTCATCGTCCATTATGCAGCATTCCAATTTCTTGACAAAATCTCGGCTCAACATTTTCGCTCGTTGTTTTGCGGTTTCATTCTGCACGGCGTTTCTATTCGGAACTTTTTAAACTTTGTACGTCCTCAGCCCAGCATCCCTCTTAGTTCTGCGCACGAAATATTCTGAGCAATCAGCCTTCCCCGCCTATTTCCTTCCCGAAATGTTTGGATCTCTCTTTAAAATGGTCACAACGTTCTTCGCCTTCTCACAGTCATGTGGCCCCTTCTTTTTACCAGAACCTTTCTTCCAAACAATACGCAGTTCTTCCTTAAAACGTTTAATAACGCGAGAAATGGTTTTAGGGTTAGGTAGGGGCTATCTTTGGCAATTTTTTTTTTAAATTACCAGTGATGTTGCTTTTGGAATATTTTAATAATATTTTCTCGCACTTCCTTCTTCGTTTGCCATTTTCGCGTTTAACAAATTTTTATTGTCTTTAACTGGCACATCATATTTTCTGACATTTAATTCAAAGCTATTATGATAAAAATTTTTGATTTTGAATCTTTCAATAGCACAGTATGGGAAGAAATGTAACGGACAATTTTATTCGACGCAATCCTTAATAGGTAACATGGAAAGCCTATGGACTGCCCACATGAAATATTTCGAGATATTCAACCTTACTTGATATTATTCCTATACAAAACTATATAAAAAAAAAACCTGAATACTATTATTTCATTTGTAAATTAGATTTTTAATATCAAATACTATCAAATACAACTAAAAACTATTGAGTCAATGAGGAAATTATAATACATTTTTTTCTACCATGCAAATGAATCCAGCTATTGGTATTGTTTAATTCGGAAGTGAATTATATACATATACGAGGTATGATCAAAAAATAACCGTTATTTTTTCAAAAAGTATTTATTTATTCATCAACAACTATCTTGTCCCCTTCAAAGCAAACCCCCTCAGATACCACTAATACTTATGCCAGCGTTTTTTCCAATCCTCGAAACACTTGTGAAACGCGCTTTTTGGTATCGCCAACAGCTCCAGTTTCGATTTTTCTTTTATCTCCTCAATCGTAGCAAAACGCTTTACTTTCATCGGTGTCTTCAGTTTTGGGAAGAGGAAAAAGTCAGCGGGGGGGTCAAGTCCGGTGAATACGGTGGTTGAGGCATGATAACGGTTTTGTTTTTATTTTTGGCCAAAAACTTACGCACAAGCGACGTTGTTTTTGCTCAAAATTTAGCAATTTTGGAACAATCTTCGCTGCCGCACGTTTCATGCCTAAAACATCTGTAAAAATTGCTTGGCATGAGCCGAACGATATGCCGAACATCATCAGCAACCTCTCTGATAGTGATTCGACGATTCGACGATTATCCAAAATCAGTTTCTTCACTGCGTCAATGTTTTCATCGGTTGTTGACGTGCTCGGGCGACCAGGACGAGCATCGTCATTGACATCTTCTCGGCCTTCCTTAAACCGGTTATACCACAATTGAAGTTGTGTTCTGCTCATAGTAGACTCGCCAAAGACCACAGTCAACATTTCAAATGTCCTTGCGCATTTAATTTCATTTCTTACTCAAAACTGAATACAGTTTCTTTGATCCATTTTTTCGAATAGCAAAAAATCGAAGAGCACACCAAAACACGACTAACCTTTTGATCTGTCAAAAACAAACTGACAATCCAAAATGGTTGGTATTGCCAACATATATAACAGACATGTGTACATAACATAACAGAAAAAAAATGGGAAAATCGAGCATACGCAACTCACGAAATTTGAAAATAACGGTTATTTTTTTATCACACCTCGTATATCAAAACACAAGGAATTTGTATTTATTTGTATTAATTAAACATGATTAACAAATTTATTGGAAGGAAAAATTGTACAATAAATAAATTGAAGAGCCCAACCGACCGGTGTGAAAGTGTTCTAGGGAATAACTAACAGAAAGCAATAGCAGGAAAAGAAATAGAATGAAAAAAAAACAAGGATAGAGAAAATAAATAGAAATGAAAAGGAAAGAAAAGAAAAGGTACGTCAGGATGACTTAAACAGTTAATAATCCATTAAGTTTCTCGAAATCGTCACAGCAAATATTCCACAGTGAATCAGTCGTATGCCAGTCAGTTTCAATGCAGCCAGCCTTTCGGGATTTTTAAATATTTATTTATAAATTTGTTAATGCAAATGATATTCTCCTGTTTCTCTGTTTGACTTGAAACCAAAATTCATATCGCATGTGATTTAAATGTAATTTTAGCATTTGAATTCAATTATAAATAATAACATCGAAAACAAAAATATTTGTTTATGGCATTAACTTATTGGACTAACGAGTACACGCCCGCAAAAAAAAACAAACCAATGCCTTCGTATATCTCAAAATAGAAGCGGGTGTTATAGCGTGCGGCACCGCACAATCATTGCCTACAATTTACACAAATCGCCAAACGATATCAAAACAAAAGGCAAAAAAAACACAACACCAACAACAGCAACACCAACAACAATACCAACAATACCAACACCAACAACAACTATAAATCACAAATAAAAACGTGAGGACTAAAAATAGCAACCAGCGACAAAACGTTTACGTGACTAGCGGTAATTTTCAAATTGAATACACTAAACAATAAAAATGGATTGTAACGACGAAACAAAATCGTTGAAACGTCCCTAAGCACAAACAAATCCAAAAAATACTACGCAGAATATTTTTTTTTTTTTTTTGAAGTAAGTAGGTATCGCGAGAAATTTTTAATGCAACAGAAAATTCAATGAAAGTATTTAAGCAGATAATGTTTTTAATATGGCCGTCATCATTCAGGTGTCATTAACTTCGCAAATAATTAACTTCTTAGACACATTAACACTAAAATGCTCAAGTAGACGCTTCACAACTAGGTATTAATATATTTGAAAGTAAGGATGTCAGTGATGAAATCGTTTTATTTTCGAATTACCTAAATGTGCAATCGCTTATGAGAGCGCCTAACATTATGCAGCATTTTATTTGCTTCTATTCATATGGGAACACTACACTACATTCATGTAGGTACTTGTGTGTGTGTGTGTGTGTGTGTGAGTACGTTATACACACTTATTGTATTGCTTTTTATTTCTTCAGCATTTATTTACTATTTTTAGCAGAAAATGTATACAGGTTTTTTTTTTTTTTAAACGCTTCGTTATTTTCTTTTGTTTTCTCGTGGTTACTTTTTGGCGCGCTATATGAGCATGTTATGAGCAGCAGTTGAGGTAACTGCATGAGTATATTTAGTTGGGTTTTTATTCTAAAACAACAAAATATTACATTCCAAATATTCCAACATCTACGTTGCCCCATCTCCTTTTCATCCAACTATGTATGAGTTTGAAGGCTCATAGGCTCATAGGCTCATTAAACAAAAATTATTCAATATTCAGTTTGCCTTTTCATGGCGAATTTTCAGTTTTAGGATCTACTTTTCAAAGGAAGGAGCTTACTTTTCATAGGAAATATAGGGAAATCGCAAAAAGCAGATAAATTAATGAATCCACCTGGTCTCTTATTCTACTGTCTCATTTACTTACTTTACTTTACTTTACTTTTAATGGCACAACAGCCCATGGAGGGCCTAGGCCGAGCTTTTCGCATCCACTTATGTTGTGCGTGTTATATTTGTACATGAATGGAATGGAAGGGACCTACAGTTTAATGCCGAATCCGAACGGCGAAGTGAAAAGCTTTTCATAGGCAATTTTTACTCTTGTAGGTTTGCCATTGCCTGCCAAGAGGTGGTGATGGGTGCCGTGTAGAAAAATTATTTTTCCTACTTTTTGATTTTGCCTGTGCCGAGTTTCGAACCCCCGGACACTGTGCGTAGCAGTCCAATGCATTACCACTACGCCACAGCGACCATTTACATTCTGTCTACAAAATCCTACACTGTAAGTTCACTCTTTAAGTGAAGCATTATATGAAGCTTTTATAGAGCGGAGTGGAAAAATATGGAAGGAGTATTTTATAAGAAACTCTCTCCGAATGTCTACAGTTTTGCTTTAGAGATTTGCTCCAGACAAACCCTTACCTCTCTTATGGTACTTTCTTCGGTGATACTAGAAACAATGACCGACCTTGAGCGCCACAAAAAAGGCTGGCCCGTCACATCGACTAAGCACCCCAGTTGGTAAAGCCAAGTGTATTGCGTTCAGTCTCCTTGTACCTGGTCTTTCTAACTAACACCCCATTTGTGTCTTCTTAAGAGAAGTAATTTCCCTTCATTAATTGAGTCTGATTTTTAATTTTAAAATTAGTTTTGGATAGACTGCCCGAAAAGGTATAATTTGCTCCAGGCCTAGCTCTTTCTATGCAAGTTTATTCGTACTTCTGTATTAGATGTGGAATGGTGCACGACTTTTCGATTTGAATATGCTGCATCCCTTAGATTAGCGAGGTTTGATGATAAATTGCTTAAGTTAAAAAAATAGAGAAGTCGAGTGAAAGGAAGTGTCGTAAGCACTTACCTAGGTAAGCATCACAGTGTAAGCATCTAGGTCAAAGTACAGAAAAATGCTTGGAAAACTTTCAAATTACCCCAGAACTGAAGGTTAAATTGTAATTTTAAATAATTTGCCAATGGGCAACGTTTTTCTCCAACTTACACAAAAAGCTTTTGCTTCCAGGGTGATCGATCCTAGAGGGTCGGAAATGTAAGACCGAACTCCATTAATTTTCACTTAAGAATATGTTTCTCCGATATATTTACCCCCTCCGATTATATCCAAACCCCATAAAAATGTTTACCCTTTTCAAGAAACAGGGTGCCCCGTGTTTCCAGGGTAATGCTAGAGTGTCAAAATGTGAAACCTACTTTCGTTAATTTTTACTCTAAAATATTTTTGTTGAAACTACTTACCCCTCTCCCTCCCCAATTTCCAACACTTAACTGCGCTCCCATACAAAGTTTTTGTATTTATGAAAATCGACCAGTCCGACTGCTGGTGATGAGTCGCTGCTAGAGGGTATTACTTTTTTTTTTAGTTTTTAATGTCACATCAGCCCATGGAGGGCCTAGGTCGAGCTTTTTCGCATCCACTCATGTTGTGCGTGTTATCTTTGTACATGAATGGAAGGGAGCTACAGTTTAATGCTGAATCCGAACGGCGAAGTGAAAAGCTTTTCATAGCAATTTTTACTCTTGTAGTTTTGCCATTGCCTGCCAAGAGGTGGTGCGGTGTAGATTTTTTTTGATTTTCGAACCACGGACACCTTGCGTAGCAGTCGAATGCATTACCACTACTCCACAGTGACCACAGGGGGTTTTACCTAAAGTGTAAATCCGACCTCAATTATTTTTCACTCTCCAACATTTTCGCGCAACAAACTTACCCCTCAAATGCAACCCTTAAGAGGGCTGCCATACAAAAATAATTTTTTTTTTATAAAATCTACTCTCTTCGCTCTCAAGTGATCTCAGAGGGATATATTAAATAACGAACCTCTTCTAATTTTTCTGCTATATAAGTTGTTGGGGGAAAAATGTTGTCTATTGAAAATTAATTGGGGTCGCTCTTACATTTGAACCATCTAGGAGCGACTACTGATTAGCTCTAGTGGTAATTTGTCGATTTATTCAAATATTTTTCAACTTTGGCTTCGATGTCATGCTATTTATTCTAATCCCAGACCTTCACATTATTTTTCATTCAAACTGTAGTTTAAGATTCTCTATACACCAAAACCTGAATGTAGGGCATTCAATTTCTAAAAATAAATAAATAAATGCTATAAGAATGCATGAATGTTAGCAACAACTACACAATCTGCTTACCTTGTTCGATTATATCAAAAAGAAAATAAACATTTAAGCCTAAATAGAAATCGTCTTTAATGAGGTAAAAGAAGAAAACTACAAACTAACATCTGAAATTAAATCGACGAAAAGCGGAAGGAGACAAAGGAAAGCGAACATAAACACATGCACATACACACACTAACACAAACACATACAGGTCACAATATATTCAGGTAGTTATGGGTAGGTATATGTGTGTGTGCATTAATACTTATACAATGCACGCTACCATCATCACCGGCAACACTTCCACATTAGCACCAACATCATCACCAACACCAACACCATCATCACCACCACCAACACCACCACCAGCACCACCACCACCACCAGCACCATCACCACCAGCACCACCACCACCACCATAACCACCAACACCAGCACCACCAGCAACACCACCACCACCATAACCTCCCAACTAGCGAATGCTACTACTTGTTTCCATATAGTTCGATAATTTCATCTACTAAGCTACTACTACTTTCCTTGGTAGAAGTATTCGTATGTGCCGTTATGCCTTCTTACTCTTGCCGCCTTAACTTATGCCTTTATTTTTTTTTTTTTTTTTGAAACGGAATTTTCGGTGTTTATTTTTATACTATGACAATGAAAATTGGAAAAACACCACATACTAAAACAACATAACAATGTGTAGTTTGTAAGTACATAGTGAGACAACAACAACAACAACAACAGCAACAACAACAACCGAAACAAACATTGCAGTATAATGAAAATTACATTACATTACATTACATTACCAGACGTTTGCTGTTGTGGTCTGTTCTTGGTCTATCAAAATGTTGGTTTAGAAGTAAATGAAAGCAATTCATACTTTAGTACTAATTTTGGCGGCTAATCAAATGGCCGCATTTTTCCAAATAAAAAAAATAAATCAAAATGTAAATATGTTTTGAACATAGAAAAGTGAATGTGATTTATAGCTGCCACCATTTCGTTACCTACAAAATTGTTCATTAAAAACAAAATTGTGCTTTTGTGTTGTGCCAGTGCCGCCTGATAATTCGGAAACATATTCTCCAACGCAGACATATGCCCACATGTGCTCCAAAGGTAAATAAATTTGCCTTTACTTTTTAATAATTCCTAATTTAAATTCGATTATGATATCGAATAGAAATAGCTGCCAATAAGATGCGACGCAAGTTTTGTTTATGGCTATAAAATATTCTGAAAAAATTCAATGTATAAAATAAAAAAAAAAAATCAAAAGAAACTGATCTGATTTGAAAACATTAATGTTGAAAATGAAAAGTAGAATTCAATTAAGTAAATTCTTGTTGCTGCCACCATGCGTATGCAACATTAGCTAATACCAATCGACGAGAAGAGATTTTCTGTTCGTTTGGTAGTTGGCAATGCCAATGGGCTGACTACTTTTTCATTCACTTCTACTCAAAATTTGCTGCAATCCTATTGGAACTTGTCAGCTGCATGGAAAGAAAGTCAGAGAAAAAAGGTCCGCCCTATCGGAGATGTCATCACTAACACGGCTGTCTACCAGTTAGACTGATTTTCTGACGTCAACCACTGTACTGGTCAGAAAAATTATTACAAATAACTGCCAGAAATCGGTTCCTGTTAGACCCAGAATAGTGATAGTAGTGTCACTAGCCTGTCTGATCTCTTTGAGACCCTCCAGCGATCAAGATATCTCCCACCTGCGTATCGAATCGTTGTGGATTCTTTGATTCAGCTAAATTCATTCTTTGTATTGCTCGAAAATGTTCTTCATTGAATAATGACAGACACCAAGCCTGATACACGTCAAGTAGCTCTTAAAAAGATTTTGGAAGTAAAACTAAAGGTACGCTCTAACTAAATATGGACACAAAACACACGTGCATTACGAAAAGTTTAAGGTCACACATTATTCTCAGATAATTGACTGGAAGGCTCTAACCATTGCCATAATAACATTGGCTTCCGTTGTAAATCATGTGTCTGATGAAGAGTTCCTGCAAAAGTTGTCAGGTGGCGAGCTATTTGTCGGTAAGAAATTTTGAAAGTTCTTCTGCCACACATAGGCTTTTGAACCGACAATGAGATGGATAATGGAGGAGGGTCTTAAGAGACCCAGATCAATCTTAAAGTCTCTCGAATTCTGCCTTGATTTGAAACAAAAGTCGCTTATTTCCCCGACCCAGACTAACTCTTCTTTTTGTTTCTGGGTAATTTATGAAGTAATAAGTTAGCAGAGTTACTTTACTTTACTTTTAATGGCACAACAGCCCATCATGGAGGGCCTAGGCCGAGCTTTTTCGCATTCACTCATGTTGTGCGTGTTATATTTGTACATGAATGGAAGGGACCTACAGTTTAATGCCGAATCCGAACGGCGAAGTGAATAGCTTTTCATAGCAATTTTTACTCTTGTAGGTTTGCCATTGCCTGACAAGAGGTGGTGCTGGATGCCGTGTAGAAAAATTATTTTTTTTACTTTTTATTTTTTTTTATTTTGCCTGTGCCGAGATTCGAACCCCGGACATTCTGCGTAGTAGCCAAACGCACTACCACTACGCCACAGCAACCAGTTAGCAGAGTTAGCTACACAAATACTATTGGTGACGATTGCTTTCAATGATTTCAGCCTTTTACGCTACAGAGACTCAGTCTTGTGGGGCAGTATTTTGAACATTGGTATTGGTTGGTTGGTTGAAGTGGTCGTACTCAAGTAGCGCTAGCGGCGTTTTAAAGCTGCATTCTCGTTATCAATTTGTTAGATGATTTACCTAAGTATTTGGTTTATATTGTATATGTAGTTTACTATTTGTAAAATGTTCCTATCCTACAGCTCCCCAAGGTTATGTAAGAGCAGTTTGCCAAGGTGTCCATCCTTTCCTTCCATAGAGCAGGAATTTGCAGAGGAAATGGAATAAAATCTCTTAAGATTTCTTCTGGTTGATGATAGCTGTGATAGTTTATGTTATGGGTGATGCACACATTGGCTGCCTGCTCACAGATAAACTATGGTGCTATTTGGACCAAAGAAGCTGGTGAGGATGATTCCAATTCGGATAAATATTTTTTTCAGTCCTTCCATTGTGGGGAAACAACCTTCAACCTTCTACCACCCGTCCTCCCCACCCTCTCTCATTTATAAATCTGTTGGAGAATTTCCCCCCATTTCATATATCAGTAATAGCTTTCAGTTATGAAGGAAATTCTGAAACAAATTTAGCAATCAATTTGACAAGTATTCAGTGAATCCGAAGTGAACCCGCTAAAACATATTTTTTTTCTGTTTCACCCTATACTTGCCATTCATACTTCTTTTAATGCCACAATATCCCATGGACAGCCTCAGTCGAACTTTTTTCGCATCCACTCATGTTGTGCGTGTTATATTTGTACATGAATGGAAGGGAGCTACAGTTCAATGCTGAATCCGAACGGCGAAGTGAAAAGCTTTTCTTAGGCAATTGTTACTCTTGTAGGTTTTTCATTGGCTGCTAAGAAAAAATTGTTGTGCCCGTTTAGAAAAATTGTTTATTTTCTACTTTATGATTTTGGCTGTGCCGCAACCGCACTACACATCACCACCTTGCAGTTCATACACACAAATCTAAAGCTATAAAACAAAACAAAAATAAAAAAATAAAACAAAATCACAAAAATTCATATTTTTCTAATATGAAAAGCTTTTCACAAATCTGCACAACTCTGTACTATGCTATGCTTGAGCTTTTACCAGTGGCTAAACTTGAAAAGTGCTGCCAAGTCAACAGCAACTGAAAAATTCAACTCGTTACTTCGACAGCTACTGCTTTAAAGTGCCGTTATTCTGTTATATGAAAGCTTCAAATTTGAACTGAAAGCTTTTATTTTGTGTGTGTGTGTGTTTTTTTTTTCAACAAACACTAACAGCAACTCGTTAGTTGTGTATCTCGTTGTATTTTAGCCAAGCAACTTACTTTTCACTTGCCGCTATTTAACTTTTTACACACACACTTGCTGCGAGTTACTCGCGCTGCGTGCGGTCAACTTTTCGCTGGTTCGTTTCAGTTGCTTGCAAAGCGTCGCCGTAAACGCAAATGCAAATGGTTTCGGTTGCGATTTTTTATTTTTTATTACGTATTGACACTGGCTCTTGCTGAGCGCTTGCGATTGGTTTGAGCAAAGTAGTTGGCAACGCGCCATGCGTGTGTAGTGATTTGTTTATATACGCTACTTGTTGTAAAACTTTGGATTTTCAATTGTGCGCTGTTGAAAATCAACTCAAGGATACCAGCTCGTCTCTAGAAAAATGTAAATGTGTAACGGTTTTGTTTTGTTTTTTTTTTTTTGCAAATATTTGCATTTATGTCCTGCGCCAAGTTTGAGTGCGAATGTAGTCTCATGTGTGTGTGTGTGTGTTTTTATTGGAAAGAAAGTGTTTTTTAAAGTTATAAATCTTATAAAATCAGTTAGTTCATTACGAACATTTGAACGTTGTAGAAGTTTCAAGTTCTGGGCAAGAAGAAATTCCAACAAGAAAAGGTAGTGAAGAAGTTTAGTTTGGTCAAGTAAAGAACATAAGATAAAGGATTTGAAAATTTTGATAATTGAATATTTGAAAGTTTTATTAAAATATAAAACAGTGAATTTGGAATGAAATTTTTACACATTAAAGAAACAATTTTCTGAACTGCAAATGAAGGAGGTTTCAGCCAACATTTGCGGCTTTTATTAGTATATACAAATATTAGAATATTAATGAAACAACGTTTTTTAAAGGACTTGAAAAATTACTTAATAAAAATCAAAAATTTTATTCAACTAGAAAAAACTGTGTAAAAACAATATCAAAATTTTAACCGGAAATAAAAAAGTTGCGTCCAAGATTGAAACAAATTTAGGGGGAAAAAAAATTCAAAACAAAACTTAAAATTATAGAAGAACTTGACAAAATGTTCCTGAAAATTAATTAAAATCTGAAAACAATAAAAAATTATTATACAAAGAAAGAAAAAAAAATAATAATACAAACAAGAAAAATCCAGAAATTGTTGCTTCTTGCAAAAGAATATAAAAAATTAAATAAACTACAAAGCATCAACTTAAACAAAAATTTGTTAAGTCTATAATTAAAATAAAATAAAATACTAAAATAAACTAACTTTAAAAAAACTAAAATCTTTGAAAACAAGTTTCACAATTTCACTACATAAAAAAGATTATGTAAACTTGGAAATAATTAAAAAGAAATAAATGCATTTTTAAAGTAAATTAAAAAAAATATATGAACAATGATCGAGTCAGAGGAGAAAAGGGAAGGAAGAGGGTAGAGCTTTTCCCTTTTCAGAATAATTAAAACATGAAAATAGCATGGACCACAACCAGACCTCACGGAAGTGTGATTACAGAAGATGCCAAACAAGTAGCAAAAGGCGCTCTACTTCATTGTTGCCTGCGATTTCATATTTATCCCTCTTCTACCCACTTCTCACTTCTACCTACTTAAGCATCGTCAAGGTGCTATTCATAGAGATTATCTGATTAACAGTGGGCTTTTAATTCCTTGTTTCTTATTAGATCCGTTTTGGCCTTCATTTCATTTCATGATTTCCAAGAGTTTTCTACACCTGACCTGAA
Organism: Palloptera scutellata; assembly: GCA_958295655.1. Classification (NCBI taxonomy): domain Eukaryota; kingdom Metazoa; phylum Arthropoda; class Insecta; order Diptera; family Pallopteridae; genus Palloptera; species Palloptera scutellata. The sequence continues at coordinate 60,951,846 of OY282452.1, read as the reverse complement.
AATTTTCTAAACATTTTTCCACAATTTTGCAAACCAACTTAAACAGGCAAACAAACAAACCGAAAACCAGACAGGCAAAGTAACCGAAAGAAATAAAACAAAAAATAATATTTATCTTATCATTCACTACATGCATGATGATGACATTTGTAAACAGCGACGGAACAACGAACAATGTGGCAGCGGATTCAACTAACTCCCTCCGCGACAGCTGCTGCTTGCTCTTTGATTTCGACACTTGTTTACAATCACTTAAAACAAAGCGACAACAACAAAGCCAAAAAGAAAAAAAAACAATTATTAATAAAAATTATAGAAATTTAATACATATGCAAGTGTAGAACAAACACGAGCACCACCTAAACAACGACGCTTCAGAATTACAATCAATTTACATGGAATTCTACGTGTTCGACATTCCAAATTGCCCATTGCCCATTGCCCACATTTCCCAGATTGCCTGCAACCATAACAAAACGAAACCATTTCGCTAATTGCCTCTAGCCTCAAATGTTTAACGTTTCCATTAAGCAACAAAAACTTGACGACTTTTTCCCCCTTTGTAGCATTTTTCAATAATTTAAAAAATTATTCGAATTTCTACTTTTCAGTTACTAAGTATTTAAATAATTTTCTCATAATTTTGATAAGCTTCCTTAAATAAATCCTATTATTGACATCGGTTTCTCTATTTTGTTGTTGTTTGTGTTGCTTTTGCTGTCAAATTTTGTTCTGCACAGTTTTTTACTTTATCTCATAATTTCTTGTTATTTTTTTTTTTTAATTAATCTGTTGACATTGAATATTTTCTTTGCAAAAATTTTTATTTAGCATTCACTTTTTACCTAATGAATGCTTCTTTCTAGTGTTTTCCTTTTTTTTTTTGTTTGTTTTTGGATTTTTAATTTCAAATAAGTTTTTGACAGTATGAACTTTGCCGAATATTTAAAACATGAAAATAGCGTAGACCACAGGCCTTTCTCTACTTCATTATTGCTTGAGATATGAATCCTTCTTCTACTCTCTTCTCACTTCTACCTACTTAAGAATCTTCAAGGCGGTGTTCATAGAGATTATCTGATTACCAGGTGTACAAGTATGAAACAAATAATGATATCTCTGTGTTTTGCTAGGTAAACCTATACGCTCTGTCAAACCAAATCATTGGCGCCACTTCTTCGTATTTAGTTCTGTCAAAAATATTCAGTTCATAAACAATCACGTTTCATACAACAGCATGTTTTTTTCTCGCTCGTAATAATGTGCCTACAAACTATCATATGCCGACATCATTGATTTTCTGTTTCCAATTGAAGAAATCTCTGCATTGGAATCTCATCGAATGCTTGTGGAAGCTTACGGCCAGTACGCTCTTGGCAAAACACAGTGCAACGAGTGGTTCAATAAGTTTAAAAGTGGCGATTTTGATTTGAGAAACGAAGAACGTGGAAGACCATCAAAAAAGTTTGAAGATGCCGAATAGCAAGCTTTACTCGATGAGGATGATGGTCCAATGCAAGAACAACTTGCAGAACTATTAAATGTGATCCAATAATGCTTTTCTCAACGTTTAAAAGCCATGGCATTGATGTTGAAGGTGGGAAGATGGGAAGATGGGTGCCACATGAATTGACTGAAAGTCAGCAAGAAAATCGAAAAACCACCTGTGAAATGTTGCTCGCCATGTACAAAAGAAATCGAATTGTTACTGGCTGGTGATGAAAAATGTATCTAGTTCGAGAATCACAAATCTAAACGATCATATGTTAAGCCCGGTACACGGTACACAGGCCAAATTGACAGCAAAGCCAAATCGCTTCGGAAAGAAGACAATGCTCTGCGTTTTCTAGGATCAGCGAGGTGTTATCTGGCGTACAAATGAAAGTCATATCTTCATCGTATCATCATATTGTTACTGGCGATGAAAAATGGATCAATTTCGGGAATCCCAAACGTTAACGATCATATGTTAAGCACGGTACACGGTACACCGGCCAAATCGACAGCAAAGCCAAATCGCTTCGGAAAGAAGACTATGTGTTCTGTGTTTTCTGGGATCAGGGAGGTGTTATCTGGCTTGACCTTCTGAAACCAGGTGAAACAGTTACTGGTCAACGCTACCAACAACAATTAACCGATTTGAACCAAAAACGTGCTTTGCGCCAAAAACATCCAGAATATCAAGCAACAAGGCAACACAAAGTGATTTTTCTTGATGACAATGCACCATCACATCGAACAAAACAAACTCGGGAATTGGTAGATTCGTACAACTGGGAAGCCCTCCCCCATGCGGCTTATTCTCCAGACTTGGCTCTATCTGAGCACCACTTATTTTCATCAATGAGGCACGCACTTGCTGAGCAGCACTTCGATTCGCACGAAATTTATGAACAAAAATATTAATTTATTAAGCCTTCATTCCATTCCTTGATTTCTAAGAGGTTTCTACACCTGACATGAAAATGAGCGTGATCTTTTCTTCAGTAAATTCATTAAGAAATTAAACAAAATTTTGACAAGTTATTATTTTTTTAATTTTTTTTGCTAGTATTTTAGTTTTTGATTTTCTTATTTTTCAATTTTTATTTTTTGTTTTTTTTTTTGTTAACTATCGTTGCTAAACAACTTTCGACAATAGAGAATCTCTCTCTCTTGCTTGCAAATTTTCTAATATAAATAACATTCATTCCTGAGCGTTGCTTTGTATTTTAGCTGATATCGTAAATATAAGTAAATATTTGTTTTTATGCACCTGCGCTTTTGTTGTTTATTTTATGGTGAAAAATTTTCCATATTATAATTTTTTTTTTTTGTATATTATTTTATTAGTTTTGTTATTGTATTTGTCTGTACAGCAAAAATATCTGCGAATCCAATAGTAAATTAAATGCTTAGATAAAATATTTATTGATATTCGCATATTACAATCATTTATTACAATACATAATCTTTTTATTTATTTGTTTGTGTGTTTTCTTCTTTTTTTTTTTTTTTGTTTTTTATTTTATGTTCTGGATTATAATAAAATATTGTATTAAAACAGCACAAGAAAGAAACAGCTAAATACACAAATAGAAAGTTATAATTCTGTGTGGCCACACAAGGAGTAACAGCTAAAGTCGAATTAAGAAAAATAAAAACTTATTGCATACTTTTCATTACAAAACCCAAAATGTTGAGAGTTCTTCAGAAATATCTCCAATTTAGAAATTTTCATAGTTCTTATTAATGGAACTCCAATAATTGTTGAAGAACTTTCAATACTTTGGGATTTACAATGACAAATGTAAAATTAAGTTTTACTTTTCTTAATCCGACTTTTGCTGTTATTCCTTGTGGCCACAGAATTTATGAATTGATTAATACTGAATTTCGTTCGTTCAATTTCTATTATACCTTCCAAATTGAAAGCTGCGGGAGGACGTCTTTCCTTTTTATAGCCTTCGCAATTACTAATGAACTTTAAAGATGACAAAATACCCCCGATATTGTCACCAAACTAATCGATAGGAAAATTGAGCTGGCTAGAGATGCCAGGATTACAAAAAAAATGTACTTAGACCTAATGAAATATAAAATTTAAGGCTACAGACTTAAAAACTGCTAAAAACTTACTTGTGGTCGCTGTGGCGTAGTGGTAATGCATTGGAATGTTACGCAGAGTGTCCGGGGTTCGAATCTCAACACAGGCAAAATCAAAAAAAAAAAAAGGATGGACATGCCGAGAACATCATGAATCGCTGTTTTCGCAAAGAGCTACCCCCTTCGCCCCCCCTCCCCCCCCCCTATACCACTGCATGCAATTGATAATGATAAATATTATTTTCCCGTGAAGAGTTCATAAGATACAGTTTTAGATTTGATACATAAGATAAAACACTCGTACTAAATAACAGTTATTTCTGTGTTCTGAACTCGAAAATTTGTGTTTTTTTATCTTGACAGTCTTGCGTCAAGCGAGGAGCATTATCTCTGCATATTTTGTTGTTGTTTCCCATACAATTATCCCTGCTAGTTATACATAACTAGGAGCAAGAGGCAAATAAAACGTAGCTTTTGAAAATTGATGATCAGCAACCAAAAAAATATGCAATAAAATTTTGTAGAGGCATTTTTCGTACGAAACACGGATCAAACCTTTTACCCTTAACTTGTTTATTTACTTTGTATTTTATTTAAAATTTTCTGTGTCAAAACGTTTTCACCAGTGAGAAAACCCAATTGCGACAAATGTCAGCAGCAATAATTTACATAGAAAAATAAATTGAAATAAATATTAAAAAGATACAAAAAAGTAACAAAAAATGTTCAAAAAATAAGGTCAAAAAAATTAAGCTTAAATTTAACCAAAAATAAAACACAAACACACAACGTGATTGTGATAAGAAAAAGTGCAAAGAAAAATAAAAGAAGAAGGTCACAATAAAATCACACCCAAATTAAATCGAAAAAAAATTGTATGTATTGTAAAAAATACGAGATCGCAACATTGAAACATAAACACTTGAAGCAATAATAAGCAAATCATAAGCATTGAAAACGTTTGTCATGACCGATTTGAATATAACCATAATTGAGGAGCATACGAAACGTTTGAGTCGCAACTTGGAATTAATGCACACGCGCACGCGTACCATAACAATTGAGGATCCACCAACAGAATCAGCAGCCACCAGCCACCAGCTGCAAAAGAAATTAACGTCAAAAGCGGCCACAACAACAATTGTAAACCGGCCCGCTGGCAGTGGCAGTGGCAGTGGCAATTTTAATGATAAGACCATCACCACCACCACCACCACCACCACCACAACTACAACGACTACCACTCGCAAGAAGCAAGTGTCACCTAATTGCATCATTCACTCGAGCAGCTCTAAAACAACAACTACAGGCAATCCTCACAAAAGTGACAACAACATTGCGCCCTACTCCCAATATAAAATTTGGACTGAACAAGATAAAAATCGAAATTTTCTAGTACACATAAAAACACAACGTGATAGAAGATCATCGTCATCGTCATCTGGCGCACAATTGCAACCACCGAGAAGTATTTGATACATGGACGAAGTGTGCGGGGGCGGCGGCCAGAGCAAAAGTGCTGCCAGTGAGCAAAGTGAGAAAGCGAAACGTAAAGGTTTCAAGCTTTTCATCGATTTGGATTGAAGAAGTTTGCTGGTGTAAGGGGGAGGAAGGGAAGGACATTTTTTTTTTTTAGAAATTTCCTTTTGTCTCGTACTTTTTAATTGCATTAACTATAACTTAAAGTGTTTTGAATTTTGAAATTAATTTTGAGCGTGTGTTTCGCGGTTTTTGGTCTTTCCTCTACTGCACAGCAGCAATTCAAAGGCGTTTTTCGTGGACTATTTCAGTTTTCTAGGTAAGCATATTTATTTTTTCTTGTTTTATAAACAATTTCTAGTTGTACTCGTAAGTTTCGAGATGTTTTGAACAGCAATTTAAAGGTCATACGATTTTTTTTTTTTTGGCACCTATTGAGGGCATGCAATATCAACGAACAGTATACTCTAAATGAGCTGAGCTAAGTTTACACATGCTCACACACACGATTACAAAAAAAATTTAAGAACATTTCAGGACTGTGATTTCATATTTCGAATTTAGAAGCTTCTCAGCTGAAGAAAAACACTGATATTTTATTTGAACAAACCAAATAAGTATTTAAAAGAAAGTGTGATCTCATACATATGCGTGCTTATGGAAACTACTTATATCACGTTCATGCATCCTCACGTATGCTCACTTGGAAAGCATAACACTTTCACGCGGAAGAGGTAAAGTCTACGCATTCCATGGTGTTTTTTTTTTTTTTTTTTTTTTGTGTGCGACAAGGTATGGGAAATCTTTATAGATACTGGCAGCCCCGTGCTGTTCAGCATGCACGATTCACACTCCAGTGTATCTACTTACTAAAACCACCTCCTCAGCCACTCTGTCCTGATTGACCCTCGCCGCACTGCCTATTCCATTGTGTGAGCCTGTGTGTGTGTGTGTGTGTGTGTGTGTGTCTCAAGAGACACCCCTCGATTCTCCAAACTCTACAAACAAATTTATTAAATATAAGTAGTATATTTCCCGTAAATTTGGTTATGTTGAATACTCTGGCCAATGGAATTATAATCTCCACAGTTCCTTCCCCCAACTCAGAGTTCACCATCACCCATATTCCTCTTTCCATGAAATTTCGTCTGACGAGTTCCCTCATCAAATTTTCCCTGCCAATACACCCTATCCAATTCTTCTTCAATACCCATTTCCCTTCCATGAAATGTCCACTATCACCAAATTTACCTAAACAAGTTTCACTTTCATTGACATTGGTTTGCGCGCACCAAATTTCCTCCCTTGTTAGCTGAGCTGTAAAAGAATCCAATCATTTCGAATGTTATGGTAAGGGTTTTGATTACTGAATTATTCCGTTCTTTTTGTCTATGAAGATGAAAAATTAAGACCATGAAGTCATTTAGAACTCAATGACGGATCATTCCTTTGTAAAATCATGTTTTGAAGTTATGTATGAAGTTTGGATCTGAATTTTTCATTGATTGGCTTGAAATTGTTGAATTTAACTCAATTACTTGAAGTCAATTGAATTCAATAGAAGTCATTCGTTGAAGTCAATAGAAGTCACTTGCGAGTCAATTGAAGTAACTAATTGGAAGGTGTGGGTCAATATTTTTACTTCTCCTACACAGGTGAGAACTTCTCCTTCACAGTGCGACACTCTTTTTCGGGCATACGTTCTTTTATATGGAATTGAAAGAGTATTCCTTTTTTCTTTCATCCTCTTCTTCTGTTAATGGCACAACAGTCTATGGACTGCATAGGCCGAGCTTAACGCATCCACTCGTATTGTGCGTGCTATATTTGTACATGAATGGAAGGGACCTACAGTTTTATGCGGAATCCGCATGGTGAGATGAAAATCTTGTCTAGGCAATTTTTACTCTTACTCTTGCCATTGCCTGCCAAGATGTGGGGTGCTGCAAAGAAAATTTGTTGTTCTACTTTTTGATTTTTCCTGTCACAGAGATATGAACACCGGACACTCTCGAGTATTAGGCTAACGAACTACAAACTACGCAATTGACTGCAAAACGTCAAGACTTTATAGTTATGACTGCGACTTCCATCATAATGTGAAGTAATGGTGTTATTATGACTTATTTCTACTGAAGTCACAGTTGACTTACTTACTTACTTTTAATGGCACAACAACCCATGGAGGGCCTAGGCCGAGCTTTTTCGCATCCACAGTTGACTGTTCTAATTAAATGAAGTGTCATTGACTTTAAAAAGACTTCATGACTTCAATTCAATTGGAATGAAAGACTGCAATCAGAAAACTGAATTCATACGCATTGACTTCAATGACAGCAGCTCAAAATGACTGCATTCTTTTACAGCTCTGCTTGTTAGGTTGTCCACATCACCAAGAGATTGCTCTCATCATCATCTGGGGCACAATTACAAACACAGAGAAGTATTAGATACATGGACGAAGTGTGCGGGGGCGGAGGCCAGAGCAAAGGTGCTACCAGTGAGCAAAGTGAGAAAGCGAAACGTAAAGGTTTCAAGATTTTCTTCCATTTGGACTGAAGAAGTTTGCGGGTGTAAGGGGGAGAGGGGAGACATTTAATTTTAGAAATTTCCTTTTGTCTCGTACTTTTTTAATTGTATTAACTATAATTTTGAAATTAATGTTGAGCGTGTGTTGCGCGGTTTCTGGTTTTTACTCTACTGTATGCATTATTTTACTTGCTCTGCTTGTTAGGTTGTTCTCATCTCCAAGAGTAGCAGGAAAGTGTTTTTCATTTGGTACCATTCTCCTCCTCAAGATAGCCAAAACAAAGGAATAGCCTACAGTAAAATGGCTTTCAACTAACAATCGCTCAAAGTTTATTTTTATAAATATTTATACCAAGGTGAAATATACTACTACCTTTTTTCAGTTCTAGATATTAACTTAAGTTTTAATACTTAACTTTTTAACTTTTTAACAATTCAAATACCTATACAATATAATATGAAATTAAGTAAGAAAAGTAAGTAGGTATTATAGAAAATTATTTTCTCATTACAAATTGCAGTTCAATGATATTAACTCATTACCATTTGAATAATGGTAATTTGAATTAATTTCTACACCTACTTTCCACTATACCCCTACATAATAAATTCAACGCTTTTATCATTTATCAACAATTAAAAAATAAGCAACCAATAAAGCTGCAGTAATTTCAATTGAAGCATTCGTACTTATGAGTTTAAAAAAATATAAAAAAAAAAAATAAACGTGTAAATTATAACCAAAATAGAGCTGAGCGCAGCTATTTTGTAGTTTTTTATTTTTTTTTTTTTTTCTTCTTCCTTTTTAAATAATAATAATGATCAATTATTGTGTAGCTAATGGAATTGTTTCTATATAATTATGTTTTAAAGAACACGTACGAGTAGCAGGCATGCAGAGGCATGCTGCTTTATTTTCCACTTAATTGTTATGGATCGGCACATTTTATTGTTTATTTTATTTAGGAGAACTTGAATGTTTTTTTTTACAGCTTTTCAATAAAAAGTGTTAATAAGTATTTCAGGTTGAATAACAACCTCAGGTGTTGGTGGTTGCATGCTTCGGGAAATCTCCTTCTTAACAAAAACAGCAAAATTTAATTCAAATTCATTGTTGGTTTATTTTTTTTGGGAATACTTAAAATTTTTTTTTTTTTAGGAAATAGCAGCTTTTTTTGCTCTCCTCTATGAGGGGGGTTGGGGGGAGGACCTACAGTTATATGCCGAATCCGAACTGCCGATCAAAGGAAATTTTTATTTCCTTGTCCCTCTCCTTGAAAATAAGTATCGAGTAGCTTCATTCAACAAATCAGACCTCAGCCTGACCTGTGCAAGCAAATCTGCAAAATATTTAATATAATTTTTGAAGAAACAAAATCTATTCCATTACCTACTTATCTCCATAAATTTCAAAATTAACAGAAAACTCAAGAGATCTTCTTCAAACAAAAAAAAAAAGATCACAAACAAAAAAGCACCAAATTCGTGCTTATCAATGCAATTAACATAAAGATTTAATAAAAAGAAATTTTTTTTTATTTGGTTTTTTTTTTTTTTTTGTTATATAAAAATAAATGAGCATAAGAATGCGTGCTAAAAGTACGCAAATGAATAATTAACACAATTTATTTTTAAATCAATAAAAAAGAAACTCTTACAAATAAAGAAATTTTTTGTTACCTTTACATACATTTTATTGCATACGAGAGTACATACTTTTTTTTTTCAGTGTCTGTGCTTGTGTAATTAAATAAATATTTACAAAATAAATACCTATAAATGAAAGCAGCAAGTTTAAGCTGTGTGTGTGTGTGTGTGTGTGTGTGTGTGTGTGTGTGTGTGTGTATGCGTATTTGCGTTTAAAAAAAAAAGAAACACAATCAAGAAAATTAAGTAAAAACAAATAGTGTAACAATGTCATCGAAATGCAACCCTGAACTTAAAATTGTAGCCATACTCATTATTTTTATCTCATTTACTTCCAAAAAGCTTAAGTACAGATAAAAAAAGAATCATATATACATATATTCTTATATCTGTTTTTCTATCTATTATATAAAGAAATGTTAATGAAATCCAAAGAAGTCTTAAGCTTTATGCAAACTAATAACAATTCAACATTGAAGGCATATAAATGAGCCAACAGAAATTGTTCGCTCTTCGGGCTTGTTGAATGGTAGATAAGATTATACATGTGTAGAGGTGTTCTATTGTGGTTGTATGAGTGCAAGTATATGTGTGTAATATAAGCGATGTACCTTTACAGCGCAAATCAAGTACATAAAAACATTTAGATGTCACCAGGTGGCATTCTAAATAACTGAATATTAAAATAAAAATATAATAGTAGTAACTAGATTAGTGCACTGCTTGTATCCGAATATACTAGCATTGATCATTAAGACAAGTGGACATCGGTGGTCGCTGTGGTGTAGTTGATAGTGCGTGGGCCTGCTACGCACAGTGTCCGAGGTTCAAATCTCGGCACAGGCAAAATCAAAAGGTAGAAAAAATCAATTTTCCTACACAGCCTCTTCGCAGGTAATGGCTAACCTTCAAGGGTAAAAATTGCCTATGAAAAGATTTTCACGTTCCATTCATCTACAAATATAACATGCAAAACATGAGTGGATGCGAAAGGCTAGGCCTAGGCTCTCCATGGGCTGTGTTGTGCCATTGAAAGAAAAAAGAAAATGGCATCGGTGCTATTATAAATATTTATCCAAAAAAATAATTCCGAAAAACCTCATCAACTAATTTCTGTAAAAAAATTTGTGGGCAAAAATTTCATTTTTCAAAATCCCACTACATTTGTGTAAATTTGCCTCATTTCAGGCGCAAACAAAAAATTCCATCACATACAAATACAATTTTGTAAATTACGAATCGTTCAGCAGACATATGTTTTTATGTTTCCGCTAATGTATCGCTAGGTTTCACTTCTTGTTGTTCTTATTAAATAAACGTGAATATGTTCGAATTGCAAAAATTTTGACATATTTTTGACATTTCAAGCAGTGCCAAAAAAGCAATGAAACAAAATTTCAATTCTTCAATTTTTAGCAGCTAACAAAATCTGAAAACAAATTTCTGGCTTCTTACCTACAAAAATTTCTATATACTGCACACATTTCTTTCAATCACTCAATTAGTTGGTTGCTCATGGAAAGTTTTCACAAAATTTGATGCTTCGGTGTTTTGCTCTGCTGATTGCCTCAGAAAAACCTTTGGCATTGTACTTGGCAAATGAACTTGTGTGAAATGAACTTGCCAATGAATATTGACTGACATTTCAGTTTGGTTGAACTTAATGTGCCAAGTAAGTAAGCACTTTCGAAGGAAATTGTGTATTTAAAGTTCAATTGTAAAAGGTGAAAATATATACAAATGCTTAGTTACTTATGTACTTTTATATAGTCAAAATTCAAGGACTCTCCTTAATTTGCTTAGAATAATAATCCAAAAGAAATGGGAAATGTTAAAATTTCCACATTTAAGCATAGTTTTTTTAAGCTTTGAATGTTGAAAAGTATTTAATCCGGTATTATCCATCAGATGTACTTGGACCTTGCTCGCATCTTTCTGTGCCTACGCTCCAATCTACTCATAAGCTTCTTACGCCACTCAGGTCTCATTTTTCTTCTTCTTTTCACGAAGACGACCTGAAGGTATAACCTTTATACATATAAGTGTACTAGGAGAAGGTCGCTGTGGTGTAGTGGTAGTGCGTTAGACTGCTACGCAGAGTGTCCGGGGTTCGAATCTCGGCACAGGCAAAATCAAAAAGTAAAAAAAATAATTTTTCTACACGGCATCCGGCACCACCTCTTGGCAGGCAATGGCAAACCTACAAGAGTAAAATTAGCTATTGTCTATGAAAAGCTTTTCACTTCGCCTTTCGGATTCGGCATTAAACTGTAGGTCCCTTCCATTCATGTACAAATATAACACGCACAACATGAGTGGATGCGAAAAGCTCGGCCTAGGCCCTCCATGGGCTGTTGTGCCATTAAAAGTAAAGTAAGTACTAGGAGAACCCAACTGCTTCGTACACCATTGTAATCCTACTTCATTTAATAAATAATTGAAAACACTTGGCGCCCAGCATGGGGTTTGATTTTGCACGCAAAATACTAAAAGTTGCTTAAAAGCCTTGAGGAAAATGTTTCAAAGGAAACTTTAATAAATAAAATTGAAAACACTTGGCGCCCAGCATGGGGTTTGATACCAAAAGTTCTATAGCCTTAAGGAAAATATCCATAATGCTGTCAAATCGCATCCAGCATAAATAGGTCATGGGCGTAGAGAAACTGAGATGGTTTCTTTTTTGGGGAAATCACAAAATTTATAATATATTTCCTTAATGACAAGGAATTTGATTGATTTGATATTTAAGTTAGATTTATCATAATAATCATGGTTGAATTATTATACTTTGGCAGTTGTTAGAAAGTTACGTATGCAGAAATGTCGTTTGTGGTGGTCATTGAAACTAGTTTTCTTTGATATCAATTGCTTCAAATCAGGTTTAATTCAATGTCAGCTTAAAACGATTATCAAAGTGAGATACATTAATAAAGAATATGTGATAAGGTCCTTAACTTGTTACACAGTGCGCCACCTTAAATGCGAATAGGACCTCTCCAAGGTAAAAACTTGGAAAAACTTTTCTCAAAAATCCTCCCATTCCTTTTTGGTTTGTATTTTCGTAAACCGGTGTGCCAGAGGTAGAATAGAAACAAAAATTAAAAAACTTATGCAATTACTATCTTTTCGATACAAATTTTCTGTTTTTCTGGTATAGAGAATCTAAAACCCATCATATATATTTTTTTTTTAGCAAGAAACTTAATTTTGTAGATGCCTCGGTTGAAAAACTACAAAATTTCACCATATTTTTGAACGAACCACTCTACATCCTAAACTAATGCTCGGATGTAGAAATAGTATGGAAAATAAATGTTCCCTGGAAACTACCAGGTAGGGTCACTGAACAACGACATTAACCGAAGCCTCATTTTTCTAGGAGCAAACAACTCTCAAACACTTCCAATCTGTGTGTAGCGGTTACATACTCAAGAAATGAGTATATATATACATAGTATTGTACTCAAGAAAAATATTTTATATCATGATATATTTTTGTTTACTGTTTTCCCCCCTGTTAAAAAGCGGCGACGATTGTTTTGTTATTCAGTGAACCAACCAATTTATTTATAATGAACATTTTATGACAATATTATTTCACTTGTTTTAAAAAAAAACTTTAATTTTGAATGCGCTTCAGTGGAAAAATTTAAAAAATTCACGATTTTGCTGAAGAAACCACGTCTATGTACATCCCTGAACTAATGGAAGGATGTAAAATTTTGAAAAATAATGGGTGGAATTACTGAACAACGAAATAATTGGAGCATCGTTTTGCTAAGAAAAAGCAACTATAAAAACACAGAGTAGTATACTCTGTGGCGTAGCGGCCACGCACTCAAGAAAAATATGCACTCAATAAAAATATTTTATATCATGATATATTTTTGTTTACTGTTTTCCCCTAGCAAAAGAGCGGATACGAGTGACCATACCAATTTTTTTCAAAGAACATTTATTAAAAATATTGTTCTACTTGTGTTTATTGTTTAACCTCTGGCCATTAGCTCAGGATATTTTTTATAGTTTATTCACCGTAGCTTATTTAAAAAATGAATTTTGTTCAAAAATGACCATAAGATTTTCTTTTATTTTCTCAAACACTTCCACTCTGTGTGTAGCGGTTGAAGAATATTATCAACAGATGAATTAGCTAAAACTACCCCTTTTAACCCTCCTACTGTGAATAGAAAAACAAATCCTAAAGCTCAAAGTATACTTACTTACTTAACTTTTAATGGCACAACAGCCCATGGAGGGCCTAGGCCGAACTTTTGGTTTTTCGCATCCACTCATGTTGTTAGTGTTATATTTGTACATGAATGGAAGGGACCTACAGTTTTAATACCGAATCCGAACCGCGAAGTGAAAACCTTTTCATAGCAATTTTTACTCTTGTAGGTTTGCCATTGCCTGCCAAGAGGTGGTGCCGGATGCCGTGTAGAAAAATTATTTGTTCTACTTTTTGATTTCTTGATTTTGTCTGTGCCGAGATTTGAACCCTGGACACTCTGCGCAGCAGTCCAACGCATTACCGCTACGCCACAGCGACCACACAGCTCAAAGTTTATTTGTGTACTATGTAAAGTTGCTAAGCAACTAAAAATTTTAATACCTGTGGGTACTGCAATAATTATTGCTCCTGAAGTGAAGTAACCTCAAGTGTCAACATCTATTCCTACTGCAATTAGCACACCTATCGCACACCGGCATACAAAAATGCAAATATAAAAAATGAGACGATTTCAAGAAAATTCCAGAGATTAGTTTGCTGTTTAAGTATATCATCCTCTAAGTTTTTAGATTGTAGAATGAGATATTCGCATTTTGAAAATTACCAAAACCAAAAAATGGCGCACTAATGGGGCATTTTGAAGGAAGATCTTGCTGGCAGGCAGCTGAGTCTGCTAAAAAGCCTGCACCTTGTCTCTGTCCCTCATATTGCTCATCATTGTGAAATAATCAAATTATCAGACTCGTAATTCTTGAATATCGGCCTACATACATACATTAATTGCTTAGTCTATTCAAATGTCAAATAAATAAATACAGCAAACATTTTTTTTTTTTTTTTTTATTGCAATATAAATTTCAATAGAAAAAGTTAATACATTTCCCGCGAAATATGAATATTTAAGATATAAAAGAGAAGAGGTACTCGTATGCAAAATATTTATATCGAACCGTTGAAACAGCACTCTGAGCTTATCTGAATAATATCTTGCACCCTTTATATACGAGTACATAGGAATTTGTTATTTCAATTTATATTTCTGTTTATAGTCACCATATAGAAAGCAGCTGTTTTCTATGTAGTTTTATATATGTACAATCAAATATTTTATACTATACATATCTATTAAATATACATATATACTCTTATATAGGTATGTACATATGTATATAAATATACTATAAATAGACTATAATTTCAATAACCAAATGGCAAAGTCATAAATTCAAATAAATAACTAAACATTTAGAGATAAATAGAAATAATTGTTTCTACCCAAATAAACTCAAAGAGTGTGAGAGAAAGAGAGAGAGAGAAAGACAGACAGAGACAGAGAGAGAGAGAAAGCAAGACTATGCAAATACTAGTGGTGATTACTTGCATTTATGCCATAAATATTGAATATCATATGAAAATTTGTTACTGTCTATGAACAAAACAACAAAAATAAAACAGGTAAAGAATAATCTTAGTATTAGAATAAATTTATAGTGAAAATGGTATGGAAAATATGTGAACTGTTTGCAGTAGTAAAAAAAAAACTGCAGCTTTTAAGCGTTACGCTTTTTTGCTTTTATTTTTTATTTTTTATTTTTGTGTGTGCACAATTTGCTGATATAAAAACAGCTAAAGCTATAAAAGATAATGTAATAATTGTGTTATTGGTAACAAGGTAACGGTATTTCTATTTATATTTTTATCTTGAAAATGGGATTTTCCTAAATATGTACCTCAAGCATTTTTCAGCGCATTCAAAGCATTTGCATTATTATTGAATTACTCAAGTTTTTATTCAACTTTCAGTTCTATCGAAAATGTATTTCAAATCGGTCAAAGCTTGGGTATAGAAATGTTCAAAGTGAAATTAATTGAACCAAACAACTGGTCTTAACGGAGAAGCATGTATAAAAGATTTCAAAAAAAGAGCCACACAGTGAACCTTTCTTTGTTCATTACAGAAATCATCATCTAACAATTACTCAATGATGATATTTGAGATTTAAATTAAATGAAATAACTTCAGCGCCCCTAATCCAGCCAATTTTTCACATTAGCTTTTTGCTCTTCATTCTAATTTCATAGAAGATTTCTTTAAATCTCCATTCCATAGACCGCCGTAAATGATTATTAGCAATAACTCAAGCCGATTAGATTTACGATGTTATTTTTCGCAATTTTCTCCCAGTCATGTTGTTAATGAATGAGAGCTGCACTTTACAATTAGCTGACTGTCAATCAAAATTCATATGTTCAATATTGATAGTAAAAATAGTCTACTCATCACAAATACTTACATAGTTAAAAGATTTGAGGTGGAGCAAAAGCAGCATTGACACAGCGCTCAGTGCATGCCGCTGCAGCAATGCTCTTCATCTATTCTAATAATATTTAATTCATTCATTCTTTCCAAGCTATATCTGAATGCTAAATATACTTTTCGTTTAATCTTATTATTTTATTTATAATTTACCGCAGCAAAAAAACAAACAAACAAAAACAATAAAATCAATAACCTTCACACTAGGTAAAGCATGTAGTTCTTATGATGTAATCATATTTCACTTGCTACCTACCGAAGGTTTATCAGCCAATTTTGGGTAATTTCGTTGGTAATAAAAAATACAATCAAGTTGCCAACCAACCAACCAGCCAGCCAGCCAGCAAAACGCACATTGTAATTACAAACGAGAATGTGCTCATACAAATACACTTGTATGTATTTATCAAACAATGTTGCTCATACGCTCTGTGGTACGACGCTTACTGCTATTATAGTAAACTGCATAATTTCAATAGAATACGCGTAAACTCGTACACATACGCAAAACTTAATAACATGATTATTTTTTGGGTATTTTTTAATAACTTGTTCAAACTTTTTCAAATGTCAAACGATTGATTTAGGTGTAAAGAGAAGTTCCTATCAGCATTTGTGAGTTTTTCATTTTTTTTTTTCTGGAAGATAAGTTTTACCATGACCAATGACTCTTTGAAGCAAGATATTTCAGCAACGAAATGAACTAAAGAGCTGTTGCATCTCCTTGCAAACATTTTACACTATGTAATTGAATTACAGTAAGCAATTGTTATAAAGATTTAATTTTATTGTTGGCAAAACATTTAAAATTAATTTTTCAGAAATTACAAAAAAACAATAAACAAAACAATAAAAGTAACAATAAATCAACAATGAATAAAATAAAGTTCCCTACTAATTGATAACATACTGCACCAGCAACAACTGCTGTTGGCTGTTGGTTGTTGTTGGTTGGTTGTTTGGTTTGTTGACTATTGTTATTGCTATTATATATTTTTTTTTTTTTTTTTGTTACCGCAATTATTAACACTTTTACGCTATTTTAATTAAATTACAAACAATAAAATAAAAAGTCAAACCAAATAAGCCAAATTGTATACGAAACAGCGACACCATCAACAAATCAAATGTCAACAATGACGTAAATAAATAAATATTTGCTGGTGCTCATAAAAAAACAAAGTGTAACAATATCAAACATAAAAAGTTAGTAAACTAAATTAAAATGACGTCGTTGTTTATTTAAATTATTAAATTTAAATTTATTTTTTTTTTTGTTATCGTTAATATTCGAAAAAATTTTATCGAAAATGTAAAATTGAAATGAAAAATATATAATGAGGAAGAAGAAAAAAACACAGACAGCGAAGAGTTGCAAGTAAGTATAAGCGTGTCAGTCAACAGAAATTAGTATAGTTATGTTAAATAGTGAGAAGTGAGTGAGTACGTGAGTACGTGAGTATTTGAGTAAGTAAGCAGCTAATGATCAGCGATATTGATATAATCAGCTGAGTTGGTATAAAGTGTGAAAAGCATTCGTTACCGGAATGTACCTAGCGCTACTGGAGTTGCCGTAATTGATTGTGGAAAATGGTATTTGCAAATAGAGCATTAAGATGCTGTTCCAAAATTATGTCAGCACAGTACGTGCGGAAGAAGTACTGGCAAAGAAGAGACAATAACTTGAGAAAAGTACAAGTAAAACTTGGAAAAAGAAATGAAAACAAATACTGGGGACTGAGTTTTCTATTTTAAAGCAATTAGCATAATTTTGAATAGAATCGATAAAGTAAAGTTCGATGTGCTTAAATTTTCATATGGCAATTTAGCCGTACTCTTTATAATCAAAAAAGTAGGAAAAACTATTTGTCTACGTGGCATCGTCTCTTGGCAAGCGATGTCAAACCTCCAGGCGTCAAAATTACCTACGTAAAACTTTTCGCTTCGCCGTTCGGATTCTGTATAAAACTTTACCTCCCTTCTCACTAACTCACACAACAGTAAGGGATGCGAAAATCTCGGTTTACGCCTTCCAGGAGATTTTGTGCGATTTAAGAAGAAGAAGCACAAGAAGAAGGACAGACAGAGACAAAAAAAAAAGAAAAGAAGAGAAGTAGAGACAAAAAAAAAAGAGAAGAAGAGAAATAGGCTCCACAATTTTAAATAATATAAGACAAATAATTTATAATTACTTTCACTTACCCAAAATGTTAACTGCAATTATTTTTCTCTGTTTTCTTATTAGTTTTAATGGAAATATTATCCATCAAGTAATTAAAATCTTTATATTTTTCACGCACAAATTCGAAGTCGGTCACGGCCGCCATATAAAAACAAACACCAGTCCCTGATCATGAACTATTAAAAACTAAAAGTCGATATTGTAAATTTTTTCCAGTGAAAATTTTTATGACGCATTCGAGAGTTTTTTGTGGAAGTAAAGCCGAAATTTTACGCTGCAACACATACTCGTAGAGTGGTAGGGAGTGAAATAGTGGAAACAAAACGGCTCCTGCAAGAACAACACGAACAGCACTCTCTCTCTCTCATACTTTTTTCTCGCATATTTATGTATTTTCTCTCAAAAACAACACGACTAACAATAACAGTAAATTCTTCTGAAGTCCATCACTCGCTAATTTGAAAATAACTCGATTGTTCGCAGTCGACCGGGTGTGCATAAAGAGTATAAAAAATCACCCTTTACATCATATGTATGACATTAAGAGAGCCGACGCCTCTGCTTGTGCTGCATGGGCCCGATCCCCATACAAAAACTTACTTTATATACATATATGAAAAAAATCTGATCATTATGGGAATGTAGAAAGCGTAAAAACTAGATCCATGTAACTAACACCTGGCAATTTTAGTTTTCAAATTGAAAAAATACTGTGAAATTGTCTGTATGACGTATGCCTGCTAACACTTATCATGCCAATTCATTTCTAACCAATTTCGACCATGTAATTTCAAATTCTTTCTTACAAATAATCTCCTCTCTTCCTTTCGGTTTTCTCTCTCACGGTAAAAACGTCAAACATTGTACTCTTATGTCAAATCGTTGGTAGCCGCATTGTGATCAAAATTTGGCATGCCAGCAACTCTGCCAATGGAAAAAATTCAAGTGTTTTAGTGTAAATATATTAGTGTTGCAAGTGTAAATGTTCACAAGTAATGAAATATGATAAACACGTTGGCCGTGATAAGTTTCACTTCAGCCGCGAGCTCTTAAACTCAAACTATAATAGTCTAGTGTATAATCATAAACTTTCTGTGTGATTTTTGTATTGTTAGTTTTAAGTTATTTCTCTTAAATTCTGGTGGAACACGTTTTTTGCAAATATGACCGCAATTTTGTAATCACCCACCCGAAAAACTCCCTAGCACAGATTTTCATGTCATTTTTAGGACTTCTGAGAAAAATTTGCCCAATTTTGTAGACGCAATTTTAACTTTTGACAATTTTATCTAAAATACGTAATCAACTACCCCCAAAAATCATTCAAAGTTTGATGTTTGATGATAACTGATAAAAAAAAAATCCTCATTTTATAGGTGCCATCTTTTGGGTTTTCAAAATGTTTACCCTGCTAAGAATTTCCTTATTTTGGCCAACTGTTTTTTCGAATTTAAACGACAGTGCGTTTCCCATTGCTGAGCGTCTGTCCACTCAGATTTTAAGTCAGTTCACACTGTATTCCAACTTATTCTGTGTTTTAACTTAAACCTTTTCTCAGTTTTTACTGTGTTCCAACTCAAGCGATCTTACTAGAGTGTTCTATCTCAAGCTGTATTCCACTTCATAGTTTGCTCCAACTCAAACTGTGTTACAAAAGTGTTCTATATCAAACTGTGTTCCAACTCATAGTTTGCTCCAACACAAACTTTGTTACAAAAGTGTTCTATATCAAACTGTGTTCCAACTCATAGTTTGCTCCAACTCAGATTGTGCTCCAACTCAAACTGTGTTACAAAATTGTTCTATCTCAATCTGTATTCCACTTCATTGTTTGCTCCAACTCAGACCGTGCTATAACTCAAACTGTGTTACAAAATTGTTCTATCTCAATCTGTATTCCACTTCATTGTTTGCTCCAACTCAGACTGTGCTCCAACTCAGACTGTGCTCCAACTCAAACTGTGTTACAAAAGTGTTCTATAGCAAACTGTGTTCCACTTCATAGTTTGCTCCAACTCAGACTCTGTTCCAACCCAAAGCATGTTCTAACTCATACTGTGGTGTGCTTTGCAACATACCGTGTCTGATGTGGAACACATGTCCTCCTATTTATATTTAACGCAGTTTATTGTCATGTTTATCCGACGTTGAAACCGTTTTCTACCCACAAATGGTTTTTAATCACTCTGAGTGTTTATGAGCAAAAAATTTACCGTTTCGCTCAGAGAAACAATAGTTAGAATCGTCTTGAGTTCTCTTTTCGTGAATTGAAAACGAATTGAAAAATTCGAAACGATTTAAAAATTTGTTTATACTATCATTTTACAAAACTTGATAACTTGATTTTTAATGTCGAATAAACATGTCTCGATTAAATATGTATTTTTGAGTAGAACTTAGATGGTTTCATTAGAGGCGCCAAGTCCTTTCCAGAAGCTAGGATTAAGCTCAGCTTTTTTACCACGAAATTTCGAGTAGATGGTTTAGATTAGAGATGTCTCGAAAAGATACAAGTCTGACCTTTGTTACATATTTAGGTGTTATCTGACAACTTAGAAGCAAACTAATCTAATATAAAAAAAAAAAATGTGTTAAAAAAATCAATCGATTTTTCACAACACCAGCATGAATGAAGCCCACGAGCAATTCACTTTGTAATGTCTAATTAGTATACGTCCCCTGGGAGACACGTGTCCTATTTGTATTTGATTATATAGTACTTATATATGACTACCATGTTAAATTTAAGATATGTGAAACAACCGATGCGATGAAGAACGGGAAAATCAGGAAGGTAATTTTCTCGCGCAAGCAAATCGGGTGTGGATTAAAGTAGAGATAGAAAAAAAAGCAGAGCTTCCAAAGGAAACATTAAGTTTAATTTTAAAATTCGCTCGAATCCGATCTAATTATTAAAGAAGGTCAAAACTTAATATATTCAATGAAACAAAACAAAACAAAACAGTAACAGAAACAGAAACAGAAACAACAACAAAAACTTTCATTAATATCCATAAATATCACACACTAATAAAAACATACTAAGTACATGCCATAAAAGAGGAGGATGAAGAGTCAGTCAGTCCGCCGAGTTACAAGGTTTATAGTCTCTAACACTAATGGGTATTTTCTGCCAGCAAAGGTTACATTTAAATAGTGTTAACAATTGGCTTAAGGCCAAACTGAAATGTGAAGAGTGATTGCTACTGTTGCTCTTTGGCTTGTGGTTGTTATTAATGATAAGTAGGACGACAATGTGTAAATGGAATGTCCTTTGAATTTACATACATATTTTTTGCAGACCAATAAAAGGCAAAACAAATGAAACTGAAAGCAGGGAGAACTGCTCAGGTAATACAACAACACATTGTAGATAGTATGGAGGGTTATTTTGAGATATTTTTAAATGAAGTGCTTAACTGCTTAGTACAGAGAAGTTGAACACTTTGTTTGAGTTTTTTTTTTTTTTTTTTTTTTTTTTTTTCTAAACAATAATTTGCATAGGTCAGACGTTTTCAAATAGCAAAACACTTGACCACACACATAGTAGCTGTGTTCAAACATGAGCAGCGTTTACTAGCACAATATAAATGCAAATGTATTTTAAATTATCGTTTTCTTATAGTTTGAAGCCTTTTGCAAATGCAGGAATATCATGGAAAATTAGACTCATGTCGATTGTTCTCACTTTTTTTAGCAGCAGCCAGCAGCAACAGCAGCACTTTATTTCAATAAATAAACTCATTTAGTAGTTAGCACTTAAAAGTTCAAGCACTGCACTTTTTCGCAAGTGCTCGCAGTATCGAGTGAAGTGCAGCAATGAATTGAAGATGAGAAGTGAAGTGAAGTGAAGTGAAGTGAAGTGAAGTGAAGTGAAGTGAAGTGAAGTGAAGTGAAGTGAAGTGAAGTGAAGTGAAGTGAAGTGAAGTGAAGTGAAGTGAGTCTTAGGTGTTTTTTTCTTGTTGTTGCTATACTCTGTGGGCAAAAAGTAGTAAGACTTTTTAATTTAAATTTCGCGCGGAAACCCATTCATCAAAATATTATTTTTTTAAGGTTGGTATGACTGTCGGTGACATCTGTGCCAAATGCCACATCAAAATAATCATTAGTGTTTAGTATACGCTTGTCTTTCTGAAGTACAAAAAGTGCATTCGGCGATTTTCACAATGAGTGAAATTATTCAACAAAGAAGTTCCATTAAATTTTGTGTGCGGAATCAAATTTCTGGTGCCGAAACGTTCTGAATGTTGCAAAAGACCTTCGGTGATAATTGAATGTCGCGAGCAAGTGTTTTTGATTGGTACAAATTGTTCAAAGATGGTCGAGAACGCGTTGACGACGAACCACGTCCAGGACGGCCATCAACATCAACTGATGATCAACACGTCAATAAAATCAAGGAATTGGTGCTCGAGAATCGACGACTAACAGTCAGAGACCTTACTGGCATCGTTGGAATATCGGAAGGATCAGGGAAAACCATTTTAAAACATCATTTGGGCCTAAGAAGAGTGAATGCACGATTGGTTCCAAAATCTTACTTACTTTTAATGGCACAACAGCCCATGGAGGGCCTAGGCCGAGCTTTTTCGCATCCACTCATGTTGTGCGTGTTATATTTGTACATGAATGGAAGGGACCTACAGTTTAATGCCGAATCCGAACGGCGAAGTGAAAAGCTTTTCATAGCAATTTTTACTCTTGTAGGTTTGCCATTGCCTGCCAAGAGGTGGTGCCGTGTAGAAAAATGTTTTTTTCAATTTTTTTTTATTTTGCCTGTGCCGAGGTTCGAACCCCGGACACTCGGCGTAGTAGTCCAACGCATTACCACTACGCCACAGCGACCACTTCCAAAATCACTGCATTGGTTTTACGAGACCATTTTGCCAAAAATTCGACTGATATCGTTCCGCAACCACCCTATTCGCCCTATTTGCCTGATTTAGCACCGTGTGACTTTTGGCTATTTTCTAAACTCAAAAAACCGCTTCGTGGACACCGTTTTGAGTCATTTTTGAGCGCATTGAAGGCTATTCCGGAAATTGACTTTAACAACTGTTTCGAGAATTGGAAAAAACGTTGGGACAAGTGTATTGGGGCCGGGGGGGGGGGGGGGAGGGATTACTTTGAAGGGGACGAAATAGATTTGGAAGAATGAATAGAAAAAATTTTAAATTATGAACAAAGTCTTACTACTTTTTGCCCACAGTAGTATAAAAAACTATTTCATATATACATAATTGCTGAAATAAATTGATGGTAATTAAAAATACGCAAATTTGTGCAAAATAAATGTAATTGTTTAAGCATTAGATTTCGAGAGATAGCAAGGAGATAAAAGGGAA
Source organism: Palloptera scutellata (assembly GCA_958295655.1). Taxonomy (NCBI): domain Eukaryota; kingdom Metazoa; phylum Arthropoda; class Insecta; order Diptera; family Pallopteridae; genus Palloptera; species Palloptera scutellata. The sequence continues at coordinate 60,928,528 of OY282452.1, read as the reverse complement.
TGAAGTGGAAAATTGTTTTTCTCCTTTTTCAAGCGGGGCGATACGAGCTACCCTATCTAATCGCTTAATCTCATTTTATTTTCAAAATAAAACAATATTTTTTGTTATTCAGAATTCACCTAAATTCTGTTAGTAACAACACGTGATTTAGTTTTTGTCAAAATATAATAAAAAGAAAAAAAAAATGTTGCTCAGCTTCTTTGGCATTAAATAATTTATTTACTCAAAAATGTAAAAATAAACATACAACAACAATTAAATAAAGTGGCCTAAAAATAGAGCGTTTAGAAAAAACCATACAAAAACCGAAATCTTTATTACAGCCAATTTGTATGAGGAACGATTTGTTTACATCAGCAATTCCCAATTGACACTTCCAGCAATAGCTGATAATTATCACATGAAAATCCCAATAATAAATGAAAAGTAAATAAAATTATAAAACAATAAAAATTGATTGATTTTTTGCGGGTACATAAAAGTTTTTTATTAATTTTTTCTTTGTCACTTGTCATTTTTTTGGTTTTTTTGTTTGTGTGCTCTAAATCAATACAATATAAAGCAATTTAATGAAACACTGAGCTTCTAACTATTTATTTAATAAATATAATAAAATATAAACAGGTAGTGTTAATTTCTTAAACAAAAGCAATAATTTCTCATTCGTTTTCTGTTTATTTTTTCATCAAAGTATAAAGAAAATTTTTGTTTTTCCTTCACAACTTTTCACAAGTTTGTGTTACATTTTTAGCTTATTTTATGTACTTTTTTATTTTACTTAAAAAGTAAGGAGTAGCGTTTGAAAATTGTTGTTGTTGTTTTTTATGTTTTTTTGTTTTTTTTTTTTGTTAGTTCCAGCAATCGCTCTTAAAACTGCTCAATTTCAGCTATTGACATTTATTGTTAAACATAAAGTGTTAATTTAATTTAGGCAAAATGTATTCCAATTTGAGACTGAAAGTTTTCAGGTAGACAACTTTTGAATTATTCAGTTATAAATATGAATATTGCATGCAAAACTTTTTCCAATCACAGAAAACTAAATGAATATTTAACATTGAGTCGAATTTCTGCTTGAAAAAATGTATTCGTCAGTGGAACGCCCTGCAGAAGGCATTTATAAAATTTAAATATAGGTACATTATTTAATTCAAAAATAAATGTTAAAGTTTAAAGGTTTACACTTCTTCAGAACGTTTGCGTTTGGGTTTGCAGGCTACGTTTAGTTAAATTACAAAAACTAGAGTCTATCGATCGCAAACATTACAGGCATGCTCGAAAGAATTTTTAACCATGTGCTGATTTATGCAAACGATAAACCTTGTCTAGTCCAGTTTAATGGTTCTATGAGCCCAGGTGTGCTACATCTGGATTAACTTCATTGTGAACGTTTGCATTTTCAATGCATTCACCGCCCTCTGCAAAATCATCATCTCCATCAAAATATTCATAGTGAAAGCATAAGAATTTATTTGCTACATCATTATAATTATAATCTTACCATCATCATCCAAATATTTAGGTTATACGATCTCAACAGGTGGCAAATTAGCCACTTGTCGCTCTGAGAACTCGTGAATGTTATGAGGTTGACTACAAACTTGGCAAATCTCATCTATGTTTTGTTGTGCTGATGAGAGTTGTTTTCTTTCCACGGAGGAAAGATTTTCAGGCAGATTTTCAAGTAAATCTTCTGCCCTTCTCTCGTTCTTTGTGAAGCAGGAACTTCGGCCACCTCAATGACTGTCTGATGCTGTATAATCTGAGCACATTCGTCGCAACTCAATGGGATGAGTGTTGATGCAATTATTTTCTCTAATGAACTCATTTGCCATTCATGCTGTCTCTCCGCGTTAGTCTTTGCGAGTTGTTGTCAAAATGAAATTCGATTTCTGTTGCACCTCAAGTTGCTTACGAAGTCTACACTCTAGCGATCTCTCGGTGCTGGTGTTTGGGTTTTTTCACAATAGCAGAATCTGAATTTGGTTGGGCGTCCATTTTTCGACGAAGCCTACATTCTCGCTGGAGATGTTATCGTAACACAATCGCCATTTGCTTTTACCTTGCATGTGTTTTTTTGTTTTTTTTTCAGTCGTTAGAAATTTCTAACGATTTTTGTTTTAAATGTCAAATTTCTAATAGAAACTGATGGGAAATCAAGTATGTTTCATAATCAGCGCTCTCTATCAATAAAGTTTGAATCATACGCGAATCAGCGCCCTCTATCAATCAATTTTGAAACATACGTGAATCAGCGCCCTCTATCAATCACGTTTGATGCATACTCGTGGATACATGTGGAAACATGTGCTGCCCGTCATTTATGGAAACATGTGCTGCCCGTCACTTACTTATGTGTATATTAATATGCATCTTTATTTTTTTCATATTTGATTGATAGAGGGATTGATAGACTGGTCGCTGTGGCGTAGTGGTAGTGCGTTGGACTGCTACGCAGAGTGTCCGGGGTTCGAATCTCGGCACAGGCAAAATCAAAAAGTAGAAAAAATCATTTTTCTACACGGCGGCACCACCTCTTGGCAGGCAATGGCAAACCTACAAGAGTAAAAATCACCTATGAAAAGCTTTTTACTTCGCCGTTCGGATTCGGCAATAAGCTGTAGGTCCTCAAGCCACAGAAATGTAACACGCACAACATGAGTGGATGCGAAAAGCTCGGCCTAGGCCCTCCATGGGCTGTTGTGCCATTAAAAGTAAAAAGTAAGATTGATAGAGGGCACTGCATACATTTCGGTAACAATTTTCGCACCGACGATCATCTTTTGCCTCTCGTAAATATGAAAACGATTATAAAAAAAAGTTAACTTAAAAAAAAATTTTTCTTTAAGTAAAATAAAGTACTTACCTTAACTTCGTTCTAGAAAATCAACTCAATTTCAAAGATTTTATTTTATATATTTTTTAAAACTTTGGCTACTCAAAGAAAACAAAATAAATATTTTAATTAAAGTAAAAGTGAAACTTAAAAATATTTGGAAATTTTTTATTTTAATGAGTAAAATAAATTTCTATTGTGGATTTTCTTTGCATAAAAATAATTTCGCTTTAGAAACTCAACTCAATTTCAAAGATTTTATTTTACATTTTTATTTTAAAGATTAATTAGTATGTCAAAAATATGCTTGTTTTATATTATTATTATAAAATCTATATTATATTAAAATTGCAATTTGTTTCTACAAATTTCAAAATATTTTCTTTCATGAACAAAACAAATTTATTTTAAAAACTAAACAATTTTAATGATTTTTCTTATGTATTTTAAAAAAATATTGAGTTTTACATTTTTTTTTTTAATTTTATTTCTTGTTCAAAAGATTTGCGAAAATAATGATATCTCTAAATATTATAATTCATTTCAACTGGGCGTATGAGTAATATCTAATTATTCATCTGGTGACAGAGAGAGATAGAGAGCGAAAGCGAAAGAGGCAGATGAAATGTAAACTAACTAGGGATTTCACAACGACAATAGTTCTTTCAAAAAGTTAAGAAATCAGATCCAACCTGACTAATGTCGAATCTATTATCCGCTTGGTGAACTTTGGCGCCCCTAAAGCAATCTTTGAAAATTCATATGAAGGCATTTAGAGAGAGTAAGTGTAACGAATGATTGCAATATCTAGCCAGAGAAGAGAATGGGTAAAATAAAGGAGTAGTAGTTTCATATCAACTAGAGTTATTATTATTTTATTTGAGTACCCATAAGGAAAACCTATCAGGCATTGGGACCTATAAGATATTCAGGGTAAAAAAACTCTCTGATAACTTAGTCAATACCAAAACATACTTTGCAAAAGTGAAGTTTATTGAATCGACCATTTAAAACTGCTTTCCAAATTCCAAATTCCATTCGGCCGAAGTTGGGACATTTGTCCAATCATTCCAGGAATTTCAATGTAGTTTTTTCTACTTTTTGATTTTGCCTGTGCTGAGATTTGAACCTCGTAGCAGGTCAGCGTACTACCAACTACGCCACGGCAACCACACGATAATCACAGGGTATTCGGAATTGCTCAGATGATCAGTTTCACTTTTTCTATTTCTTTTTGTTTACACCTTGCAACGCACATGTTGCAGGGTGTACCCTTATGAATGTAGAGCATTGTGCTGATTGGAAGGATGGTTGATAGGTGGGAGGAAGAAGGAGGGAGAATGAGATAGGGAATGCAATCACAGGACACCGATTTGCTTAGTAGGCTTAAAGAAGATTTTAGTCTCCGAGCAGTAATTGCGACACAAAGCCAATAAAAGCCTCAATGGCACACCGGGTTGGACAAGTGCTCGTTACTTCTGTTACGCCTGTTACAAGAGAGCCTCCGTGGCTTGTTAATTATGGTGATAGTCGAGCCCTGCTCAATGGCTGTGAGCCATCTAAGATAAACTTTAGATATGCTTAGTTATAAAGATTAACCGCCATTCATCCCTCTCCCATAGCCGGAACAAAAACTCATCGGACTAGGTTCTTGCATAAAATCTCTCGCCAAGATCTTGAAGGTAATTTTCCATGTTTATTATCGCATTGGCACTTTTCTTTCAGTTTTGAAGCAGAAACATTAACACTTGTTTAAATTCCAATTTTTTTTAACGCTGATTGAGCCGAATTACGCTGGCACAAGCTTGAAAGACTGTGCGAGAAAGGTAGTAAGAAAGATATTGACGGTTTTTCTCACTTTCTTACTACCTCTTTATCTCATGTCTACCTATCTCTCTCACCCACAATCTTTCATGCTTGCACCAGTGTAAATAGCCACATTTCTAAAACTTCGTGGTACTCTATTTCAAGACTTTAGAAACTTTATCGAAGTTTCTTTTTAATAATAATAATAAAGAGTATTTCTTCATACACACACACACACATAAACAATAATACATACATTGCGTTTCGATGTCAACTTAATTAAATATCAATAAATCATTTCCCGTAAATTATACCAGCCACTTCATACATATTGTATTTTGATATTGTTCAAATGTACATACTCGTGCATAGATTACACTCATGTATGAGCAATCATACGATAAATAGTTTGGTATTTAGATAGGTACATGGTGCTGGTGTGGCAATTATACGGCAACAATAACAGTAACAACATCAACGACGATGACGACGATGACAGCGACAACAATGACGGCGTCTGCGACAACGACAACGACAACGACAGCGACAGCCGATATGCGTAATTATTATTCATTCAATTGTTGTGCATTTGTCATAATTACTCGCCCGAATTATGGGCCAACATCAACGTCGGTGATATGTCACAGTGATGTGATGTTGTGATAATGATAATAAACTGTTGGCAGCGGCAGGTGTGTGCGGTGCTGGTTTCTGTTGCTGGAGACAGAAACACATATATGACTCAAACGTGACTAGATGACAGAAAAATGATTAATACATAGTAAGCGTTTATTACAACAGATTCAGCATAGAAACTAAACCAAATAACAAAAAATAAGTAAATATTCTGTTGATGTAAACAATTGTGGTGTAAAAAAAAAAAGAAGCACAACAAACCAGAAATGGAACTTTTTTGGATTTTAACTAAAAGCAATGAAAGTTTATCGTTAGAAAATTGTGTCGGCAAATAAATAAAACAATTAATTGAATTATGTATTTTCTATAGTATTATTAAATTTAAATTTATTTAATAAAGTGCATCGATATTTTGTTTTCTAGCTATTTATTGATTTGGCAAATAGATTTGTTTTTTGTTTTGCTTTTTTGTTTTTTTTTTGTTAATTTTGTTTTGTGTTTCATACCCTCTAGCATTTAATTTTGTTTTGTTTTTTCTCTTCCCTTCTATAAATAAACGTATGAAAATTCTTTTAAATGAAAATAAATCTAGTCACATTTTTTATTTCATTAGCTCTGCCAATCCGTTTACAATTGTTTCCAATTAATTACAATTGTGTCTAAATGCTTACTTGCTTACTGTATATAAAAATAACTTTAAAATAAAATCAAAACGAATATAGTAGAAAAGAAAAAGAAAATAAAAATCGACTTGGCATTAAAAACTTAAATACTGAATAATAAAAAAAAAGCCGAAGATTATCGAAATTGGCCAATTTAATTCATGTGTGACAGAAATTTGTGTACAGTCGGGTAAGTTAGGGAAATGACTAAATAATTTTCCCACCCTTAGCATTCTGATCTTCTGGTAGTATGAATTTCTATTGCTCACATACTCCAATACTAAGGTTCTCTGTAGTCTTCTTAGTCTCTGGTACATGCACCATATCTCATCGTCCTCTCGTATTCTTCTGCACTTACCAATTATCTCAGACACTGATGGCAGTGATGGGTGCACACATATTATCGCATATTGCCCCTGTGTTTGAGAAACGAAGTTCAACTTATTAACGTATTCTCTGTATTTGCATAAAATTGCGCAGCGAAGTCTTGCTTGAACAAGTTCTGAACAGCAACTGTTTTGAGTTGCTTCGCCGGAATGAGAAAAAACAAGAGCCGAACGCACACAATCGTAAGCCACACGAAGAAGCTTATATTATACGTGTGTCGACGTCGCGCAAGCAACATTTTGTTGCCTATACACGCGTGTTATGGGAATTGAAAATGTGCGCATCGCTGATCTAACACTATAGTCATCTGATTCTATAATTCTCTGCATCGATAATACTCACGATCTACGATTCATTTGAGCTGAGATCCGGTACAACTGATCCTTTGATCTAATGACCCTCTGGTATTTTGATCTCATTCTGTTCTACTAGTACTTAGAATTCGGTACTCAAAACTCTTACTTCTCTGATCCTCCTATTTTCTGAGCTTATTATCCTATAGACCTATGATCCTCTAGACGTATGATTCTCTAGACATATGATCCTCCAGACCTATGATCCTCTAGACGTATGATTCTCTAGACATATGATCCTCCAGACCTATGATCCTCCAGACCTATGATTCTCTAGACCTATGATCCTCCAGACCTATGATCCTCCAGACCTATGATCCTCTAGACGTATGATTCTCTAGACCTATGATCCTCCAGACCTATGATCCTCCAGACCTATGATCCTCTAGACGTATGATTCTCTAGACCTATGATCCTCCACACCTATGATCCTCTAGACCGATGATTCTCTAGACCTATGATCCTCTGGACGTATGATTCTCTAGACCTATGATCCTCCAGACCTATGATCCTCCAGACCTATGATCCTCTAGACGTATGATTCTCTAGACCTATGATCCTCCACACCTATGATCCTCTAGACCGATGATTCTCTAGACCTATGATCCTCTAGACTTACTATCTTTTAGACCTACAATCCTTTAGACCTATTATCTTTTACACATATAGTCGTCTAGACATATTATCCTCTAGACCTACATCTTCTAGACCTATGATCCTCTAGACTAAAGTGTCTCAAGAGCATACGATAATATTTTTGCGCCTATGTGAGTGCTAAAAAGGCTCGTTACTATCGAGTATTCTCCGCATTTTGTACACTGTTTAACTTGCGAAGAATTATGATTTTTTTATTAGAAAATATTCTTTATATCAGAATTAGAATGCCTTTCTAAAAGAAATTTAGTTTCGATTCTCCAAAATCATTTTTAAATAAATAAAAGACATTTTTTCTAGTTTATACTAAGGATTCTCTGCATCTATGCATTGGGCAGCACTGCTCTAGATCTATGATCCTCTAGACATATGATCCTCTAGACCTAAAGTCTTCTAGTCCTATGACCTCCTGGACCTATAATTCTCTAGACCTATTTATGATCCTCTAGTCCTATGATCTCGGCACAGGCAAAATCAAAAAGTAGAAAAAATAATTTTTCTACACGACATTACCACCACCTCTTGGCAGGCAATGGCAAACCTACAAGAGTAAAAATTGAAAAGCTATGAAAAGCTTTTCACTGCGCCGTTCGGATTCGGCATTAAACTGTAGGTCCCTTCCATTCATGTACAAATATAACACGCACAACATGAGTGGATGCGAAAAGTTCGGCCTAGGCCCTCCATGTACTGTTGTGCCATTAAAAGTAAAGTAAAGTAAAGCCCTATGGTCGACCTATGGTCTTCTGAGCCTACAATCCTCTAGACCTCTCTAGATCTTTTTATGATCCTCTGGCCCCATGATCGACTTATGGTCTTCTGAGCCTATAATCCTCTAGTCATATAATCGACCTATGGTCTTATGAACCCATGATGCTCTAGAACTATGATTTTGTAAACCTATGAACTTTTCATCCTGTAGACTTATGAATGATGCTCTATGATACCTTAGACCAACGATCCTATGACTATTTCATGTTCTGGCTATACAATCTTCCGCCCTTTGATCTTCTGATTCTCTGTTAAGAAGGTGCCCAAATTTTTAGACTTTCCGTTCCTTTGCCAAAACTGATTTTTGCTGAACTTCTGATATTTCGTCAAGTGGTTCTTAGTTAGTTCTTTTATCTTTTCTGCTTATCTGGTTCACCGATCTTCACATCCTCGGACACTCTACAGACATAATTGCCTGGTTCATTGATTTAATGTACAACAAATCTACTCCTCAGATCCAGAAGGTTTCCTGTTGTACGGTCTTTTATCCTTAGTCTTCTAATTACTTAATGCTCTGGTAAACATCTGATCATTTCAGGAGCTTCTGCTCTCATATCTAACAATATTCGGAATATGAGTTTTCATAATAATTTCACAAAGTTGCTCCACTGTTCACTCACTCTCACTCACTTACTCACTTAGTTACTTACTGAACATAGTTGATATCCATTAAGAAATCTATTTCAACTTATTGTGTGGTGCTAATGCAAAATGTCACGCTGCTAATACCGACAATAACAACAAAAACAAACAACAAATACTAACTACAAGCAGCAAATCACATAGACACACATAGCAAATAGCAAAAGGAAGACAAACAAAATATAAATATCAACAACATGTATAAATTAGACAGAAAAAAAAACAAAAAACAAATGAAAAAAAAAATAAAAGAAAAATCTATTTAAATGTGAAACAGATCACTTGAGATGATCATTACGCTACAAAACAAAATATAAATCGTTTTCCTTGTACGAGGCAAGAGAGCAGATAACGAAGCGGAATCAGAAGAAGAATATGAGCCACTTAAGCAAATGTGAATGCGATACTTGAGATTTCTTCGCTCTTTCCCCTCTCCACTTTTTAACCATACAAATATTAGAATTACTAAGTGTGTGTAAAAAAAGAAGTAGACTAAAATGAAATTCTTATCAAATTCAATTAGCGCAGCACAATAGAACGATTGCAAATACAAGAAAAACGAGCAAGCGGAAAATTCGACGCGCAACGTCGACAACGCGCAACAAACAAAACCAAAACTGGCAAACAGGGCGAAGAAGGGGAGGCAACGCAATGAAGGTGTCAGCAGCGGAACTCGTGGTCGTTGTCATCGTCGTCATTGTGTCGAATGTTTTTAAATTTTTTTTTTTTTGCTTTGCCAGTAAGGCCCAAAGATAAAGTATGTATGTATGTATGTATGTATGTATATTAAGCTCTACAGATAGTAGGTAGAGATAATCGGTTGTCTTTTATTTATTCTTCTTTTTTTGGGGGGGTAATTGCTGTACACTCACTTTTCCGCTGTTGCCGCTGTTCTTTTCATTTCATTTGGTTTCACTTTTCCACAGCCGCCACAAATATACATAAATTCATTAACAAAATTGACTCACTTTTATTTGCTAAAATTCATGAAATGTTTTGGAAGTTATTAGATACATATATACGTAGGTGAGAGTATCATTGTAGTGTAGCAAGAACAAAGAGAAAGAGTGCAATGGGTAGGCCTTTTATGTTGGCCTTCAGCTCTTTTCAAGTACATGTATGTACATTTCTCCATCACTCATTTCCTTTGGCTCTCTGCTTCATGCTCTTTATATCTTTCACTATCAAATTATTGTGCATCTGCCAATATTTCTGATTGAGTCACGTGCGTTCTCGTCCTTGTGTGTGTGTGTGTGTGTGAGAGTGAACATTATTAAATAAACTGAATGAAACCAAACTAAAATAAAATGAAATAATTACAATAGAATTTGCAAAATAATAAACAAAAATTAGTTTGTGGTGGCTGAGGTAAAAGATGAAAGGCAATTGGCGTTTAAATTATTTATCTTGTAAATAATGTAAACAAGGAAATTCAGGTTTTTGCAGGATTTACAAGATGTTGATGAAAAAAAAATAAATATAAAGATAAGCCAATTCAAATAGGATTTAGAAGTGATCAATTAAGAAAAGAAATAAAACATTAATTTAAATGGATTTGATTAAGAAACTTTCAATATAATATACAAATCAGTAACTGATTCTCCCTCCGTCGCAGGTTAGGGTCGGTTCAAACCCCAAAATATGTTAACGAATCCAAAGAAAAGAGAGCAAATTGAGGGAGACTCACTTCCATTCGCCTCCGTCCACCCTCCGTCCCCCTTGCCGATAAATATTTAAGCCAATATTCTTATTGTTGCCGAACTCATAACTTAAACACCTGGCCACACTGATGTCATCTCACTCTCACATCTCACTCTCTCTGGGTGGTGTAACAATACATGCTAATTCATGCTGTTGTGTTAGTTTTTAACGGGTTATTTTTTCCTAATTAAAAAAGAGTCTCAAATCGTGCTCAATTCAAATTCTCTTCTGGTAAACGAACTCTTTATGGACTTGTTATTGTGTAAGTAACGGTTTAAGCTCTTTGATTTAATAGAGTCAAAAATTGTGACAACTTCTTTGGGTAACAGAGTAACGAATCATTCTTAACCTTCTCTCATGCACACATTTCTGGAAAATGTTATTGCATGCGATTTTATTATGTTATTTAATACTCTCCAAATTTTCTTTCATGCTACAAATGTTTACGTACACTAAGCATACACGAGAACAACACAATAAGGCATCAGCGAAATGGTCAACAACATCAATAAAAATAAAAATGAACGGAAAAAATAAATATCTATGAAATTTCTCAGCTTTATAGCGTAAACATGTTTCAAGTGTATGTATCTAGTTGTGTGCTTTACACATACATACGAGTATGAATTCAATAGCAGCACAGCAGCAGCACGAAAGTGTTACAAATAAAAATCGCGTGATTCTGGCACGTTTCCATGATTATGATGATTTTTTTGATGAGTCAATAAATGTCAGTTTATGTGCACTTACAATGTAAACACAAACACAAACACAAACACATAAAATTACTAAGTAACCAATTTATTAAACAATGCGTAACGTAATTGCTTCACACAGATTACAAACGTAGGTTTACTTACTATATAGCTACAATATTTGAAAAGAATAAGTTAACATTCTATAGTGCCTCACTCATTCGCTTGTGATATTTTGTTATTTTCAAATGTCTGCCCCATTATTGATTAATTGTGAAAACACACACCAATTGCGTGGGTAAAGGTCAAACCTTAATGAGCACACATAAAATAACTAGAATTAGAAAAAGAAAAGGGCAAAGAATGAAAAATTAAAACAAAATAATGTAAAAACTTAAATACACATAAAACACTTTGCTTGAAATGTTTTGATAGTTTTCTAACTAAGCATTCAAGATTAAATATCAATTGCCGTGTATCACCGTCGGTTGCTTTCAACTTTAATGACGTCACTGAATGATGTATTTTTTTTTTCGTTAAATACATCTTATTGAGATAGTCACTAAGTATTACTTAAATATTATGACTCAATCGCTATTCATAGTAATTTTGTTTTGACTTTTTTATATGGTATGTAGCTTGTTCGAGTGTGAGTATTTGAGTTTATATTTTAACTCTTTCAATGTACAATAACAAATTACTCAGTCGTATTCTTTATTTTCATTCATTAATTGAAACTACCATGTGTGTACTTGTGTGTGTGTGTTTAGACGAGTAAAAATATGTAAAGAGAGCGCGAGTATGCACAAATTATGGGCAGCACACATTTACTTAGCATACTTTTAGGATCATTATTGAAGTGGTGTAGGTACAAAGTAAATGTAGGGTAAAATGACATTAGAAACGAAATATTTCTGATCAGTTGCTATACAACTGATAGTGACAGCTACGAATGTTGAATTAAAAACAGTTTAAGATCGCCCGAAATATCGCGAATTTGTTTATCTCAAGCCTTAACCCATTTTCCCTTTAAAACCACGTGAACTTAGATTGTGGATGCTTGATGGAATCATATAATTTTCTTTAGTTTGAGAGCACAAGCAGATCTTAATATGATGAAAGGCTAAGATTTAAGGCTCTGTTTTCCTGCCTTTAAATTTAGAAGCAACGATTTTAATAGCTTTGAGTTATCAGTTATCATTGAGATGTGAGAAAAGTTCAACTCCAACCGTGGCTCCCTTTTTTTACCACTTTCAAATTCAACACAACAAAATCAATACCACAACAAAAAACTACCCAAATATTTATACGAATTTGTATAAATAAAATGAAGTGAAGCAAAACATAACAACATTCTATTCACAAAAGATCAGGGGTATCTTGGGGAAGGGCAAGAAAATAGATCAATTTCTCTTCACTGTAAATTAAATATTTTAAGTATTATAATAGACAAAAATGATAAAAAAAAAAATATCAATATTTCCAACATAAACTTTATGACTTTCACGAAGTCGTCTCTGAAATCTTGACAGCTGCGCAGATATCAACAAGAAAACACATTTGTTATGCATCTACCGACCTATGCTAAATGATAAGATCAATATGATTGCACTTGTAAAGGGTATTTCAATAGGGTTATAATAATTTTGATGTGTACCATTTCTCGAGCTTATACGATTACCGAACTTCCTTCCCGTTCTATGGATATTGGTTTCATTCCGTTCAATAACGAATTTTTTGCATTAAGGCAAAAATGAACTTCATCACTGTAGACGATTTTTCAATCAAATTCAAGATTTTATTCAAACTTAAAGTTGCCAACCAACTCAACTCAGAATTACGGTAGTGATTTTTAATAATTTCCAAACGTTGCTAGTTCGTGAAAAACTCACCATATTGTAAATGTAAGCATGGAATGACGTTTTGACTGTGCCAGTTAAAAAAGAAAATGTTAAGGTCCTATTGAAAACCCCTTTAGTAGGCTTACACGAAAAAGAAATAGTGATTTTTCCCCCCCAATCTAAAGTAAATAGTAAAAATATGGCAGAGAAACTGAGATCTGAGCTTCAAACACAAAGTACATATGGAAATTTGTAATAAATATCTTTTCGAAAACAAAAACAAACCAAAAATTTAATCGCTTTGTGTGAAATTGAAAAATTCTATACAAAACAATCCTCCACTCTTAGTTTATAATAAAAATAAGCTCTCAATTGAAAACGATTGAAAGCGGTGCGAAAATTATGCAAAACTCTGGCTCATGGTGAGCCGACCGATAGTCTGCGAAATGCTCTAAAAATATACTGCAGACAGCTGGAGCTTAAGTATGCATATCAAAATAGATTAAAATATTTTGCAATTTACTAAAGCGGCAGCTTGATGCTTGCTAAGTGAATTGCCAGCAATAATAAAATATAGTATGTGCATTTTTTCACTTATTTTTCTAATTTTATTGCAGACTTTCAAAACAAATCAACGACAGACAGGCAGAGGCAAAGGTGAAGGTGAAGCTTGAAGACGTTCGCAAGAAAAATTATTCAAGAAGGTGCACAGATGTGCTCACATTTATTAAGTGAAACTGATGATCTATGCCTTAAAAAATTGCTTTATATAAATAAACTTAAGTAAACTTCAATAATAATAATGATGTCAGCTATTACGCCTGATGGTTTAATAGAGGAATCAGTGCATATAAAAGAATCGCAGCTAAGTGAGAAGGAGCAGGCAACTAATGCGGCGAGAGAGCCAATGCAATTGCAACCAGAAAATCTAAATCTGAGCACATTCCCGGTCAAAGAAAATCAAGAAAATCGAAATTTAAATAAAATGGTATCAAAAGAAGCCAATACGATAAGCGAAAAGCACCTGCAACCGCACTCGCCGCAATCCCAGCTGCCAGCAGCATCAGCAGGCCCCCCTCCAAAACTAGGCATCTCACGTTCGCAAGACGATGAGCACTACGACGATGTCGATGGCGATGATGAGTTCTATCAAGAGCAACGAAGCTTCCGAGTTTCACCCGCTTTCTACTCTAGTCGAAACAGCATAAGCAACGTGGGCAATGCGGCATCGAGAGCTTCAAATTTGCGCTTGAAGTTTCGCAAAAGCCACACTTGCGGCAGCCTCTTTGCTAATTGTAGCTGCAGCAGTCCACCTGCGATACCGATACCAATACACCAATACGCTAACGCCAACAACAGCAGCAACACAAATGGCAGCGGCAGCGGCAACAGCACGCAACGCTCAAATTTCGCTACACCGCCCAGCTCATTTAATTTCTCCATTTCGCCCACCAACACCAACAATGCATACTCGGATAATTCAGTCTCCTCGCAGTCGCGCCACACATCGAGCGGCATTTATTCGCTCTCATCGCAAACGTCCGCAGCAACATCGGCCCATCTCTCGCGTGACGATGACGAGAGCATGAGCGCTAGCTTCGACTATTGTGGTAGCAGTGGCGTCGCCACGTTAGCTTTGCCGTCTGGTGGTTCATTTCACGAAAACTCATACACTGACAACAGTCTCGCTGGAGCTATACGCCAGGCAAGTAGTGCTTGTACTCAATCGTCCGCTGGCCCAACGACAGCGACGACGAAAACAACGACGTGCACTACACAGGAAACACAAATCGTTCACAGTTTGCAAGTGCCAGCGCGGCGTCGTATCTCGTCCCCAACAGCCGAGCTTTCAGCGTCGTCAGTTTCATCGGCACTTGCGCGTAAAAGCGAACGCAAAGCGAAACGTTTCTTTCAGTCGTACTCGCATCCCGACACCGATTACATCTTCACGGAAGAAAATAAGAACCCCTCAAAAGAATCTCTCATTCAAATTCACGTACAGCACGAGCCGTCGGTTATACGGTCGCGCGGTGGCAAAGTTGAAATCAAGCACCCGAAACGTTCATCCTCGCCGAATATTGGCCATTATCAAGTGCTGGACGTAGCCGTGCACCCGGATATACTCGTAAAAATCTCACCGAAGCATTCGCCTGTCGCTGAGGTGCGACGCCTGCAGACACCAGCATCGCGTTCATCGCCTTCGCCTTCTTCGTCCTCGTCGTCGACCCAGCAGCGTCGGCGTTTGTTGCAGCGCTCGCATGAAATTGAATCGGGCGGTTCGACTTCGGAGTCATCGGAACATTCCCTCGATATAAAGTCACCCACGCAGACGTCGCTTGGTGGTTCGCTCCGAGCACCTTCGCCACAGCAGCAGCAACAGCAGCCGCAGGAAATATTTGAGTTGGTGGCTCCCTCCTGCGCGTTGCTGAAATCGAAGTCTCCGGTTAATGTTGGTGGCGGTGCCAGTGCGAATGCAGCAGAAGATCACAGTTTTAAGGCGGCACAGAAATATTTCGCAGAGAGTGGCATTTTGGGTCCCATAAATACGTCGACGAATTTAATAAGGAAGACATCGAAGATTCTGCAGGACACAAATGTTATTGATCACGTAAGTAAAGGGGAATTAAGATTTCTAAGTAATACTTATAGTGAATTTCTGGGAGAAGCAAAGTGAGCCAAGTGACAAGTAAATTATGTTGAAGATTTACTCTAATTTTGTGGAATCTATCATTTGTGATTGTTCTTTTTTAAAAGCTGTGCATATTGAGAGAATTTTACTCTATTTTACCCTGACTGTTATTGGTCAATAATTGTGTAATGAATTGAGAGAGCTTAACTCTCACTCAGTAGAAAGCAATGAATGTGATTGGCCAATTGAATATACACATTTTATGTATTTGTTGAACCATAATTCAATCTCAAAATTGAGGTCGAAATGATTTAAAGGAAAAATTCAATTGAGCCTGCCTTATACAGATACTTAAATACATAAATCGAACTTAAATCAACGAGCTATAAAATTTAAGTTTTAGAAGCATGTTAAATTCACAGTTCTTCATGCACGCATATCAATTAGGCATTTGAAAAACATTTAATACTTTTCTAAATGTTTTCTGTATTTGTATTGAAATTTATTTATTTCTTTTCCGTGCGCTTAGATTCGCAAAACGTCGATGATATTGCGTGCGAATAGCTCAACAATAAATAATATTAACAGCAATACCAGCACCAATAGACAGGCACAACAGCAAGCAATTAATTCGCTAACTGAAGGTATTGCAACTACAACAACAACAACAACAACAACAACAGCAGCACCAGCAGCAGAATCAACTGAATGGGCAAACCCATCATCATCATCATCGTTTCATCCACCACCACTGACATTGGCATCATTGAAATTCCACAATAATGTTAATATGGAAGCAGCGGCAACAACAACTTCACAGCAACAACAACTAACGTATGCAGCATCCACTTCACCACAATCACCAAACACAATGGCCACCACTTGCGGCTTCAGCCCGAATATGACATCGAAAAGCTGCAACGTCACCGATGATCGTGACGCGCAAATCAAAAGTTTACAGGGTGAAATTGTATCGCTGAAGGATGTGATTAAATCGAGAGACGCCGAAATTGTTAAATTGCGAAGGGAAATACATAAATTGAAGGTAAGAGGGAAGGATAGAGAGAGAGAAGAGGGAGGGTGGAGCGCGGAGGTGAGAGTGTGTGGGAGAGTAAAGGATTATCAAAGTTTTTCTACAGGATATTCTGTCTTTGACTCTGTGTATGATTAGTGAATCCTTATGTGGTTTACATTTAAGTATTAACCTGAGGTATGCGCACTTGATGTGACTTGGTATTGTTGATCTTCATTAACGATCTTCGCGCTACTGAACTGCACAGTAGCTATTACTGCACAGCTGGTTCTTCAAACATATCCTCATTTCAGTTTCCCACAACAGAGTTCCATTAACTGATCTTCTTTACAGATACATATTCATTACTGATTTCCACGTTATATATTCAAACGTAATATAAATCACAGATCATCATTATCAGTATCGGTGGTAATTTCCAAGAGCGTTATTAATCTCCGTTGCCGATCTAATCTCAGATTTCCACTACCGATCTTCAGTAATTATTTTTGAAGTTTACTTCTTTAAAATTGTTTTAATATTTACGAGAGGGTAAAAGATGGTCGTGGCAGCGAAAATTGGCACGGAAATGATGGGCAGCGCCCTCTATAAATCAAGTATGAGAAAAATGAGGATATACCATACATATATTAATATACACATAAATGATGGGCAGCACATATGCATCCACTATGCGCCCTCCATCAATCGATGGATGAGTACTCTATCGATTGATAGAGGGCGCTGATTCGCGTTCAATTCAAACGTGATAGAGGGCGCTAAGTATGATTCATACGGGCGCTGCCCATCAGTTTCTAGTAAAATTTGACATTTCAATTAAAAAGTTTTACATTTCAAACAAAAATCGTTAGAAATCTCTACACATCGTTTAAAAAATTCCTTCAGCCACGCCTGTAATGTTTGCGATAGACTCTGATTTTTACAAGTTTACTAAACCTAACTTGAAAACCCAAAACGCAAACATTCTGAAGCAGTAAACTGTTGTAGTGCGTCCCACTGACGCATTCAATTTTGTTTCTTCTTCTTTTAATGACACACAACAGCCCATCGAAGGCCTAGACTGAGCTTTTTTTTGCTACTGATCTCTGCTACAAAATCCACTATTGATCTACAAAATGGATCAGCTTTAGGCATCCTTATCTAGATTATTCTAGAGTCAGATCTCTAAAGCTTTATACTTTCTTAAGTAATTTAAGTGGAAAAAAGGTTTCTAAGTCCAATCTTTTGCGAGAAAATACTCGACGATTTACTCCAGAACGTGCTTACAATATTCAAATAAAAATCTGAATTGACAAGTGCATAACTTTTAATGATGCTGAAAATGCTCTCTCTTCTCCTCGCAATTTATCAGCTTTACTTGACATCCACTTTAAACTGATTTGAAGAAGTTTTTAATTTATAAAACAACAAATAACTAAATTTGTTTATGTATTGTTTCTTGTTTTTTTTTTTACACAAAAATCAAGTAGTTTCAAGCTTCTTCTCGAAATTCGAACGAATAGCTCTTCATTATTTTCAAAAGCAGGGCAGGTTCTAAAAAAAAAAAAAAAATCTAAGGCCCGGAAGAGGCCCTTCTAATGCCAGCTGCCAACAATTGTTCGCAATTAGCAACTGAAACTGAGGCACACTTTCACACTTTCCTCACACAAAAAACCCAAATCTAGAAATTACATTTCAGTTCCAAAACTTACTATAATTTAGTAATTTAATTTAAATTAAAGTGAATTTTCGATTAACTCTTCGGAAACGCCACTGCTCGTTTTTGTAGATGGCATGTGCCTTGATTTAATCATAATAAACAACAACATCAACAACAACAACATCAACAACAACAACATGCGTATTTAGCAGTTATACTATTTAATTAATCATTTAGCGGTTTATTTCGCATGCGCATCAAGTTTGTGTTTGGCTGTGTGTGTGTGTGTGTGTGTGTGTGTGTGTGTGTGTGTGTGTGTGTGTGTTTGTGTGTGTCTCTGTATCATATGTAGAGTGAGAAAAGCTACACATAATAACGATGCCATCTTTTTGCTGTACATTTCTTAACCCTTTGACGGCGATATACAAAATACAAATATGCTTGCCCACGGGTATTTTGTTTTAGAAATTTGGAAGTAGGATTAGGATATAAGTAAAGCATTTCTGTTCACAGATAAATTATAGAGAAGATTTGACGCTATAACAGTTTAGTGGGCATCATATTTCCACCTGATTCCAGCTGGCCTCCAAGTGAGTGACATGAAAGTTGATCTACAAAATCTTCTTGTCCACATTCAATTTGGTTAGGAAAGTGTTAAGACTTTATAGAATTCGTTTAATGATGCACATAGTATCTACCTTTTTTTGTTAGTTATTTCACTTTTCCAATTATTAGTCGCCATTTTTTGACTAATTATAAACAAGTTCGAGCAACTAACTAAGTATTCACTTGTTTAGACTTTTTTGTTTATTTTAATAATTTTTTAATGCCTACCCTAATACGAAAATAAATGAAACCAAGATAGAAATAAACATTTGCTGCTTCTGTTAATTATTAGATTATTATTAATTAAATAGTTTAAAATTCCATTTGCATTTGCATATGGAGCTACTATTTTAATATGTTTCTACGAATTAGGGATGGTTACTTATGTAAGTTAATAGACTGATCTTCATTAGTGATCAACAGAACCAATTTAACTTACTAATGTCCAACTTTTGTTATTGTTAGTGATGCTTAGAACTTATCTTCATGTTTCATCTTCATTCATAGCTCACTGATATACTGATCTGATCTGGAGTGCTAATCTTCTTTTTTGTGGTCACTCACCATCATTGATCTCATTTACTGATCTTCAATATTAATCGTCACTATCCTTGTAGGTATTTATTACCTGTCTTCACATTTGATATTCATTCATTCATTCAGTATCTCTTAAAGCTCTCCATCAAAGAAACGAAGCGCCCATTATCTTATTTCGCTTGTTTTCCCTTATCTTATAGGTTTTTGTTTTCCTTATTGATCTTCATTACGAATCTTCATCACTGATCTTCATCACTGATCTTCATTCCTGATCTGCATTCCTGATCTGCTTCCACGACCTACAGATATCCATTAGTTGCCATCATTACTGATATACGTGCTTGCTTTCCATTATCTTGGTGGTTTTCTGCCTTATTGATCTTCATAACTGAAATTCATTACTGATCTGCATACCTGACCTTCCTCCCTGAACTGCATCACTGATCTCTAACCCTGAGATGCATTTCTGATCCCCATTATAGAAATAATTTTAATATCATCATTACTGATGTACTCAGAAATTTTACAGCATCTGTAGATTTCTTTAGTAGATACTGATCTTTAATACTAATCACTATGCATTATTGTTCTTCGGTAATTACTTTCAATAACGTTCAGTTCATTACTGATCT
This sequence comes from Palloptera scutellata, assembly GCA_958295655.1. Lineage (NCBI taxonomy): Eukaryota > Metazoa > Arthropoda > Insecta > Diptera > Pallopteridae > Palloptera > Palloptera scutellata. The sequence continues at coordinate 60,908,468 of OY282452.1, read as the reverse complement.
TCTGTATTAATTTATCTTGGTGGTTTTTCGTTTTCTCTATTGATTTTCATCACGAATTTTCATCAATGATCTTCATTCCTGATCTTTATCACTGATCTTCATTCCTGATCTTTATCACTGATCTTCATCGGTGATCTTTATCACTGTTCTTCATCGGTGATCATCATCACAGATATTCATTACTTCCCATTATCACTGATCTTCATCCCTGATCTTCGTTACTGATCTTCATCACCGATCTTCGTCACTGATCTTCATCACTGGTCTTCAACACTGGTCTTCATCACTGAGCTTCATCACTGATCTCCATCGCTGACCTTCATCCCTAATCTTCATCAGTAATTTATCTTGCTTTATTATCTTTATTGATGTTCATCACTGATTTTCATTCCCGATCTTCACAACTGATCTTCATCCCTGACCTTCATCACTGATTATCATTCATGATCTTCATCACTGATCTTCATCTGTGATCTTCATCCGTGATATTCATCACTGATCTTCATCAAACATCTCCATTACTGATCTCTATCCCTGCCCAGCATCCCTGATCTTCATTTCTTTTCCCGATTATAGAACTCTTTCTAGTACTGGTTGTCATCATCAGTGATCAATGATCAATGCTCATTACTTCTAGTCAGAAATTGTACAGCATCAATAAATTTCTTTCATCATTATTTTTTAATTTGAAGCAATAAACTTCCATGCTTTTTTGACTTACATAAAAAAAAAAGCAAATGAAATGAAATTGGTTAATAAAATTACATAGGTAATAAAATTGTTATCTTTTTTGTTACTTTCATTTTCCACTTTATTCCACACGATTTATGGTAATTTTACAATAAATTTTATAGCAGGAATTGAGATTTTATCACGCGGCCACAACTATTACAAATAGCTCACTATTACTTATACTCTACAACGTGCCACTTAACAGTTACTTATAAACGTTCAGTGGTGTACAAGAAAATAGCATAACTTCCATACCACACATAATACCTGCTTTGACATTTCTTATTCCATTCCAAGTTCCGTCTCTGATTAGATTCAGTACAGTTGTAATTTGTAAACCTAGAAATTAAACTAAGAAATAAACTGCTAGCATTTCAATTAGGTACAGTTTTTGGTCTTTGAAGTGATACTGTGTTTATTTTTTAATCTATCAAATGTAACTTGTCTAGTCAAAGTCTTCTTGTTAAAGAAACTGATAGTTTCATAGTTTGGCATTACAAGAATACATATAACGTTGTAGCTATTACCGAGTCTTGGTTAAGTGGCACTATTTCTTCATTTGAGTTCTTCGATGATTACCATCGATCGGTTGGACCGCTTTCAACGAGGAAGCGGTGTTTTAATTGCAGTCAGAGCTGATTTATGTTGTAATCTTATTACTCTCTATGCTTTTAAGTAGTATGTGGATCTATTAGGGTTCATTTGAACATAGCGCTCGCCTTGCTCTTGTGCAATTATTAAATTTAAAGATATGATCGCATGTAAGATCACACATTGATGTGATATGTAGATAATAAATATGTCCAGAAATGAGATTGGAGTGCTCTTTTGCACTAATTACATGTCACGATCGTCTAACAATTCATTGGATACCCTTCGGTGGATATGATCTTACAACTTCACCATTACAAGAGTGTGGACGGTGAAGTTGTATTAGTTCGATGTGAGATGGTCGAAGGCACGTTTTCGCACGCTTTCGATATAAGCAAATAAAAATAAATCACATTAAAATAAGCATAAAAATGTGTTAGTAAATAAAGCATAAACAGAAACTAAATTACGCATTAAACTAAATTAGGTTAAAGCCATAAAAAAAACAAAATTGAGATTGACTAAATATTTACTTAAAATTGAATGGAGCAATTGTTGATGTTTTTTTTAAAGTGATTCATAGTCAGAATTCACACTAAAAACTTCGGCGCTTTTGTCAGCCTACAACCTTTAGAAATGTTTTGTATTTCTGGAACATGCACCATGCATATGACACATCCAGTCAATTGAGCCCAATACAAATGTATACATTATTAGCAAACAATAGTCAAAAAATTATTAAAAAAAAAAAGAAACAAAAAAATATGTCAACAATTCGAAAGCATGCGTGTGCAACGCATATTCCATATCAATCATACAAATTTCTATGAAAGGCAAACGACACTGAGTGAAGATCAACTGAACGCCCTCTGGCGTTAAATTTATGCAAGTACATAGTACCAAACACTATACACATGTAAATTTAAAATGTAAATATTGTTCATAAAGCAAAGAAAAACTTGGCATTCTGTTTGACATTTAGCGCTTAGCTGATAGTCAACAAAAGCAAGCAAATAGCAAGCAAAAAACCAAAAAAAAATATCAAAAATAAATACATCAAAATAAATAAATGTAAATAAACGATCAAGATATGAGTGCAACTCAGATATGAGTGCTACTTTTTGCGTAGCTATGCACTCGTATGTGTCACGTGAGCGCACCGCCGAATTCCCTTGGGAAGCGAAAGTATTAAATTTGAACGGCGTTTTGAAACATTCACAAGCCGGCGGGGCACTTAATTTGTTGTTCTTGGTTTATTTTTATAAATCTCCGGCTTTCAATTTTAATTAAAAAAAAAAATTATGGGAAATCGTTGGCCCGGCACCAGTGATCGCAAAAGTGTAAGAGAATTATCAAACTGAAGTTTTTTTTGATTATTTTGGGAAACCCGATTTTCCAATAAATGCAATAAACACACTTTATTAGGACGTACATAGTTGCAATGCAGATATCAAGCTGAAATTTTAATAATTGAACTGAACTAGAAACTGAAGGGCAGCGCCTTCTATCAATCGAGTATGAATCATACGCGAATCAGCGCCCTCTGTCAATCGATAGAAGGATAGACGGCATATCTATCGATTGATAGAGGGCGCATAGTGGGTGCATATGTGCTGAACGTCATTTATGTGTATTTTATAGGCATCCTAATTTTTTTCATTATTGATTGATTGAGTGCGCTGCCCTTCATTTCCGTGACAATTTCCGTTTTACCTCGATCATCTTTAACCCCCTCCTAAAAATATAAAAACAATTCTAAAGAAGCCCATTCGGATTGATATTTACGTAACAATTTTATTTGATATCTGGTTCAAGGACACAATTGGGATCTAATAGAAATCAATGGGTACATTTTTAATTTCAAGTCCCACAACTTTAACGTATTAAGCAAATTATTTGCTATGGCAAGCTGAGCAGTTTTTACTTCTACGCCAACCCTCTTCTTCTTCCCTGGACCAATATTTTTGGGAGTGTTTTTGGTAAACATTCTCTTAAAATGTTCAAATGTTCAAAAATGTTTCTCATATGGTAATAAGGGAGAAGGGAGACATCCATACATCAAAATTGCTCCCTGACTCAATTGAACATTTTTTCACACATTCGTACCGAAAATCCCCCGAAAAGAATCGTATAGAGTTGAGGTGGCGAGTTGGTGTAAAAATCAAAAGTGATCTGCTTTTCATAACGAACCACTTCAAACTGCAAAGCTGCAAGACTTCAAAATATAAATAGTTTTCTTTGTCTCCCATCAGCCCTCTATGGTGAGTTTACACTTCTTTAGAATGTTCTGTTCCCAATAAAGATACCCACCCTTAGTAGAGATCTCTACCTTCTCAAATAACAACACAGATTCCAATTATCGCGGATACCCACCCTTAGTAGAGATCTCTACTTTCTCAAAGTTCAAAACAGATGCCAATTATTGCGTTACGCCTTTAAAACTACTATTTTCCATTGAATGTTAAGTAATCGCTCAGTCCGTAATTAGTCCGAATTAGTTAAGTATTTGAAAGTCGTTGCGATCCATCAGAGAAAACTGTGAAACTTGTTTCTTTGTAGCATTCAGCTTTGCCAAATAATGTCACATTTATTTGTTCAAAAATTATTAAATAACAATTCACTTAATACATTCATATGTAGCTAAGTATAATGAGTTGAGAAGAAAAAATGAGACAAACGAATGAAGAGGGGCAGCGAAAGGGGCGTGAAATTATAACAAGATGCGCTACAAAAATATAAAAAATATTTATGTGATGTCGTGTGATGCGCGAATTGCAATAAATTGAAAAGAAAGCGATGGCACGTGATTTTTTTTTTTTAAATAAATTTTTAGTAAATACAGGGTGACAATTAATGAGTGTAGAAAAATACGAACTAGGACTCAATGTCCTACAAGCTCCAAAAAAGCCAGTTACTTGCAGATGAAGACAAGAGCATACGACTCCTACTTTAACGTTGGGCCGCAGAAATTGTGTGGGCAAAAATCATCTTCACAGGTGAAAAGCTGCTTACTGGTGAACAAGTGCATAACCATCCAAATGGCAGAAGCTGGTCAACAGAGACCAGGACCATCATTCGTCATTCAGCATCGCCAAAATCAGCAATCCGTCATGGTATGGGTTGGGATATTATGAAACAAAGAGTCAAAATCAAACAAGAACTGTACTGCCGTGAAATTTTGAAGGCTGTCATAGTCCCCTGGGCGCAACAGCACTTTGGCAATAATGATTGGACGTTCAAGCAAGACTCTGCGCTATACAACGAGCCAAAACGATACAAGAATGGTGCAGGGCTCATTTTCCTCAAGAATGACCGCCATGTTCACAGGATCTCAATCCGATGGATTGGTATGGTCCATTTTTGAGGCCAGTGTTTGTGGTAAACTTCATAACAATTTGCAGTCACTGAAACAGTCGTTGCGTAGTGAATGGGACCGAATAACGGTGGAGGAGCTGCGGCCCATAGCCTAAAGTTTCTCCAAACGTTTGAAGCTGTGTTTTTGTGCCAAGGGTGGAAAACATTCATACTCATGCATTATGTTGTATACACTTATTAATTGTCACCCTGTATCTGCGTGAAACACAAAAAAACTATAGGAAAAACAATAAAACCATTAACTTCTTCAATTTGTATGAATGCTAATGAATTTATTATGTTCGCTCGCTCTAAATCACTTAACTTGGAGAGTGTGCGTGCGAATTGAGTTTGACATTATTTGATGATAAATATTTATTGAATGATTTGGTGATCGTGTGATTTATCATGATGTACATGATATATCTGTGGCAATATGTCATAGTAGCTTAAATTGACATAAGCGGAAATTAAGTAATACTACTATGAATAATCCCATATATGCTACATTTTTACCGCATCCGCATTTAGGCAAAAGGCTTAAACCCCAAGGTTGTTTATATTCCTTTTTGCTTCGACGGCCATACACGGACGGTATCGGCTTAAGAGTGCGATTTTCTCAAAATTACATTTTCATACATAAGCTACTCTATCCAATTGCCATAGCTATGCACATACATAGTATATCATAACTACTATAATATATTCATATAACACATTTTTGTTTATATTTATGAGAGAGGCGTGATCACTCTATTTGCATATTTCACGATCGCTCGCGATCAGCTAATTTTTTGATTATTCCCCAGACTTTAATTGTTAGCAATCATTGGTTGCTATTCAAAATCATATTAAGTTTCAATTACCATGATCACTTGATTTTTTTTTTATCATTTAATACTTTCTGTAATTTATGTCGCTTCAATAGTTTTTGATCAGCTTTTTGATCGATTTCCGCGATTGGTCATGAATATTTTCCTGAGGCTACAATTGCATCTGCAGCTGATATTCAACAACGTTTCAGCTGGTTTTCAATGCTGATTCTGGGTCATGCTCCTTGATAAACCTCTGCAAAATCCCTTGAACTCTTTAAACTTAAATCGTGGTGATCAAGACTCGAGGTTTATTTTCACAAGGTTTCCCTTCTTTATTTCATCTTCGTGAATTACACTTACTTTTTTCTTTTTCTCCTCCCTTCCACAGAGCGTTCTCCAGCAGACCACAAATCCTCTACCCATCAGCAACGATGAGCTGCTACAGTCACCGACCTCCAGCAATCGCTGCGTCATTGCCCCACAGCAATGCCCCGACATCACTAGCAGCGGCACTACTCAGCAACAGCAACACTGTGTAACGTGTAAAAAGAAACTCGGAACAACAGCAATAGGAAACAATGCCGTCGCTGGCAGACTGACACCAGAGAGCAGCAGCTCCGTTGATTCGAATATGAGTGAAAACTATCAATCGTGTACTTCATTATCGGCAGCAACTAACACCGGCACAAATGCTGTAACCTGTGCACTGGCGTCCGCTGCTGTGATCAATATTGAAAATGCAACAACAAAGAATGTAGAATTTTCATTAAGCACCACCACTAGCACCACCACCACGGGCACTACGCCGCCAGTTGTGACAGCGGCAGCAAACGCTGACTCACTGGTCGTCGTTAATGGTGTAAAGACGAAAGTGTTGCAGATAGCGCAGCAGCAGCAGCAGCAGCAGGCACCAGTGCTCAAGAAACAGGGTGTGTCCGGTGAAAGTTGTGAGACATCGATGCAGCAATCGATAAATATACCAATACCGAAATTCGATAAGGACTTCAGGTGAGTCTTCTGATGATGAGAGCGGTAATTGATCAATTTCCCACGAACGATTCTTCTAACGATTCTGCTTTTGTCATTCCAGCGCTAAGCAACTGATCAAAGATGCCATTATGGACAATGACTTCCTCAAGAATATCGATGCTTCTCAGGTGCGCGAACTGGTCGAATCCATGTATCCGCTCGCCATTGCCAAGGGCGAATTCGTGGTGCACGAGGGTGAGGCAGGCGCTCACCTTTACGTTTCGGCCGAGGGTGAATTCGAGGTGGTGAAGGGTGGCAAAGTGCTCGGTGTGATGGGTCCCGGCAAGGCATTCGGCGAATTGGCAATACTTTACAATTGCACGCGCACCGCCTCGATTCGTGTGTTGTCGGATGCGCGAGTCTGGGTATTGGATCGTCGTGTCTTCCAGCAGATTATGATGCGAACGGGTATGCAACGCATTGAGAACAGTGTTAATTTCTTGAAATCGGTGCCGCTGCTGAAGGATCTGAGCGTGGAGGTCCTGGCTAAGATTGCCGATGTACTCGAAGTGGTAAGTAAAGGGTTAAGATGGGCTTATGGACAATGACTTCCTCAAGACTTTAATGACTTAAGCGTTCGGGAACACTTTATGGCGTTTTTCTAACTTTCTAAGAATTTTTCCAATTGTGAGCTATCAAATTTCAAGTTCTACACTTTAAGTTGAAAACGCTTTAGTTTTCATTATACTTCAACTTCCGTGCAATTCCAGGAATTCTACCCCGCCGGTACGTACATCATACGTCAAGGTGCCACCGGTGATACTTTCTTCCTAATCTCCCAAGGCTCGGTGCAGGTTACACAGAAACTCACGCCCAACTCGGAGGAGAAAGAGATACGTACGCTGCAGAGTGGTGATTATTTTGGAGAGCAGGCTCTCATCAACGAGGATAAACGTACAGCAAATATTATTGCAATGGCGCCGGGCGTTGAATGTCTAACGCTGGACCGTGATTCCTTCACGCAGCTGATCGGCGATCTTTGCGAGCTGAAAGAGAAAAACTATGGCGATGAAAATCGTGTGCTAGCAATGAAATATGCCGAGAAGACAAAGGAGATTTTTGGGGCCAATGTGCAGCAGGGTAAGTGCAAATGTCAGGAAGAAAAACTTTTCCATGATATTTTTATAATCTCACTCTTTCGTTTTCGCTGTTCCCACAGAATTCCCCGATATGAAACTCACCGATCTGGAGGTCGTCGCCACACTCGGTATTGGTGGCTTTGGACGCGTTGAGCTCGTCAAGGCCTATCGTGAGAATAGCGTTGATATCTTCGCACTGAAATGTCTTAAGAAGCGACACATTGTGGAGACCAAACAAGAGGAGCACGTCTTCAGTGAGCGTACTATAATGTTGACTTGCAACTCGCCGTTCATTTGCCGCCTCTATCGCACATTCCGTGATGACAAATACGTGTACATGCTGCTGGAGGCGTGCATGGGCGGTGAGATCTGGACAATGCTGCGTGATCGCGGCTGCTTCGATGATAACGCCACGCAATTCATAATCGGCTGTGTACTGCAGGCTTTCGAGTATTTGCACTCGCGCGGAATTATCTATCGTGATTTGAAACCGGAGAATTTAATGTTGGACGAGCGTGGCTATGTGAAATTGGTGAGCGTTACGCTACTGGGCGTTATGTTTCCGTGCCTAACAGTTTCTGATCATCATTTCATTTTAGGTTGACTTTGGTTTCGCAAAGTACATTGGCAATACCAATAAAACTTGGACATTCTGCGGCACGCCCGAATATGTAGCGCCCGAAATTATACTAAATAAGGGGCATGATCGTGCAGTGGACTATTGGGCTTTGGGTATACTCATACATGAGTTGCTCAATGGCACGTAAGTGTTGTTCGACTTATAAGTACTTAGTCTAACTTTTATATTAACAAAGACCTCCACTATTCTGTTGCAGTCCTCCCTTCACCGCTAACGACCCCATGAAAACTTACAACATCATACTCAAAGGCATTGATATGATTGATTTCCCCAAGCGTATGTCACGCTCGGCTGTGCAATTGATTAAGAAGCTGTGTCGCGATGTGCCCGCTGAGCGTTTGGGCTATCAAAAGGGTGGCATACAATACATAAAGAAGCACAAGTATTTGAGCAAATATTTCGCCAACCTATGCAAATAGATGAAACTGAATTTGTATTTGTATATTTTGCAGATGGTTCCTCGGCTTCGATTGGGATGGCCTGGAGAGTCAACTGCTGATACCGCCATTTGTGCGCCCCATTGCACACCCCACAGATACCAGCTACTTTGATAAATTCCCATGTGATCCTACAGAACCACCCGAGGAGTATTCTGGCTGGGATGCTGACTTCTAGAGTGACACAGAACAATTATAAAGAAATAAGTGCCTTACTTTTGCTATAAGAATTTTTGTGAAAACAGCATTTCATACATTTAGTATAAAACCAATTTTTGTATTTTTTTCTTGCTCAAGTTACGCGTACGTACCACATACAATTTATAAAGCAAATAAAAGTCTAGAAGAACTTACTTATTTTAGATATTAGACATTTTAGAATTTTAGCTAGCAGCATGTATGAAAAACTTACTTACTAAAGAATTTTCGAAATTGCTTTTTACTTTCTTAAAACAATTTTTATACAAAATTTGTCTTTTACAAGAGTTGAATTCTGTAATTGAAAAACAATTACTGATAACTTTTGTACATAGTACATTTCAATTGAGTTCAGTATGGGGTGGATTTTACTTGTTCTCTCAGTAGCAACCAACTACTATCATTGGTCAATTGAGAGAGCACAGCGGCCAATGAACGGGCAGCGATTGATGGATTCCACGCTCTGAGTTTGAATGCCATATTTTCTCTCGCTGATTTGTACTACACGGAAATATTTTTCACGATGACACTATAGCTCAATTTTTTTTTTCATTACAAAATATTTAATTAATATTTATAAATATTAAAATTAAAAAAAAACACACACAAAGTATTGCTCCAAAAATATATTTACATAAATGCATACATTAGTATTTAAATTGTTGAAAAAATTATTAAGAAATTGTCGTTAATACTTAAATACTTATATTCATTGTTAAGAATAGAAAGCTTCAAAATGCATTATTTCTTTTGTAGTTTAATACTTATTTACATATTAAAAATAAAACAGAAAATTTTATCGTATTAATCTAACGAAAATTTAATAAACGTTAATTATAAATGTATCTTCAGATATTTTCGTAATTTATTATGAAAGCGATTCTTTTCATAGAGGTGCGGCCTTTAAAAATGTCTCCCTCTCTCACAAGAATGATAGAAAACCGATAGAGCAATCAGTTTGGTTGCTCAAAAATTAAATCTACTGCGCATGTCTGTCGTTGTAGACGCTATACTGTGATCTGATTGGCTATGTTTGTTTAAATAATCACTTGAGAGAGAGAGAGAAGAAGAGAGAGAGAAGAACAGAGAGGTTCTGCTTAGCAAAATATAGACAAAGGACTGGTATGACGTAGCGTAGACAACAAAAAAGTTCAATGTGGCGAACCTGAGCAATGCCTAATCTTGTGAAAGTATTTTATCATCCTTGTCCCTCTCCTAATCCCACCCAAATAAGGATGTTATTCGCGAATATTCAAAAGAGTTCCTTAGTTCTTGTTTAAGCTCCCTGTATCTCTCTCTCTCTCTCTCTCTCTCTCTCTCTCTCTCTCTCTCTCTTTCTCTCTCTTTCTCTCTCTTTCTCTCTCTCTCTCTCTCTCTCTCTCTCTCTCTCTCTCTCTCTCTCTCTCTCTTTCTCTCTCTCTTTCTCTCCCTCTCTCTCTCCCTCTCTCTCTCCCTCTCTCTCTCTCTCTCTCTCTCTCTCGCTCTCTCTCTCTCTCCCTCTCTTCCTCTATCTCTCTCTCTCTCTCTCTCTCTCTTTCTCGCTCCCTCTCTCTCCCTCTCTCACTCTTTCGCTCTCTCTCCCTCTCCCTCTCTCTGAACGGCATAGGTACTATGTAAAAAGATGTACACGATATTTTGTTTTTCGATATCCAATTTTGATTTATTTATTTAAATTTTTTATATTCAATACTATGCAATCAATAAATTTGATGAGCCGATTTTCGCCTTAATTACACTCTCCGTTTTTCCCAAAATATTCGCAATTGAACTTTTCACAATTTTTGACTATTTAAACATCAGAAAAGTTCCATTGAGAATCTTCCAGAAATTTAAGGGCATATAGTCGTTGGCTAGAGTAATTTTCTTTATTTATGGAAAATCTCAAAATAATTCCTCAATCCTTCTCTCGTGCCACCTCTCTCCGTCAGCAATTTATTTATTTCCATTTGATAATAAAAGTGCGTATTTGCATTGGTTCTAGGCTTACGCTAAACTTAGTAGCAGCGTCCTTCTTCACAGCAGTCAACGGGGTATGCTTCGAGGTATAATACTCGACTTTGGTGACCTTTGAACCATCTGGTTGGAACTTGAACCGTTTCATATCACTCAAACGCATGCTGCCATCCAGCGTGGTCTCGCGTATCTCTTCACCGCCCAACGAATCGAAAATAGCCCGTATGTTGAATGTAACCGTTGAGGTTTCGTTGCGATCCAAGAAGTTCTCCAGACGCAACAAACGTTCGTTGGTGCTCCACGGTTCCAATGTCAAAACCTGCACACTCAGCGGCAGCGATGTGAAGTTAGGAATTGTTGGTAGCTGCTTTTTGATTGCCCTATTAGCCGAGCTAAAGAACTTCCAGAAAGGCAGGTGAATCTCTTGCTGTGCCATACGCTCGTAGAGGGACAGTTTTTGCGTGACGGGGCTGAGTATCAAGTAAACTTTACCGCGCGCTATCAAACCCTTGCCGTAGGCGGTTTCATTGAGTGCCTCACCCACACCGAAAGCATCATCGCGCAGCAAACGGCGATGCAGCATCAGCTCCATTTCACCGTTCCTCAAACTGCTGCCTCCCTGCGCGCGATCGTTGAGTAAAGCCAAACGTTTCTGTTCATCTTGTAGAGCTATGCGTGCCGTGATCGGGTAATAATTGCCCGACACTGCCTCAGTCAGATTGGCCTTGAAGTATTCACGTTCATTTTTGACGCGCCGCAACATTTCACGGCCGTTCGAATCGGTCCAGAAGACGCCCTTATTGTTGATGCTGCTGCTCGTGAAACGTGTAATCACCTCCTTGCCTATGTTATCCGCAATGGGTATGGGTCCAACCAGCCATTCAAATTCAACACGGTTGACATTCTCGCAAATGCGAATGACCTGTGAGATCCATTCGTTGAAATGCTGATGCACCTCTTTGACCAGAGTGCCCTCGTAGACCTTTAGAGTGACGCGTTGCGCATTGACGGCAACCTCAGTGCCATTCGGACGGAAAATGTATGCGCCGGAAGAACGATTTTTGGACTCGGCGTTATTGCCGTAAGCGCCCTTGTAATAGTAGAAATCTTGGCGTATATTCTCGTTGATACCGTTCATTTGAACGTTAGTAAGGTGGCCAGTGCTGCCGAATGTAAGCTTCACTTTCTGGAATGTGCCGAAATTGAATTGAAAAACCACTGCGAAAGGTTATAGAAGTGCTACACAATACTTACAGAATTTTGCACTATAGTATCGGCACGAGGCTCTATGCTCATTTCATTTACTCGGGTCTGCTCGGGTACGTGACGCATAATCACTTCGTTCAATGCGGCCGGTGGCACGGCAACGTCTCTAGCTTTCGGTTTGGTTGAAATATAGTAATGTGCAATTTTTTCGACATATGCTTCGAAAACGAGTTCATGTTGCGTGAAGTTATCACGGAAAGGCAGGGAAAGCACTTGCCAGGGTACTGCAATAAGCTGGGAGGAAATAATGCGTCCTGAAAAATAGGTAAAGAATTTGAACGTTCGTTGCCATAACAAGTAATCAATCAAAAATTATTCACTTGCATGCATCCCTCAAATCAACTAGCCCCCCTCACTCACCTGCTTCATTTCTAACTTCATGAATCTCATTTTTGACCGGAACACGCACGTATTGCGTAGACGAATGCGCTAGAGGATTGTACAAAGTGACAACAACCCCGTTGCCGCCGTTCCGTGTAAATTCACACGTACTGATGTTCAACTGCAAGCAGGTGGTGAATTCGCCGCTTGTTAAATTACTGAGCTTCTGCAAGGCCGTCCGTGTATTCCCTGAGGCTGAGACTAGAGCAGCAGCCAACAGGCGATCATAATCAGAGGCGACACGTTGCTTCTCTGTCCCAGTGATGGCATCATGATGCTGCATTACACCCATGGCATGACGTAATTCATCCAAATCGTTGTTGGCATCGGCGCTAGTCAAATTGGCGAGCACCGTCAATTGTTTAGCCACCTGCAGGAAATGGTTTCCATCACGTTCGAAGCGTTTCTGAGTGGGTCTCGAACTATAATAGCCGGTCCAGTAAGTATGCCAGTCGGTAGAGTAAGGAAAGAAGTCTTGAGTCTTGTTGGGCCACGTTAAGGTCACCTCATGCACTGAATTCAAGTAGCAAGCAGGCGTCGAATAGAAGAGATTGATTTTAGAGCCGCGCACTTGACGATCGTTCACATATCTGCGGAGTGAGTGGAAGAAGTTGAAGTTAAACCACCAAAGGTGATAAATATTACTGGAAGACATGGAATTTTATACTTGATTAATTTATCCATATTCTTGAAATTCATAGCAGCATTCTCGTAATTGAAATCATCACCCATCGGCACGAGCACATGCGAGGAGCGATAGTTCTTGGTTACCTTCTCGATATACTCAATGAAGGTATTAACCTGGAAAGGTGAACAAAAGCCAATCTAGCATGGAAGCAGCTGTCGGTTAATAAAACTTACTCGCTCCTCAACGTTGTTATCATAGCTGTCGCCGTCGATTATAGGGTCATCAGTGCAGAGTGCATCAAAACAGAAGCCGGGCGGTGCGGAGTAGTGATTGTACAAAAGCCCGGTGAAGAGTTCCGAGCGCTCACCTGCAACAAGAGGCAAATTTTGTGTAGGTAAAGGAAAAAGTAAATAATTTTACGCTCGACGCACTTAAACTTTCACTTGCTTTCCATATCACTTCGGCCGTTAAATTCGATAACCTTTGATCCTTTTCCACCCAATCCATGCGTGCAAAGAACTCACCATCATAGCCCATTTGTGCGAATATCGAGGCCATTTCACGTGAGTGGCCGAACGGATCGATTTGCCAGCCAATGCGTGGGCGTGCGCAAACTCCAAAAGTGTCAGAAAGTGCTCTGGAATGGCAAAGTATAGACAATCATGACAATGAATGACAAAATTTATAGAAAAGATGACATTTGAATGAAACTCACTTCAAGCCTATGGTAAACTGATCAATAACACTTTGATAATGCACTGCTGCCTCATCGTTCATGCTCCATGCTCCGCCGGCAAACTCAAGACGTCCATCTTCGACTAAGCGTTTAACATTCGTTTTCGTGGCAGCAGTTTGCTCATTGTACCATTTGAAAAAGAAGGCGGATTCAACATAGATGAAACTGTAATAGAAAATGGAAAGCTTGAGTAGAGTGTAGAATATTTCAGAGCGATCAAACATCAGCTGAGGTATTTTAAATCGTCTATTGCTCTACTTATTTAACTAACCGCCTTTTTGTATCCTTGAGCAGCTCTTGTACAACATTATCCAAAATATATTGAACACCGGCATGTTGTATGCCATTTTTACTGCCATAATAATATTGATCAACGGTTTTCAGCCAGCCAACATCGTCATGAGAATGCGGTACCAAATGTACATTTATTAAATTGGCTTTGGTAGCAGGGCAACTCTGAAAAGAGGAGAAGATTGAAATTAGACAAGCTTCACGTAGGTTCTTCTATCACTCCTGAGCTGAAGAGTTTTTTTCTTTTTGGCCATTAGTAGTGGTAAGAGCAAGGCGAAGTGGCTAGAAAACAATGGAAAATAACAGCAACAAGCAAAAACAAGAAACTGTCAGACTCTTCATCAGTTTATGATTAAGAAGAACTTAGGTGTTGATCCTAATAAGAATCGATGATGGGAAAAATTCGAAGAACCATGGAGCGCTTAAGAACAATGAGCTTCATAAGTTCAATTTTCAAAATGAAATTACATATTTTAATCTGATTATTTCTTAGCAGAATTCCTTTACAGGAATCTTACTTACTTGCTTAGCTGGCAATATAACCGATGATCGGTCTTGGCCGGTTCGATAAAGCTTCGTCAGTCGCCTCTGCTGTGCGCAGAGGCCAAGTGCAGTCAGGTCGCCCTGTACCTAGTCAACGTAGGTCGAATAAAACACCCTGTTTACAGGAATCCCCCCCAATAATATTTCGCTGTGAGAATAATTAATTGCTACTTGAAACTGATAACGATTTGTCATCGATTGTAAAAGTTGTTTACGTTAACTTTTGGCGGGAATTTTTATTTTTTTTTTTTCCTTTCACAAATCGCTTCCAATTAATTTTTACCAACAACGGCACGCAAAACTTATTCTTAAATATTTTAATAGTTGCTCTAATTTATATTAGCAGAGCCCCAGTTGATATCATAATCTTGCCTGTAGCTGCTGATATCAATTTTTCAAAATATTTTGATAAAAAACGTTTAATCAAGTTAGCTTCAAGTAGCCTTATAAATAAAGTATGTATGTATATTTTAATAGCCATAAATATGTATGATTACACCAATTCCAACAATTTTGAATTTAACTTGAAAGCAATCAAACATTTTGCGATTAGTATTTAGTATTATTTCTCAGTATTGGTTAATTTTTTTAGCTAATCTCATCACGAATCCAACACGTAATGAAGAATTTATAGCTACCAAATGAAATTTTGGTAGTTAGAGTTGATCGATTTCGATCGGTTAAATTAATTCCTGAGAAGTGTTTGAATTTTTTTTTAGATTCAGTCCATGGCATTTATTTTCTAGAACGAAAAACTATTGAAATTAATTTAACAAACCTATCAAAAGTTAATTGAATCGAACGAATTTCAATACAAAACAGCTCGCTCAATTTATCTACTGACCGCTACATGCGGTCATAGTCAACATTGATAAACTGATGGTGGTAAAGGCATAACATAAAGGCCACCATGGCTGTTTTGCATTCCCTCTCTCATTCTCCCTCCTTCTTCCTCCCATCTAACAATCGTCATTCCAATCAACACAATGCTTCGCATTCATAGCGGTACACTCTGGGTGTTGAATGTATCAACAAAAAAAACACACAAAAAGTAAATATATAATTCCATTCTATATAATTGTTATTATTGTTGTGTGTATTTTGAATGCAATTTAGTTGATTCAACATTTTTTGCTGTTGCATTAACAACTTTCAATAAAATTTTACACAAAAATCCCAACAAAAAAAATGTTTCGGTTAAAATGATCTGTTGATTTTGAGTATGGCGGGCAGGCAAGACTGATTATCGGTTGTAGTACCAGCTAAGTAAGTACATAAGTACAATTTTTTTTCATCTAGATAAAACAAAAATTTCAGCTTTTTATTAATCAATTTTTTGTTTGTTTAATGGCACAACAGCCCAATGGAGGGTCTAGGCCGAGCTTTTCGCATCAACTCATGTTGTTCGTGTTATATTTGTGCATGAATGGAAGGGAACTACAGTTTTATGCCGAATAAATAAATTTTTCTATTTTTTTTACTTTACCTGTCTTGAGATTTGAACCCCCCGGACACTGCATCGAAGGCCGATACACTACCAAATACAACACAGCGACCACTATATACCATATTCCATGATATTCCATAAATTTTAACCCTAAAAAAAGAAAGAAAATTCTGAAAGACAATGTTTTCCAGGGAAAGTAAAGCAGCGAAGGTAAAAAGGAAGATAGAAAATCTCTTGAAAATACCAAAAAAGTGTGATTCTTATTTAAATATTTAAAAAAAAAAGTCAAAAAATCGATAATGTGATATCAAAGCCCTTGAAAGCTTTTCAAATTTGTATTAAATATAAATTTCGATGTACTTAAGAACTTATTTTATAAAATTGTATCTGTTGTATTCGTAAAATGTTTAGCGTTTAAAAATAATACAATTTATAATTTTGCATTTTGGTTAAAAATGATTTTTGTCGAACAGTGTAATTTACTTATACCATATACACATTTTTGTATGTATTTAGATGAGGACCACATTAAGTATAAGTGATTTGATATTAGTCCCAAAAATATTTACCAAAATGGCTTGGTTTGCTTAACTCAATCCTGAAACCAGCAAGATCACGATCATGTGATCGATTGATCGAACTAATTAAAATATTTTTTTTTTTTTTTTTTGTACTTTTAATCACAAAACTGTTCACGATTATTACCAACAATAAATCTATCTTTCGCTAATTGGATTACGCGTCCACTCATGTCGTGGAAGCGACATAAGATTTTTCTTTTTAAAGATATGCCATTACAATTATTCCATTTATCAAGAGTTTTCAAGTCCGCATTCATATGAGAGCATAAGTCATCAATTAGCCCAATAGGACTGGACAAATACGACAGTCGAATGTCATTAATGAAGATATTAAAAAGAGGCGGTCGGTAGACGTGTAGCAGGAAAATCTACTGCCAACTCTAACCCTTTGCATTCTATCTTTAAAATAGCTACTCATAAGTGTTACAGCACTGTTATCAAATATCAAATCCATACAAGGCTTTTAATTTTTCACATAACAACGAATGGCTAACACAATCAAATGCTTTGGAAAAGTCAAGTAAGCACAGCAGAGTAACGTGTTCATTACCGCAAGATATTCTTATGTCATCCATGATTCTTACCATGGCTGAAGAACAACTATGCCCAGGTCTAAAACCAGATTGACAACCAGGTGACAATAGTTTATTTTTATGGAAATATATGGACATCTGGTCAGACATATAGTAAGGTTCTCGCGAACTTTCGACAATGAATGATCGAAATAAGTAATTTAAAAACGTATTTTGTTTTTAGATTAATATTGTGAAAAAAACATTTTCCACGGATTACTATTTGATCGTAATTTTATATTAATTTCAAGTGACACTCGCTAGATAAGTTTCATACAATTTAAGATACTTATTTATTTGTTGATTAGTCAATATCATTAGAGTTTCGTTTAACACAATACAAATTATAGAAGAACCTCTCGATTGCTGTGATTTGCAGTAATTTAATTAAAACCTAAAACGTCGAGCATTCACGTGCATGATTTCATTTGATTTGAACTTAAGATATGAGTATTACTAAATACTAAGTACTAGAGAATGTAAGCTAATCAGCAATCTCTAATTTATAAGGGCTTTCCAAGAGTTTGATAAGTTTCGGACTTGAAAGCATTTTCAAATACAACGTGCCCCTTTTCAAATTTTATGACAACAACTTGATAACTTTACGATAAGAGGCAGCACTTTTCTTTGCTCAACTTGAAACTGAAATAGAGATCTAGAATAAGTTCTAGGGGAAATGTGCAAATTTTCTGCAGCCTACACAGTTTAAACTCTGGAATCGGGTTTTCAGACAATTGTTTCGTTTCATATCTCTGAGATTGATAAAAATCTATGAAAATAAGTTGCTTGAGTAAAATTGTTTACTTCAGACTATAGCTTCTTAGATTTTATTCAGAATCCATTATTTGATATCATATTTGCAAAATGACACTGACCAACACCACCAGCGCAGTGAAAATAGGGACAGACCTCTCCGCACCATTTGATACCAAAAGAGGTTTCAGACAAGGTGACTCCCTATCGTGCGACTTCTTTAACCTTATGCTGGAGAAAATAATTCAAGCTGCGAACATCGACATCTCTGGCACTATCTTCTACAAGAGTGTCATGCTGCTAGCATACGCTGATGATATTGACATCATTGACAAATACGCTCGATCAGTCAGTGCAGCATTCTCCAACCTGGAAAGGGAGTCTCGTCGAGTGGGCCTAGTGGTGAACGAGGACAAAACGAAATACCTTGTATCAACAAACAAAGAGTCACGGCGTCTTGGACAAAATGTCACTGTTGACAACTACACTTTTGAAGTCGTCAAGGATTTCGTTTATCTAGGATCCAGCATAAACACCAACAATAATGTCAGCCTTGAGATCAAGCGGAGACTAACTCTTGCCAACAGGTGTTACTACGGGCTCAGTAGGCAATTGAGAAGTAGAACCCTCTCTCGACCGACGAAAATAACGCTCTATAAGTCCCTCATCCTTCCCGTCCTAATGTATGGCGCAGAGACGTGGACATTGACCATCAATGATGAGAGGCTAATAGGAGCGTTCCAGAGGAAGATACTCCGTAAGATCTACGGTCCAGTATGCGTGGACGACGTGTATCGAATAAGATGGAACGATGAGCTATATGAGCTGTATGAGCTGTACACTGACATAGTCAAGCGTATAAAACTCCAACGGCTTCGCTGGCTGGGTCATGTTGAGCGAATGGAAGAAAGCGCTACGCTCCAGCTAGAAGGGTGTTTTATTCCAACCACGGTGGAGGAACACGCAAAAGGGGACGTCCTAATCTCCGTTGGAAAGACCAGGTGCAGGGCAACCTGACTGCACTTGGCCTAATCAACTGGCGCCAGCGCGCGCATAGCAGAAGTGACTGGCGAAGCTTTGTGGAGGCGGCCAAGACCGATCA
Source organism: Palloptera scutellata (assembly GCA_958295655.1). NCBI lineage: Eukaryota > Metazoa > Arthropoda > Insecta > Diptera > Pallopteridae > Palloptera > Palloptera scutellata. Next base: position 60,889,340 of record OY282452.1, on the reverse strand, counting down.
TCGGTTGTAGCGCCAGCTAAGTAAGTAAGTAAGTATTGACGGGAGTTCAAGCACTAAAAACCTTTAATTTTTCTATGGCCGTCACTTGTATCTTTATACTCGAGTACATCAGTAAATCGGTAGGAAATCTAAAAGTTTCACAATGTGGAAACCATTGCAGAAGTTTTTAATTTTCCAATATTTTCCTTTTTCTAAAAGATATCACAGATATTCCATAGATCTTTATTTTATATTTTTTTATATAGAAATGAGCACAGCTGACGTCATATCTTACACTTTGCTAACTTCATTCACTACAGTGACAGATGCCATCACGTATAAATCTTGATCTATTAAAAAAAACTTTCAACTTATGGTATTGCTTAGTGGCCCCTATAGAAGTCACACATAGACCAGAAAAGGCCCTAGTGATACCCAAAGAGACTTTTCAATGGTTCTTGAACCAAAATTTTTGTTACCTATTTTTTGTTATATAGTAGAAATAAGAACGAACAACATCTACAACTGACTTCATACCTTATAATTTGACAATTCCATTTGCTCTAACGAGAAAATATTGGAAAATGAAAAACTTTTGCAACGGTTTCCACTTTTCGAACCTTTTAGATTTCCTAACGATTTACTGGTGTACTCGAGTATAAATCTTGTAGTTTTAAAAATAAAAAAAATTTGAACATCTATGCTTGATTATGAATACCTACAGCAGTAACACACAGCCAAAAAGGGGCTCTACTATGTGCCTGACCTAAAATATTTCTTAGGACCCATAAAGCAATGACAGAGCAGTATTTCAATGATCGATCTCCTCTCTTCAGCAATGCTAGGTATGAATTGATTTCCATTGCTGTCACCTCTTTTCAGCATTCGATGTAGAAGAACACTTACCTTATAGCCACAAGCAGCATCTGCATTACGTGCACAGCATATCAGCACCGAAAATGCCAACAGCACGGCTAAGCTATTAACCAAAAAGCGCATACTCGTAACTATGTGAATAACGTAGAGGTACTTTTCTTTCAAAAGAACTCCAACGCAACTTTCTAAAATGTTTTACTGCTTTTTTTATACGATTTATTCCAATTCAACACTTTCTTTACTACTCTGCTGATAATAAATTTGAGCTTGAGTACCTACACTTTTTTTCAACGTCGGCCGGTTAAAAGTAAAACTGCTACTAAATTGAACACTACATGTAAAACCTTTTTATATACAATACAATACAATCCAACAATCAGCGAAGATCAAGTAAAAAAAACCTTATCAACAAAATACTAGAAGCAATAAAACAAAACAATGACAGACAACAAGAACAACATAGAAATGAATCAACTTTGATTGATAACATATAGTATGTACCTTGAGTGGGAACTCAACATAAATGAGTTTGAGTACAGAAAGATATTGAGTGAAAATTCAAATAAAGCGTGTGAATATGGAAAATAGTGTTGGACACCAGTTGGCAGCGGCTCTTGCTGAAATAAACGAATATAAAAATTATACTTACTCGTACTTTACTTTTAATGGCACAACAGCCCATGGAGGGCCTAGGCCGAGCTTTCGCATCCACTCATGTTGTGCGTGTTACATTTCTGTGACTTGGGGACCTACAGTTTATTGCCGAATCCGAACGGCGAAGTGAAAAGCTTTTCATAGGCGATTGTTACTCTTGTAGGTTTGCCATTGCCTGCCAAGAGGTGGTGCCGCCGTGTAGAAAAATTATTTTTTTGTACTTTTTGATTTTGTCTGCGCCGAGATCCGAACCCCGGACACTCTACGTAGCAGTCCAACGCATTAGCACTACGCCACAGCGACCACAAAAATTATACTTACATTACATTAAAAGGGTTTATGATTTCCAAACAGAACTAAAAGTTAATTAACAAGCGTGAAAACTTATCAATAGATTGATTTTTGCTTTAGTTTTATTTGCGTGACAATCGCTAGATTCTTGAGTATTATTTTTACATTAATTAAATAGATCAAAAAAAAATGCAGAAATATTTATTACCGATTTGTTATTTTGTTATTTTGATCATCTTTTGTTTTGTTTTTTTTCTCGTACTCAAACTGACACAAATTCATTAAAGGTCTCTAACATTATCACTGCAATAAATTTAATCATATTATATTCCTGAACCCTTTGTATTTTTCGATTTTCTTTTAATTAGAAAAATAGCATTTATTAATCTGCCGTCAATTATTTGCCACAATAAATTTGATGCTTTGATTTGTGTTCTACTTTTCGATATTGGGTTTTTTGCCATCCGTTTTCATTTTTTTTAATTACTTTCATATCAATAACTATTTGATTTTCTATCAATATCACATGTCTATCAAAATTAGAATATTATCTACTTTGTTGATTTTAGTAATCAAAATCTCTAATGCTCGAAGTATGTAAGTAAAAAGTAATAAATATGCCAAAGAAGACACTTTTTGGCTTTCTTCTTTCTTCTCCCCAAAAAATCGCATATAACATCTGATCGTAAGCTGAACTGATCATACATAATTGGTGAATGATTGTGCGGATCTGATAACAATTATATTTTATAATTATTATAATTAATAATAACTTATAGCTATTCTGATAAGCGAAATCATATTAGCTGACGGCCTTACAATTTTCTGAAACCTATTAGCAGACGATCGTACAATTTTCACAAATACAGAAGTAGGTAGAAATTTTTACCAAAAAAAAAACATATCAAATGTGTTGATAATCACCCTCAAGAAAATGGAAGGCTTCTAAAGTAAGTATCTCAATCTGGACATCTGTAAAACGGCTAAGTGTTTTGTGATTTGTCCAAACAGGAAGGCAGTAGAATTACTTCTTAAATTAGGATCAAAGGACCTTCGCCGGATGGTGGGACTCATCACAGGACATAATCCATGGGGACAACATATGACCAACATCGGTATCACCGAGGACCCACCCGACCTGCACATCTTGTCTGGAGGAGGTGAACAGCACAGAGCATTTTCTCTGCACATGTTTGAGTTTCGATGTCACAGGAATGGACAAAGTTCACTCCTTCCCCTTCTACGATCTTCTGAGATTTGCGAGAGAATCTGGAAAATTTGCGGAAGAGAACGTAGTCCCCCTGTAACCCCTATTTCGACTTTCTCCCTCTATTTCTCTAACCCTCTTACTTGCTGTCACCCCTTCTTCTTTTCCTAGGCCTTAACGAGATGGCGCATTTTGGGTTTCGATGTCACAGGATTGGACAAAGTTCACTCCTTCCCCTTCAGCGATCTTCTGAGATTTGTGAGAGAATCTAGAAAATTTTCGGAAGAGAACGTAGTTCCCCTACAACCCCTTTTTCGACTTTTCTTGCTGTCAACCCTTCTTCTTTTCCTAGGCTTTAACGAGATGGCGCATTTTGGGTTTCGATGTCACAGGATTGGACAAAGTTCACTCCTTCTCCTTCTGCGATCTTCTGAGATTTGTGAGAGAATCCGGAAAATTTGCGGAAGAGAACGTAGTCCCCCTATAACCCCTATTTCGTATTTTTCCCTCTTTTTCTCTAACTCCTTACTTGCTGTCACCCTTTCTTCTTTTCCTAGGCCTTAAGTGCAATGGGCTACATAGCCTGATTGCGCTTGAGGAACTGCCCTGCACTCGTAGGTCAGGTTCTCGGCCTTCTTCACACCCATCTATCCATCCAAGTATCTCAAAGCAGTGTGGAGATCTTCCTCTCCGTATCCAACACCATATCTTTTTTAGCACATGATGTTACTAGAAGTAAAGCTTACTTACCGCTACGCCAAGCTACGAGGAAGGCTTAGCTGAAGCTACATGGGGAAAGAGTAAAGAGAAACCTTACTCGTATCAGATAAGCGAAATGGGTTAAAGGTTTTTTCATCCAACTTGCATACACATAAACTTTTATTTTAATATTTATATTAATTTGAGTACACTTTTTCTTTGGAATTTTTAGTAGCTGATTAGTTTCTTACTCTTGCTTACTGGCTGTACAAAGTAACTAACACTAAATCAACTGATAACGCTCAGCAACGCTGGAGACTATGTTTATTACATCATACCCAAGCAAGGCCCACTTGGAGAGCGGGCACAATTAAACTTAGATGTGCCTGCTGGCCTTTTCACTGATCTACTGTTTTTATAACCAATGTACACACACACAAGCTGCTTGTTTTATTTTTTCACTTTTTTATTATTATTATTATTTACATTTATTCTAGACATTCCGTTCCCGACGATACAAGCGGAAAGAGCCGGCGTTGAATCGCATCTACCTTTGCACCACACCTAAGCACTTTTAAAAACAAAATAAAAACCAAAACTCAAACACAAACACAAACACAAACCCAAACACAAAAACTCACTAAACAAAGAATGAATAAAGCGTAGCTTTAGAAGTTTTTATTTTTATTTTTTTATGTTCTCATTATCGGTGCTGCTTATCTGTATGTGACATTAGTGGCTTAAGTGTACATACCATATGTTCTTGTACATGTATGTACAGTGTGTATACTTTATACTTGAAAATGTTTATATGATTGTCTGAATGTCTGCCACTTAAGTTCTTTCTTTCTCATGAGCTGCGAATGTGAATGCATCATGCTGTTGTGTTTATTTGTATGTATGTATGTGTGTGTGCAGCTTCTGTACTAATTTACTAATCTCACTCAAATACTTACGAGAACAGACTTGGTATAAGCTCAACTTTGAGTGGTTTTATACGAGTATATAATTTTACATTTACAATTTCATGTTCAGTATACGTCGCGTTTTTCTTCGGTGCGGTTGTGTTGTCTTGAATTCGGTGTTTAATCGAAATTGTATATTTTGAAAATTTTTGTGCACATAAACAATTTAAAATCACACTTCAATCTCAAAAACGTATAAACAAAATAAACGAAAATAATGCACTCTGGCAATTTTGCCAGTGTAATTGCATTTATTTGCATTACACTCGTCTGCATAAATTTGACTGCAGCACGGCCCAATCATAAGCAGAAATCTATCTACAATTTGGGTAAAAAGTGTGGATATGAGGTGAGTGTTCTAAACTGATTAATGGTTAATCGGCATCATTCGTTACTTATCACACAATTCAGTTAGTTTTAATTGGAAGGTTATTTTCGGAATAAAAATAGATTAGTATACTAGGCAACAAAAAAACATACACACTCGGAACCATAAATGCAAATTATATACTCTTTTAATATTTTGAAGATATCTGCAATAGAATTTTTATACACTTTCTAATCGAAACATCAGTAGGTCCAAGCAACGGTTGCTTAAGGTAGCTCAAGTTCTTCAGCATGCATTACTCGTCTATGCTACCTGCTTATATTTCTTATATGTAGTTTATAATAAGGTTTATCAGTTACTTTACTTTACTTTTAATGAAACAACAGCCCATGGAGGGCCTAGGCCGAGCTTATGTGTTACTAGAATTTGGTAATAAAAATTATAAGTTAATTGCATACTTTTATCACAACTTCAATTGTGATAAAAGTTTAATTTAATAATTAGCAGATGTTTTTCACGAGCTTTGTTGAACAGTGTCAAAAATAAATAGTAATATTTTTATTCGCTTATCACTTTCTACAACATTATTGTATTCTCAGAAAAGGGAAATTATGTGAGACCCTATAGTCTACGAGTACATAGTTAGTTTATGATATATCAATCGTTTTTTGAACTTTAAGTTTGCTGATAAGATTTCTACTTAGAAAAGTCATCAAAATAAGTATTAATAGACATTGTATTGAGGTACTTTTTCCATAGATAATAATTTATTATTTAATATGAAATATTATTTGCAATATTAATTTTTTATGGACTATGAATGTTTTAATGTGCAAAACTTGAAAATCACACGAAATTTTTTCCAAATTTGTTAACTTTTCTTAATATTAAACCAGAGCTTAGATTTTGAGATATCTAATAGACAAAGAAAGGCAGAAATTCGAGAAAAATAGAGTGAGAATGGATCAGTATGTTCAGATATTTTTCTATTCACGGTTTGCCAGCTATTGAAGCTCTCTTTTAGCCTAATATCCTCTGACAAGAATTCAATTTACGTAAAATTAAGTATCTTTTCTATTTCAGATTTAATCACAAAGTGATGAGTCTCTTCTATTGAAAATGTGTATAGTCAAAATCGGCAGATACTTTAGCTCTAGTCTCATTCAAGAAGTGCTCAGCCGATACGAGAAGCCATGTCGTTAGTCGCCGTCGGCTCTCCCGACATTAGCGATCGTCGCCTTGATTGCATTCATACTCTAAGGTACAAAAGAATAGTTAGAAAGACTATATCCACTATGATCGTAAATGTATGAACACAATAAGAGCAGGGCGATAGCGAAGACGATGACGAACCATTTTTATTCACATATAAACAAAAGGAACAAATCAGAATCGTTACGACTCGTCGCTCAAATAGATTAGGTATATTCTATTTTGCTACGCCATGATGGCGACACTGCCAAACTGAATTAATTGAAAAATTTATACATTTCACATTGTTTGTTTTTGTGAACATAAATTTGAATTTTGAGATGCCAATACAATCAATCGCTAGTCGCCGTCGCCTTGATTGTGTATGGCTCTCTCGACGTTAACGATCGTCGCCTTGATTGTGTTTACTTATACTCTAGGATGCAAAAGAAAAGTTAGGTATGAACAGAAAGATTTGCAACTAACCGTATCGACAACTGAGGAATGCCCCCAAGGGAGTCTTTACTGTGGGCCATGGTCTTAGACGAACTTCTTGAAAAGCTAAGTAAAACTAGTTTTAAACCCTCGGTGCCGATGTGATGTAGTAATCACAATAAGGGCCACTGATAGTCTCACTAAAGCAGACAGAATTCAATAAGTTTTCAATACCACATGAGAGTGGTGTTCCGATAAAGGGTTAACACTAAAGCAATACTAATTCCTCTCATATTGAAGAGAAAGCTTAATGTTAAAGCACTCAGGCTCAATGGAGAAGAACTGGTACTGGAAGCTAAATACCTTGTGCTGAGGATTGATCAAAGCGCACCGGGAACTCGCATCCTTTCTAATACTGTTAAGTCGGCGGAAAGGGCAATCTATACCTGTGAAAGCCATATGCCTGAGACCAAAAATGAAGTACTTACTTGTTACAACAAACAGGCATCAAACTCATGGCCTAGGTGGCAGTAATTGCTTGGAGGCCAAAAATACCTCAAGTAAAGAAGCACACCCTGAGTTATAAAAAAAATTAAACGCCTAGCATGTCTAAGGAAGGAAAACGTGTCCTACCGTAGAAATTGGAATAATAACTTGGCTTTCTCTATTACACAGTGAAAAGCGAAGCGATTTTAAGGTTTAATATAAACCGTTTCAAAAGTGGAGACCTTAGAGAATACCTACAATTTTGAATGTTTTTAGTCCTTGGCTGAAAATCACTGACTCCAGAAACTTTGAGATGGTTAGAAGTGACCGCCAAATTTAATAAAATTTCACAAAAGTTTTAATTTCACAACATGAAATATTTGTGGGAAATAAAAAGATGAACAGCCTACCGAAAAAGGGGCACTTAGTTCCTTCATAGGTCATGTGTCATCAAATCACACCCAAATAATAATAAAGTATAAGGGATTTAAAACTTTCAGGGTAGATTCAAAGGTCTCCGACAGGCTAAAATCTTATTAACTCAATCACCATTAACTGTAAATATATGTAGAATCTATTTAAACAGAATGAAAATTGTAACCCTTAACGGGAAGGCTTTTTACAGGATACAGTCTTCTTAACTTTCCCAAGTGCCTGCTTAAGAAGTTTGGTATATCGCAATGCGATTCATATCGAAGCTGATATGCGACTGTCCGGCTAACGCAAGACGTAGAACGCTTTCCCTCAGATAGGGACTCCTGGGCCCTTCCAGGGTATGCGACGTAAAACCTAACGCAATTGTTAGATTCGTCAGCAGCCTTAATTTATAATTCTGTTAAAAGCAGGTGCTGCACTAAAGTGCAACTATGGTCAAAGTGCACTATAATCTTTCAATCTAATTATAGTAGTAACAGCTCTAGCCTGGAACAGTACCGCCGGTTCTTTTTCAGTTAGAGCTTTAGTCGGTATTTGAAAACCATCTCACTGATTTATCAGTACTTTTAAAATCTACTTTCGTTGTATTCTAATTTAGGGATGCAATTAAAATATGGTATTACGTTATTACGTTTTCAAAAAATAATGTCTACATTTATTTAAATTTCCAGAGTTGCCCGAAACTCAAACCGAACATGCTCAACGTCCATCTCATTCCTCACACACACGATGATGTCGGCTGGCTAAAAACCGTCGATCAATATTACTATGGCAGCAATACACTAACACAAAAAGCGGGAGTCCAGTATATACTCGATTCTGTTGTGCAGGAGCTTCTAAAAGACGCAGAGAAACGTTTTATTTATGTAGAATCAGCGTTCTTCTTTAAATGGTATCATGAGCAGACAACCGAACTCAAAGAGCAAGTAAAAAAGTTGGTTGAAGAAGGACGTTTGGAATTCATAGGTGGAGCATGGAGCATGAACGATGAAGCAACAGCGCACTACCAAAGCATTATCGATCAATTTACATGGGGTTTGAGGTTGATCTGACTTCAACTACATACAGTTGGGTATATCAGTTTTAATACCCTTTCTTTTTTTTTTGTATTTTTGTAGACGCCTCAATGACACCTTCGGTGAATGTGGACGACCACGCGTCGGCTGGCAAATCGATCCATTTGGGCACTCACGCGAGATGGCTTCAATGTTTGCCCAGATGGGTTTCGATGGACTCTTCTTTGGGCGCTTAGATTATCAGGATAAAGACGAGCGTTTGATGGGCAAGAGCGCAGAAATGATCTGGCGTGCTTCAGCTAATTTGGGTTTGTGAATATGCTCTTGAACTGCTTGATTAAGGAAGATTATAGTATTTTAACTTTGTTGTAACTATTTACGTGCTTAGGAGAGTCTTCCCATCTCTTTACTGGCGCATTGTTCAATCAGTATCAGCCGCCGCCTGGGTTCTGCTTTGATATTCTGTGTGCCGATGCGCCCATTATCGATGGTAAACATAGCCCTGATAATAATGTGAAAGAACGCGTAAGTATTTTATCTGAATTCTTAGCTTCTCCTCAGATTATTATCTTATCTTTAATGTACCGGCATGAATTGCTTAGGTTGATGATTTCTTTGAGTTTGTCAAGAGGCAAGCATTCTACTATCGCACTCAGAATATAATCATTACAATGGGCGGCGATTTCACTTATCAGGATGCCAATGTATATTTTAAGAATCTGGACAAGCTAATACGGTACATAATTTTAAATTAATTGGCTTGAAAGTTGATGAAAGTTTTTGCAAGTTCAAAATGTTTACTTGAGTGGCAAGCTAAAATTGGAGAGCACCACGAACACGCTAATGATGGCTCCCAACTCAGAGTTTTGCAGTAAAGCAAATAACAAAATTCGATTGTGCGTGAAATGCTGATCGTCGAATTTGCTGAAAACCGAATCAAGTAATATAAATGTGACTCAGACTCGCAATATGTTTCAAGCCCGTTCCTTCGTTGATACTTTGATAATATATGTAGAATAATTGCTTAAGATTTGTAGAACTTTTGAGAACCTACTTCTTATATGAGTCTATCTATATTCACAAAAGTACAAGTTCTTACTTCAATGTCATGGATTGTAACTTAGTAAAACTGTTTCCGGCTTCAAAAACTTTAGAAACCCTTCTCCAACTCGAATCCAGTACCGAAAAACCTCTTTAGATTTGTAGAGTTTGAAGAATTCGTCCCCTAATCTGACCCTAATCTCTTTCAAAGTAGATTCCTATCCATGAATCGGTTAACAATTCTCTTTCTCCCCAGATCGATGAATTTTTCGTATTCGCTAGAAACATGTCGAATTATTACCGCACCAATAATGTGCTCATCACCATGGGTGAAGATTTCCATTATCAAAATGCCAACTCATGGTATAAAAACTTGGACAAATTGATTAAGTGAGTAGCTACTTGAGTAAAAAGATTTCGTTGCAAGCAAAAACTAACATCAACTGCAAAGTGTATTAGTAAGAAAAGGAGCAATACTAATTTTCAAACGCCACTCCTCCGCCTTCTTTACACCAGATACGCCAACGCACGTCAAGCCAATGGTTCCGATATAAATCTGCTCTACTCAACGCCCTCCTGCTACTTGAAGTCACTGCACGATGCTGGCATTACATGGCCAACGAAAGACGATGACTTCTTTCCGTACGCTTCCGATCCACATGCTTATTGGACAGGCTACTTCACTTCACGGCCGACACTGAAGCGCTACGAGCGCGTGGGCAATCATTTCTTGCAAGTCTGCAAGCAATTAACCGCTTTGGCGCCTCGCAACTCTTCAATGTTTCTGCCACATCTATCGTTTATGCGCGAAACAATGGGCATCATGCAACATCACGATGCCGTCACCGGGACCGAGAAGCAACACGTCGCCAATGATTATGCCCGACGCGTTGATGTCGGTTTGAGGGCATGCGCTTCAAACACTCGTTCAATTTTAAATCATTTAACGACGGGTGAGGAACCAGTACCAATGCCGGCACCCGCTGAAGATCGAGATCATTTCAAATTCAAGAAGGAATATAAATTTGAATTTAAAACTTGCACGTTGTTGAATATTAGTAAGTGTGAGGTCTCGGAGACAACGGATAAGTTTATATTGACCTTGTATAATCCGCTGGCGCATTCGACTTTCGAATATATACGCATACCAGTGGCTGACCTAAATTATGTTGTGAAGGACTATAGAGGTTGGTTAGATTGTGTGCGGGGTGTTTCTTGAAGAACTGGTATAGAGATTTGTATTTTTTGTTTGTTTGTTTACTTAGATGTCACCATCGAAACACAGTTGGTGCCCATACCTGAACCCATGCTGAACCTAACCTTCCGTGAATCGAGCGCTCAGTATGAGCTTGTCTTTATGGCCAGTGCACTGCCACCTTTCGGCTATAAATCCTATTATATTATGAAAACCGATGGCCACCGCTTGAAACCAGTGCCAGCTGCTCCGAATAAATCGAGTTTAACAACCATTCAGAATGAGGTAAGTTCCTAAAATTCGTATGTTGCTCATTTAATCTCCTGCCTTATTTCGCCATAGCACATACGCCTATCGTTTGACACCAATGGCTTTCTATCTACCGTCACCGCTGATCAAATGACTCGCATTGTCAATCAAGAGTTCCTCTACTATGAAGCGGCCATTGGCAATAATCGCGAGTTCCGTAATCGTTCATCCGGTGCCTACATTTTCCGCCCAAATGCAGCCACCGTTCACTCGATTACTATGCGCCCCGAGATCACCGTTTATCGTGGCGCTTTAGTCGAGGAAGTGCATCAGAAATTCAACGAATGGATTAGTCAAGTGGTGCGCGTGTACCGCGAGCAGAAATACGCTGAATTTGAGTGGCTAGTCGGCCCAATACCCACAGATGATGGTATTGGCAAGGAGATAATCTCCCGGTTTAACTCCGATATACAATCGGAGGGGATATTCTATACCGATTCGAATGGCCGTGAAATGATTAAGCGTCTACGCAATCATCGTGATACGTGGCGCGTGAAATTGCTAGAGAAAATATCGGGCAACTATTATCCAATAACTACGAAAATTGCTCTGGAAGATGAGAATGCGCGCATGGCTCTGCTGACGGATCGTGCCCAAGGTGGCAGCTCACTGGGAGATGGCTCACTCGAGCTAATGATACATCGGCGTCTGCTGCACGATGATGCTTTTGGTGTGGATGAAGCGCTGAACGAGACGGCCTATGGTGAGGGCTTGGTAGCGCGTGGCATACATTATTTCATACTGGGCTCATCGCAGTTGGATCAAAGTCCGACCACACAATCGACTGAGCGTTTCACGCAATTGCAGAAATTGCTGCCCACATGGAAATTCTTCAGTGACGCTACGAATTACGCGTACGACGATTGGCGGCAGGAATACACAAATATTGTAAGTACTTACATATTTTCGATCTTCTGCGAAACTCTAATTTCTGATTTTCCAGTTCACTGGCATAACTTTATCGCTGCCCAAAAATATACATCTGATGTCCTTCGAGCCTTGGCGCGACAATGAGATACTCGTACGTTTCGAGCATATACTGGAGAAGGATGAGGACCCCGAATTCTCCAAGCCAGTGCATTTTAATCTGAAAGATGTCCTCCGTGGCTTTAATTTGAGTAGCATGCGTGAGACCACCTTGGCTGGCAATGATTGGCTGGGCGATCATCAGCGCATGGAATTTGTGCCCGATTCGTCCCAGCTGCTGTATGAGGATTATGCAATATATGCCAAATCAGCGGATTATGTGCAGCTATTACGTGCTGATAAACCACTACTGGACGCGAAATATTCTAAGGAAGCCATACCGGTTGAGGGGCTGGGTGCCGCGAGCAATCGCTTGTTACGCTCTCTTAACGAAAAAGTCGAACTGAACCGTATGCGCTCTGAGAAATTAAAACAAATCAAGCTGGACATTTCACGTTTTCCATTACAAAATGACGATGATACCAAGTTTGTGGTAGAGCTGACTCCGATGCAAATACGCACTTATGTACTGGCATTGGGCAACCACTTTTGAGAGTGTGGAGTAGTCCCCTTACTATCATTCATACCACACGCAACTAGTTTTAAGAGAGATTCGAATAAAGAAAAGCTATATTTCTTACAAAGCGGAAGCTTTGAGAACTTATTTGCACTTAGAAAAAGCTATTAAAAAAAGCTTTCTACTTTTAACTATACTCCGTAGCGTAATGTTTTAAAAGCTTTACCATTCGTCCGTCACATAATGCAACAACCAATTCCATTCAGCTCGTGCTTTTGCCACTGAAAGTCACAATATTCTTTGGAAAGCTGTCAATAATAATCGTTCCTTTTGTTAGGGATTGATTTATTTAAGAATTTTATAATATGTTACACCGAGCCACAGCAATTAACGACTTTCATTGGAACTTTGCCCCAAAAGCAGATCTGTTTGATTTACGGCACCGAACGGGACCTATTCGCCATCACCTGTTGAGTGCGTATACCACGTTGCTCAGTGATTTTGAACTGTAGCAACACCACCAGATATGTTGCCATAAAGGAAATGTTCTGAAATCAAATAGAGAAATATTTACAAACATTTCTCCGACAATCCAGCAGGGGAATCACTCACCGAGGTAATCAACTCCCGATTAATATTAGCATAGCCATTCAAGTTCATTGTTGGAGGATTCTTGACGATGGCAATCAAAAACATTTCCACCTCTTTCTGCGTTGCATTATCCACCGCAGTCAGATTGACATTTAGCAGCTTCGTTTGAAAATCCAAGCCCACCTTTTGTGAGGCATAATGAGCTTCATTGCAAATGATGTACAACAGGCTCATGCAATAGAAAACGATAACAAAGAGTCCGATCTCCTTGAAAGTAGCGCCATGATCGATAATTTCCGAAAGGGAGCCATAAGTGGCAATGATTGTGGTGAAAAATATGACCAGGCAGTACATGCCGTACATGTTGGAGTAGGCACGTCCTGGAAAAGGAACGCAAATGGTACTCATTCATACTCGCACAGATGCAGATCGTCTTACCCAACTGCTGCATCATATGGCTCAAGTCCACCCAGAGGTGACGATAGTCGGTTAGCTTTTCTGCCGGTTTCTCACCTTGTAGCGTTTCTTGTAGCGCATTGGCGAGCGCAATGCTGGCCGTGCCGAAAGCATTACAATTTATGTACCTAGTGGAGAGGGTAAAGCTTTAGTTTAACTACTTAGCCATAAAGTCCATTCAACTTTTAACATACTCACCACAGGCTACAAAAACAATTCAACATTGCTATTATCGGATAGTATGCTAATGTATACCACAGCTCGAAGTCTGGCTGTAGAAAGTATTGCGATAAATTGACCAAGACACTCAGCACCCACGAGAATATACACAATGCCCACGTTATGCGATATAATTTTGGGAAAACAATTGGCGAACCGGTTACTTTTAAATATTTATACTGATAATTTGTCCACATATTTTTAAAGTTGGCCACCTCTGGCCCATGGCGCCAACTAGCAATCGGCAGTAAGAAATGCGTAAAGAGAATACTTATGAAGATCACATTGTAGATGGCTTCATCGAAACGTTTGTCCGGGTTCATCTTGAACTTCTTAACACGTTCGCGCAGCACCATTACAACCACAATTGTTTCCAGCGAATAAACGAAGAGTGCCCAAAAGAATTGCTTCGAACGCCACGAGTAACCGGATCTGGGTAAATTTAACACGGCCGGATTACGATGCAACGGCATTACGCCCATCAGTTGAAAGAGAACGAGCAGGCTCTTTGTCATTTTATAGAACGAATCATGCTCGTCCAGCAAGTCGGGATCGTCAACGGTGGACTGTTTGCGCATATAGAATTCCGAGTCGCTTCTCTTATTATTACTCAGTTTATCACGATAGCGCAGCTCATCCTCGAGGAATAATCGCTGATTCGGATTGAGTACGGGCATGATTTTTGACGGCGGCGTCATGCCACTATTGGAGGCCCAGAAAGTCATATCGAATGTGACGGTGGAAGGACACGGCAGTGCGCACCTTTAAGCGTTTCGTTTGATAATGAAAAGAAAAATTCAAAATGCTTTCCTGCCATACTTTTTATACTTACTTGTAATTTAAAATGCAGTAATGTGTTCGCTTTCTTGCTTAGCCCAAGAAGCTCATTTATTTTTTAGATTAGTAGGTGGAATAAATAATTTAAATACTTATTTGAATATGTTCGGGAGAGGGTTGAACAAAGCGATTAGATATCGAGTGAGTAAATAATATGCAAGCCAGTTGACTGTAAATGTCCAAGCTTCAGTGGTGTTCGTGATAGTTCTGGTGGTGCTTTGATAGTTCTTGACCCTGCGTACATTGTTGTTGAGGTGTGAAAGCGAATCACTTCAAATTTTATAACCTCGCAAATAGTAAAACAAACGCAGCGTAAAATAGTACAAAAACTCAATGGCACTCAAAACGCTGAAACCCAGAAAGAGCCCCGCTGTGCTGCCAATTGAAACTGTAAATTAGGCAAGTAAATTTGCATCAATGCAAAAACAAAAACAAAAAAATCTAAAAAAATCGTTAAAACTTGTTACCCAATAAGTCCGTAAAAGTAAATATAACCTGACGCCTCAAACGTATTCGGGGCCAAGATTTAACCTCGACAGTGCAAGTTAAGCCTTCGAAAATCATTTGCGTATTATATAAAATCTGAAATGAAAAACAAAAAAAAAAAAAAGGATTCTTTGAATGTTGAAGGAGGTAGAGTGAGGCAAGTGTTATTAAACTTCACCAGTGGGTTAAACATTCGATCCGGTAGGATGAATTTAGCCGGAGCATCTTTAAAGTTGACATTCGCATATTTAAGTTTGGCATTAGTTACTTCCAGGTAGACATTATCAGCCAAAATCACCCACCAATTTAGTATTTTCATTAAATTACATAATACTATACCTTTCAATAGCCTCACCTGTTTACTTTTAAGCACCACATTAGATTCGCCACAGTTCTGCATACAATAGCAAGGTGAAACACGAGTTTGCTTGGTGCCAAATACATTTTGAAAATACCCTAAGAGGGAAATTATTTAATATCTTTAATATTTAAGATAAAGCCGAGGCGGCGAGAAGCTTACCCGCATTGCCTTTTAGGCATTTCCGCAACTGTATGTATGTGCAAACGGGCTTCGGTTCGCGCACTAAAAAAATAAAAGTGATTTTTCAAAGACAAGAACTAATATAGCCTCTTCTTCTTCCTCTACAATCTGGTTGAAACGCAAACAGCTCTTCAGCTTCAAACGAGACATAAACACATGAAGCGAGAAGAGTCCAATCGATTTCCACCCATTATCAGAGTTATTCTTCGGTGATTACTCACAAGCTGTCACAGGATTTCTTACTGGACATTGCCTCCCGTTTAAGGGAGGCAATTAAGGTCTTGCTAACATAAGAATAACTCGGGACGAATTCTGTAGATTTTGTGACGAAGACGAGGAAACAGCAGAGCAGATTCTGTGCCATTGTGAGAAGCTTGTAAGTCTTACTATTGCTATTGCATACCCAACTACGATTGAAGTGGGCAATATACATAACTCCCAGTGATATCTTAGGATTTTTAAATGCTACAAGCCTAGGAAGTGTATCTTAGGATAGTCAATGGGCCCTTCACAATACGCCTATTGCCTTTTTAGGCTGCAGTGATTTGGTGCCTTGTGCCCAGCCCCTGTTTCAATCTAATCTAATCTATCTAATACTCACATCTATTTGGATAAAAATGCGGTATACAGTCACAGCTTTTATAAATCAAATTGATGCGGCACTCCTGCATGCATAGATTTTTTGTATAGATCGGAAAATGCGTCAGATTGGATTCATTTGGAAAGCGACAGTTGCGTTGTTCTACGGAAGTGGTTCTACAAAAATATTAAATTATATTAGAATACACACAAAAATGTTATATTATAAAGGGTGATTTTTTAAGAGCTTGGTTTTTGATAATTCAAAAAAAAAACACAGAAATTTTACAAAAGTTAATGAAATTTTTATTCGGATCGATAAATCAATTCCTGCCATTAACTTTTTAAAGTTTTTTTTTTTCTTTTTATTGATGCACACAGGGTGTTTCCTTATGAATGCAGAGGATTGTGTTGAATGGAACGAAGATTGAAAGGTGGTGGAAGACGGAGGGAGAATGAGAGAGGGAATGATGCAATCACACAGGACTTAACAGTACTTAATTGTTGCCCCCGCGGCTACGCTTCAAGTGGTCCATTTTGAAGGTTAAATTTTGGCATACTTTTCACACATCTCGGCCGGCATCTCAAAAATGACTCGTTCAATGTTGGCTTCCAAAGCTGTGTTTGGCTGGTCCCTATAGACATGAGATTTAACATAGCCCCACAAAAAACGGGGTCTAACGATCTTGGTGGCCAATTGACTGCACCAAAAAGTGAGATTAACTGCTCACCAAATTCGCCTCTCACTTGATGTATGGTTTCGCGTGCAGTGTGGAATGTGGCATGTGGCACCGTCCTGTTAAAACCACATGTCGGCCAAGTCCAATTCTTGCATTTTCGGCAAAAAAAAATCTGTTATCATCGAACGGTACCTTTCTCCATTGACCGTAACGTGGCGGCCTTCATCGTCTTTGAAGAAGTACGACCCAATGATGCTGCCTGCCCATAAACCTGTGGCTGGTCTTCACTCCAAATACGGCAATTCTGCTTAGTCACGTATCAATTAACCCACACACATCAATTTATCGATAAAAAAATGGATCCTCATCCAACTTTTCTAAGGCCCATTGACCGAAAATTCGACATTGTGGTAGGTCGCCTGACTTCAGTTCTTACACCAGCTGTATTTTGTATGGCATTAATCTGAAATCTTTGCTTAAAATAGTCCAGGTGGTCGAATATCAAAAACTCAATTGCTGCGATCGGCGACAAATGAACATATCTCGATCTTCTTCAACACTGGCGGATACAGCAGCAATATTCTCTTCGGTACGCACTCGAAGGATACGATTTGGTGGATTGATATCCAATAAAGTGAAACTGGTGCGAAATTTGGTTACAATGAGCTGAATAGCCTGTTCTGTGGATCGATTATGACGACTACAAAATCGACGCAGCTTGCGAAACACATTTTTCACAGAGCACGAATTTTGATAATAAAATTTCAATAATTTACAAACGTTGTTCACGCGTAAGTCTCTGCATGATGAAATGGCATTTTTTACTTTGACACATGTCAAGAATCACGCGTGAACTGTCAGAAATAGAAACGTCAAAAACCAATTGGCAAAAAAATCACCCTTTATAATCTGAAACTCCCGGTTCGTATGGCAATTGTTCTTGACTGAAACCGCGAACTAGCCACAATAACCTACCCACCTTTTTAATGCAATACTCACTTCTCGAAATCATCATCCGTGGTCATTTCACTACTCTCAGCTGTATAGTATATACCCTCAGTGGTATACAAATAACTATTATCATTTTTCATAACATCGTAGGCGCTATGCACAACAGTCTAGGGCACATTACAAAAAATTTAAAAAATTTACAATTAAATCTCTGTAGCCCCGACCGCCTCCAATGATCTAGAAACCAGGTACTTACACCAATAGCTCTCCAATTGACCGGTGGCCCACTTAGCATTCTCATCGTATAACGCAATTCCTTGTCGAAGTATGTACCCCTCACCACCATCTCCAGCGATCTAGCTTTAACACTTTTCTCACCAAATATAAAATTCCGTGCCGTGTAAATATCACTCAAATAATTATTGGTCATATAGCAGAGGCCGAATTCGGTGAGCACCTGCTGTATGTGAACATAGTAAGTGCCTTCATCAGTGACAATGCGCGCACTCTCATCGTCAATAGCAGCAAAATCCACCGTCAAATTGTATATCAATTGCATATAGGTATTCTCGTCCACATCTAACTTATTTAATATATCATTTATGAATTGGTATTTGGGCTTGATGCTTTCAATATTATGAAATGTGACATTGGCTAAAGTCTCGAGAAAATCTTGAAATACATCTTTACCGCGGCCATCAATGTTATTGCGTCTATGTACGAGAAGAAAAAGGGGAATGCAAAGGGAAGGAAAAAAGGGAAGAAACAGGAGAAGATAAAGGGGAAGAAAAAGGGGAAGAAAAAGGAGAAGAAAAAGGAGAAGAAAAAGGGGAACGAAAAGGAGAAGCAAAAGGAGTAGAAAAAGGGGAAGGAAAAGGGAAGAAAAAAGGAGAAGAAAAAGGAGAAGAAAGAGGAGAAGTAAAAGGAGAAGAAAAAAGGAAGAAAAAGGAGAAGAAAAAGGAGAAGAAAAAGGAGAAGAAAAATGAGAAGAAAAAGGAGGAGAAAAAGGCGAAGGAAAATGGAAGAAAAAAAGGGAAGAAAAAGGAGAAGAAAAAAGGAGGAGAAAAAGGCGAAGAAAAAGGAGAAGAAAAAGTAGAAGAAAAATGGGAAGAAAAAGGGGAAGAAAAGGAGAAGAAAAATAGAAAAAAAGAAAAAGAAAAAAGAGAAGAAAAAGGAGAAAAAAAGGAGCAGAAAAAGGAGAAGAAAAAGGAGAAGAAGAAGGGGAAGAAAAGGAGAAGAAAAAGAGAAGAAAAAGAAGAAGAAAAAAGAGAAGAAAAAGAAGAAAAAAGGAGAAGCAAAAGGTTGAGAGAAAGGGGAAGGAAAAGAGAAGAAAACATGGAAAGAAGAAGAAAAAGTAGAAGAAAAATGGGAAGAAAAAGGAGAAGAAAAAGGAGAAGAAAAAGAGAAGAAAAAGAAGAAGAAAAAAGAGAAGAAAAAGAGAAGAAAAGAGAAGAAAAAGAGAAGAAAAAGAGAAGAAAAAGAGAAGAAAAAGAGAAGAAAAAGAGAAGAAAAAGAGAAGAAAAAGAAGAAGAAAAAAGAGAAGAAAAAAGAGAAGAAAAAAGAGAAGAAAAAAGAGAAGAAAAAAGAGAAAAAAGAGGGGAAGAAAAAGGTGACGAAATAGCGGAAGAAAAAGGGGAAGAGAAACGAGAAGAAAAAGGAGAAGAAAAAGGACAAGAAAATGGATAAGAAAAAGGAAAATTAAGAGGAGAAAAAAATGGAGAAGAGAAAGGAAAAGAAAAATAAAGAATAACTATATATTTTTAGAAGCTCTGAGAAAATCCATTTTAAACATCTGGGCGATTTATCGTCCATCAAGAAGTTTGAAAATTCGGCAAAGGTCCCACATTTTTCGGAGACCAAACTTTTGTAAAAACAAACCTCATATTGAAAAATAGGCTAATGCTAATTTTACACTTTTTGCTGATGTTAACTTTTAGAAACTTCTAAAATAATCCTGCTTCTTCTTCTTATTCTTTCTTTCAATGGCACAACAGCCCATGGAGAGCCTAGGTCGAGCTTTCCTTTAATAAGGAAAGAAAAATTGTAGTATTTTTACGTATCAATTTTACGCAATTCTCAAGAGTTAGGGCCCCGTTATCTTCAAGTGAAAGTATCTATAAATAGTACAGTTTTTTTCTACACATATTAATCATTTGCATCTTGGATCTATTTAAGTCAAAATGTCAAGCCAACAAGAACAACTGGGCATTTACTTGACTGATAAGACGAAGTCTAGACTAAACATTGCAAGGGAAAGCACAGTTAGTTTATCGACGGTTTATAACGTCATAAACAACTACAACGCGGTAAACCCCATCTGCAGAACCGAAGGGTCAGGCAGAAAAAAGTGTCCAAATAACGCAGAAGTGCTGAAAAATGGTTGTTTGGTACATACGGGGCTAATTCCACGAGGTCGACTCGAGATGTAGCAGTTACAGCTGATACATTGCAGTCGACTGCAATGCGATATAAGTCAAGGATTAAGGACCTACAAACAGCAACCTGATCGGTCGGAAGCAAAGGAAAAACTAGCGAAGATGCGTGCCCGAAAGCTGTATGACAACCAAACCTAACCAAATTCGATTGAGTAATTCTCGATATTGAGACCTACTGTAAAGCGGACTTCAACCATTTACCTGGGAATGCCAATTTCACAATTTCACAAAGAATAGGGATGCAACACCCAGAAAATGCTCTGAAGTTAAATATACCAAATTTCCAAGACTCACCAATGTCTCCTTAAAAATTCTAAAATTTTTTCTGGTTCACCCTTTAGTATTTAATCCCAAAACGATACACTAGGGCCTTTCACATAGAACCTAAATTTAAATAAATTACAAAATCGTAGTATCACCCCTTCTGGTACCTACTCAAAAAGGATTAAATAATTAACTTATCTTACCCGCAATAATCATCAAATAACACTTGATCTATCCGATTCATGGGGCATACAGTCAAACTGGGTAACGTTGTGCGCCAGAAGTATAAATCTCGTTCCAGGCTAATGACAGTGCTCTTTTCATAATAATGTTTTACCGATTGTAAGCTAATCATGATGCACATATAAAAGGAGACCATGAGTAAAATTAGCCAAATGCAGCTGTAAAAAGTTGAATCACATTGATTAGGGCCGCTTCGAATGGTTCGTCGTTCAATATTTTCTGCACACTTACCGCTCATGCCAGGTTAGTCGACTTTTAACCAAATACAGAAATCCATGTATACAACTTTCATTGAAATAAGATTTAATAAAATCGAGCCCATTTTGGTAGGCCTTGTAAATCGAGCGTTTGCGTTTTGAGCGCACAGTATGTGTTTGAATATGCTGATTCATTTCGGAGTACACTTTTATGCATTCATTGAACTTCTTTTCCTCACTAAACTAAGTATACATATGTATTTATGTTCATACTACACAATTTTCTGTATCTACTTTGTGTTGCATCTACTTTTGAAATGACTTAACGATTATAAAATCTCATAAAATATTCATACTTTCTGTTTGTGGTGACATAGTAAACGCATTTAGCTACAATTTCACAAACACGAGATTTCATGAAACATGCTAAACACATAAACGCTTAGAAGGGTTGTGTCTATAGTGGGGCCAGTACCCACTTCGGGGCCTAATTGCAGCTTGCATTCAGTTGAAGCGAAAAAAAAACTTTATTCTTTTTTTTTTAAGCATTGTGAGAATGGCAATCTAAAAGATAACTCTACTTTCAATTCTTAAGCTTAACCATTTTTCTATAGCATCATCAAGGAAAGCGATTTTTAGCTCAAGTTTTGCCAATGCAGAAATAGTACTTCGAGCAAGTTCGTATGATTTAAAGATTGAATGTGAAATTATTCTCGTATTATCTTTTAATGATCTTAATGATTCGAAAATCCACCTAAAGCTCCTTTATCTTGAATAAATTGCACAACTAATCTGTTGCCACAAGGAGGAATGACAGCTAAAGTCGACGTAGGACAAATGCAAACTTTTTCTTTTGTATTTTCATAATAAATCCCAAAATATAAGGTCGACTAAAAAGAAAGTTCAGAAAAGTGAGCTAAGTAATAACTTTATTGAGTTAAATATTTTCCATTATGGACCTAACCAAAATACCGTCCTACTCGAAAAACGCGGACAAGACCTTTTTGCAGTCCTCTTGGAAATTCAACTTTACGCCATTCAGATAATTCTGCAACGAGTGAAACAAATGGTAATCCGAAGATGTAAAGCCTCGGCTGTATGGTGGATGCATTAAAACTTCCCAGCCATGAAAGCTCTCTTAAATAATTATTAGAGATCAAGTCTGGTAATTATCTCTCAACCGTACCTGTGGTATCTTGGTGTGCTGATCGACGCCAGAATGATATTCAACGAGCATTCATAGGCAGTCAGTGAAAGGCCTCAAAGGTTAAAGGTACACTCTCCCGGATAATGTCAAATATTGGAGGCCCACGCTCCAGCAAACGAAAACTCCTGGCACGAGTTACAAGCGCAATAATGATACTTATATGATGCATGGGCTTATGGAACGTTAAACTGTGTCGTACATTGCCGGGATCCGGGCTACTTACCCCTGCACAGTGTCAAATGAAGCAATCGATGTAATATCAGGCATGATATCAAAAGACATTCTGGCATGTGATTGCCGGTACATTTATGCAGCAGGGTCAAATTCA
This sequence comes from Palloptera scutellata, assembly GCA_958295655.1. Lineage (NCBI taxonomy): Eukaryota > Metazoa > Arthropoda > Insecta > Diptera > Pallopteridae > Palloptera > Palloptera scutellata. Next base: position 60,866,736 of record OY282452.1, on the reverse strand, counting down.
TCAAAGGCAGATGAGCGACAACGCAGCTTAAAAAGAGTAGCAGCTACGCTGGGAAAGGGCGAGCAATGGGAGATGGACATTTGTGCTCATCCCAGATATTGAGATCTGAATAACCCCAGTCACATGGCACAGCTACTTAGCGGACAATGGCTGCTTCAAACATTATCTGAACCACTTCAAATATGAGGAAGAGTCATTCTGCCCGATCTGCCCGAACGATATTGAGGACGCATGGCATATTCTTGTTTGTTACCCGCATTTCGACGCCGAATGAGCCGAGATAATGACAGCCTTTGGGTAGGCCACCACATTGGCTAATACTACTCAACACATGTGCCTCACACTACTTAAATAGCAAGCAGTCCAGACAGTGGCAACAAAAATAATGTCGGCACTCAGCCGCGTTTAACTTGGTCGAAATATGGAACGCACCGTTAGCGCAACGTAGGCCTGATTGACATCAATTCACGCAACTCCCAAGAAAGCTAATTTGAATTACTCTGCTGACTTTTGACTTTTGAGCAGTTATGCTCTGACAGCCTCCCGACGAGGAAGTGAATGCACCGTCCAGACATGTGTGGTGGTTTTAGTGGGTTGGAGTCTCATCCTCACTAAGGCTTTCGATGCTATACTCTTCCAAACCCTCTCTCCTTCCCTAACATTCCGCTTACTTCAGTAGTGCCGGGCCCCCACAAATCGAAATCCGGCCATGTATATTTACATGTAGCAAGCCAAACCACTGAAAAGGCTAAACATTTATCAAATAACAGACTACACATTTAGTTTAGATAGAAAAAGAGCTCTCAAAAATTTATTAGATATTCTGCTACACAAATAAAAACACAAAAAAATCATTAGTTTGTTGTACGAGTAAGTAATTGTGGTAGTGTTTTTTGTTTTTAAATTATGTGTACAAGTTAAATCGATTAATTACAATCTTTAAGGTAAAATTAGTTGAAAAAATATACAAATATTGATTGATCGGAGTACATAAATCGAAAGTATAGCAAAAAGTTAGTAGTTATAGCGAAAATTAATATTTTAATAAATTAATATTTCACTGCAGATTGTAAACGTAAGTTGTACAAGCCCAATCTGATGGCAACACTAGGGTGTCCGATCAAGAATGAAGGGGTCGATCCTAGGGAAATTATAACACATCTTTGGCATATTTTCGAAAAATCAATACTAACTACTTATGTTGTTAACGATTGAATATAGCTACTCGTAATTGGAGGAGGCTTCGAACTTAGTTTAAAAAACATAAAATAATTATAAAAAAACCGTTAACAACAACAAAAACAAAACGTAAATAAGCCGTCACAATGAACCATGCCGGGGGAACCGTCAGGTCGAAATCGCTCTCTGATTGGTTTTCTTTAATCAACAATTATTTTATTAATATTGATTTATAAAAATAACATGCCAAATGATAAAAATTTCGTAGAATTTCGCTAGAAATCAACCCCTTCATCTTTGATCGATCAAACTGGGGACACCTTGTATATCTCATGAATACATAAGAATAAACTCTTGAAAATTCGTCAATGTTTTCAAGAGCAGCAGAGTAATCGAAATTGATTCGTAAATTGGTTGCGTCTGGAAATCAAAATAAAATTGTAAGTAGACCTCACTCATAAATGGAGCACTTAAGAAGTGATAAGTGATTTAGTTGAAATGCATATATAGTCAGGGGTAGGTAAGGGTCTAGATAATGCATTCTGTGTTTGAGTTTAGGCTTACGCCTAAGAACAAATATAAAAATCTGAGCCTGAATCTTAATGTAAATGCTTCGAAATAACAAAAAGTAATGAAAAATAAAGACAGTTACATTTGAGGAAAATCTTCGCGGATGGTGTTTCAATGTGATACTTAAAAAAAAATAAATAAAAACATATAAAATTAGAAGAAAAAAATTGCTCGGAAATGTGCTGCTACAAGGTTTTCGTTTTCGAATTCTTTAATTTCGTGCATTTTAGTAAATGATAAGTTGAAAAAAAGAGGCGAGGCGGCCAAGATCGATCATCGGTTGTAGTGCCAACTAAGTAAATAAGTAGTAAGTAGAAAAAACCGCTATATACGAGCATGATGCATGTATGCAAGGAATTAGTAGGCTAAGTTAAATACCTCTCAGTTAGCTAAAAATTATATAAAAAGAAACAAAACGAGAAAATGCTACATTTTAGAAAAAAAAAATCATACTTTATACTAAAAAATACTTAAACTTACGAAAAATGTCTTAAAGTTATACTGCAAAAATAATTTAGATAAATACAAAACGTTTCTCATATTCTTTTCATTTAAATGGACTATTAAATTTTTCTTTTTTATAAAAAAAAAACTTTCAAAAAAAAAAAAACTTAACTTAAATTAATAATTAATTGGCAGCGCCACATGAATAGCAACAATTCTGTTGATAATAATCATAGCTACAGAGTTTTGCTTTGACAGCCCATTGGCAGTTATTAAACTCATCGATACACGAGGCGGCAACGTCGTTTTGTAGCAGCTCAAGATGGGGATCTGTAAATAGAGCGGCGTATCAAAAAATAAACATAATAAGTGAATGGATCTCAAAGATTCCTCCTACCATCGCATTTATGCGTGTTACAGCTACGATAGATGGGCTCCCTCAATGAGTAGCGACACTTTGTGGACTCACGCAACACGTTCTCCTTTTCATCGTATTCCAAGCATCTGACCATGCGACGCTGAGTGCCGGCATCGCAAGTTTTTGTGCACTTTTGAATGGGAGGGAATGAAGACGGGGGGAGAAAACAAACACAACCATTTAAACAGTTTTGTTCTAGTTTACCTTGTATTCACTCAACAACCAGTTACTCAACTCACCTCCGTCCATTCGCTGTAATGCCACCTGGGTCCACAATTCTCCACCTCCTCATGCAAACACTTCTCCATTGATTGCGGTCTCAGATCCGCCTTGCAATCTTCATCCTCTACAATCAGTTGATTTTGTATGCAAAGCACTTGCCGCGAACGGGTTAGATTGAAACAGTTGCCGTTACATGGTGACCAGGGGCCAGCAAACCAATCGCCCGTCTCACAAGGTCGCTCACGCTCGCATGGACGCGTTATTTCCGGTGTTGTGCGCGAATCGCAACGTTCCGAGTTCAGCTTCGAGCGATCGCAGAAAATTGTACGGTATTCCACTCCAGTTCCACATTCAACCGAACAATATTGATTCCAATCGGATATCAACCATACGCCCGCTTTATCGCGATTACGATGACTGCCATTTGTACCGTTCGTGCGATAACGCGCATGCGAACGACGACGATTCTTCGGGCAGTCACATGGTTTCTTTATGCTCGGCTGCTCTTCCATGCATGCCGAGTTAGCGATGTGTATAACAATGCCCGAAGCTAATTCCTGCACACAATTCGCCTCACGCTCACGATAGCCATCACCATGATGGCAACGGCATTCGCCCCAATCGTCGAGACGCCAATATGCCGGGCACGGTTGCGTATTGCATCGCAGTAGATTCTCATTTAGCACCGGTTTCTCGGAGTGCATGCAGCGGCGCTGTGAGTAGTAACGTATAGGGTTCTCACGTACGCAGCGCACAATCGGAGTCTGAGTGCCACCGCCGCAAGATTTAGAGCACGTAGTCAAGCCGACCACCTTCCAATTAAACTTGCGACGGCGAGTCGAATGTGAGCTGCTGAGGGAATTATCTTCGGGTCCCGACTTCAAAAAGCCATCAGTCTCCACAGAGAGTTCGTTTTCTTCGGAATCAGAGGCAATGGGCAGCAAGTATTCATACTTGACTCCGGGGTTAATGGATTTGCTATAAACCTATAAAAAAAAAAAAACGCAATTGTTAAGATCGCCAAGATCTAGAAAACTGAAGCGCTATCACCATCAGCTCAAGCATTTCACGTATCGGTCCGGTGCACGTAATCCATTCGGTTACTCCCTCACCGTGTTGCAGTCCATCAATGCGATGATAATCGAATATAGCGCCGACACTCTCATAAGCCCCACTTTCTGAGGCAACATTATCACCATTGAATATATACTTTTGATCGATTGTTCGTAGCACTGCAAGGAGAAATCAGCAGCTCAAACACTAAATATGTATAAATTTGTTTTTTGTTACGTACCTAATAAATTTATGCTATTCTTCAGTTCCGTTATGGATATATTTGAAGCACCCGCCGGTATCGTTGCCACATGTACATAGGCATCCTCGGGCAATGGATCACGTGTGAAAATTCCAGTTATCGGCCGACAAAGCAAGCCACCACAGCTAACCGAGCCACTATTTGCTGAGAGTCCAGTAATAATGCCACTGGTATGTATAGCCTGAAATTGAAACAGGATAACGAAAATATTACAGTACATTTCGTTGGGAAAATCGAGCATGATAGCTCCGAAATCTGAAAGTTATATGGAACTTTATGGTGCTGACTCCAATAGGTAATTCATGCATGCAAAAGATGAATTTATTATGAAAGTTGTAAAGTTGTTGAAAATTTTCTTGTGATCAGTTTACTCCACTGAATTTCTTAGAAATAAAAGCACAGAAAAGTTCAGACCCCAAAATGGGATTCTTTTATAAATTATTCATCATTAAAGTTGGATTTTATTACGAATTATTCATCTATATTACAAGTGCCCAACAAACCAGACGAGTTCATTTGTAATTCAAAACAAGTTCATTGTGATGAAAAATGTAATGAAAAAAAATTACATTGAAGACTCGTTAACGATTTCGCCTTCGTGGGAGAGAGGATTTTTTCGTAACTGATTTCGTTTCGAACTTCGTTGCTCATGGTTCATTTTCGAATTCGTTTCGAATATAACAAGTAAATGATGGTTGGTATTCATTTCTATGGTTTGTTGGGTAGTGGTTATAAGCCTCTGGTAATAAGTTTCATTATAATGAAGGGTCCATAGACCGTTCTAATGCAATTGTATCAGTATTTTCAGCAGTAGACTAGGGTAAAGATCAGTTATGGCTTTTTTTACTCAAACCAGATTAAAACATTGTCATTTTAATCTAAATATAGTATAAGAAAACTTACCAGTAGCATTAACAGTAGCTTCGATAACATAGCACTAAATCACTTCCGGCTTTTTAAATAAACGAGTAGTGTTTTCAACGTATTTCGATCTTCACATAAATGTCAATATTTAAATATTTTTCAAATCGTTTCACTTGCTATCTTATCTACGTTAATCTAAAATCTCTAAGTCTAAATCTCTAAAATATGTGAGCATTTTTAATCAATTACTGTCAATGAATGTGATTTGCATATATTGTTTTTTTTTTTTATTAACAAATAATTTTTAATAAATTCTTATTCGATATCATTTTGTATAAGTATATCAAAAGCAATTAAGCGAAACATATGTAAAACGTAACTAGCAATTAATTTTATAAAGAAAAAAACAATAAAAGAAGAAAAGATTTAGGTTGACATTTCCATGAGATTTGAGCCCTTGAATATTGAATGATTAATCTATAGTTGCAGGGATGTACAAATTTAAGTCAATTGCGGGCCGAAGGCTGAAGTATAGGATGAAAATATTTCTGTGGAATAACTCGAGTTAGGTGGGGAAATAAAAACTTATTGCATATTTTTCATTATAAATCCCAAAATTTTGAGAGTTCTTGGAAAATATTTCCAATTTAGCAATACTCATACTACTTACTTGATGGATGGATGGATGTGAAGAAGCCCGAGAACCTGACCTACGAGTGCAGGACAGTTCCTCAAGCACTCAGGCTATATAGCTCATTGTACTTAAGGCTTAGGAAAAGAAGAAGGGGTGACTACTACTTACTTACTTACTTAGCTGGCACTACAACCGATGATCGGTCTTGGCCACCTCTATAAAGCTTCACCAGTCGCCTTTGCTATGCGTGCACTGGCACCAGTTTATAAGGTCAAGTGCAGTCAGGTCGCCCTGTACCTGGTCTTTCCAGCGGAGATAAGGACGTCCGCTTCTGCGTGCTCCTCCACCGTGGCACGAAAAAAACAATACTCATAGGTTTTTATAAATTAAAGTCCAATAATTATTTTAAGAGGTTGCAATATTTTCAAATTCATAATGAAAAATATGCAATAAGTTTTTATTTTTCCTAACTCGAGTTTAGCTGTTATTCTTTTGGGGCCGCAGAAATATTCTATGAATGAGTTTCAGATTTCGAAAGAATTTATGAATCTTTCTTTCTTTGCGATTTATTTTGTCGAAGGACTTACTTTACTTTACTTTTAGTGGCACAACAGCCCATGGAGGGCCTAGGCCGAGCTTTTCGCATCCACTCATGTTGTGCGTGTTATATTTGTACATGAATGGAAGGGACCTACAGTTTTATGCCGAATCCGAACGGCGAAGTGAAAAGCTTTTCATAGCAATTTTTACTCTTGTAGGTTTGCCATTGCCTGCCAAGAGGTGGTGCCGGGTAGAAAAATTATTTTTTCTACTTTTTGATTTTGCCTGTGCCGAGTTTCGAACCCCGGACACTCTGCGCAGCAGTCGAACGCACTACCACTACGCCACAGCGACCACAGTTAGTCCTTGTCGAAGGACTAACTATAGAAAAATGCAATCCAGGACCAGAACAGTCTGAGTGGAAGGGTAATTTCTCATCGGACAATCATTCACGATTTGGTTCTACACTTTAAAAGAATTTAATTACTTACTTACTTACTTACTTACTTACTTACTTACTTAGCTGGCACTATAACCGATGATCGGGGTCTTGGCCGCCTCAAATATGGTAAGAATTAACTTACATTCTCAAAATTGGAAACTTAATTGATTCGCCATATCGGTGGGTAAGGTCTCGGTAATGACAATTATTCAATTATTGATTGAATTTACTATTTAGAAAAAAAAAAGAATTGTATGAGAGACCGATCATCGGTTGTAGTGCCAACTAAGGTAAGTAAGTAAGTATGAGAGATTCATCCATATTATGAGATTAGGTGGGCAAGGTAACCCTTCGTATTGTTAAGTTTATTTCAAATGATTCATATCGATAATGTAGTTCCAGCTCTGTAGCGTCAAAATTTATTTAACAGAAACCAATGAACAACTTTTTTGGCCCGCATACCCTGAGTTGCACAGCCCAGTGTTTGATCGCAGAAATGTGGGTAATTTTTTGAACTGTGTTCTTTTGTATCTACTCCCTCCCTTTGAATACAATAAAATTCAGGTATATGCTATAAATTTATTTTTTTCAATTATAATTTTAATTAAATGTGTTAATTTGTGTATTAATTTGCTTAACATTATAATGCACAATGATGTAATAAATTATAATTGATATTTTTGGAAATTAATTTGACAGTTTTATGAACTGCGTAGATTTCTATGAAATTTACATGAAAATCATATAAAACGAGAGGGAAAGAGACGGAGAATTAAAGAAGATAGAGTGAGAGAGAGAGAGAGAGAGGGAGAGAAGGGCAAAGGGAAACAGCAATAGCTTTGAGTCGGAGCAACGAATGAGAATGTGAGAAGCTCACACACACCTCATTCTAAGCTGACATTTATTATGATTTATGTTTTTATAAAAAGCTGGATGATGAATAGCTTTACGAATTGTTTATTAAAGATTATATCCAGAAGAAAAAAAAATAAATAAAAGAAGAAAAAAACAATAATTTGAAAAAGAGAAATTCGCTAACAGAATAGATTTTATGAACGTATATGATTGTGCCAGCTAAAAGAGAGAATATTAACTTCAATTATACACTCAGAAAAACAAGTACATACAACCGCTGTATAAGCAACCTCTTTTGTTTACAATATTCAGCCAACCTTTAAAAATATCAAAATTGACATTACGACATGTAATTTTAATATTACTGAATTCAGCTGGGAAAAGTTAGAATTGATGTGGAAATAATGTAATTTCAACATTAAAAATGTATATAAAATATGTACAGTATTTCAATATACATTCTATTGATATTTAAAACGTTGAAATGATATGACAAAATTTAACATTAATGCAAAATTAATGTTAAATTGATATAACAAATGGTCGCTGTGGCGTAGTGGTAATGCGTTGGACTGCTACGCAGAGTGTCCGGGATTCTAATCTCGGCACAGGCAAAATCATAAAGTAGAAAAAATAATTTTTCTACACGGCATCCGGCACCACCTCTTGGCAGGCAATGGCAAACCTACAAGAGTATAAAGTTTCTATGAAAAGCTTTTCACTTCGCCGTTCGGATTCGGCATTAAACTCGAGGTCACTTCCATTAATGTACAAATATAACACGCACAACATGAGTGGATGCGAAAAGCTCGGCCTACGCCCTCCACGGGGTGTTGTGCCATTAAAAGTAAAAGTAAGTAAGCAATGATATAACAAATATAAAATTGATATGAGTTTAATGTAGAATTGATTCTTTGAAATATTAAACGAAATACAATAAACCACTCTGTTGTTTTTATTTAATACAATATTATTTCACTAAGAACAAACAGCGAAAATTTGTTTTCTAACGTAAATTCCTTCGGCAAGTTCTTCAATTTGGTAGTGCGTTGGAACACCCTGTCAACCGCGAGTTTCGCTTTCTGTTCGCGAATGAATGGAGAAGGACCTACACTTTTATGACGAATCTGAACGGCGAAGTGAAAAGCTTTTCATAGCCAATTTTACTCTTGTAGGTTTGCTTGCCATTGCCAGCCAAATAGGTGATGCTGCTGTGTAGAAAAATTGTTTTTCCTACTTTTTAATTGTGTCTGGGGCGAGATTTGAAACCCGGACACTCTACCTCTACGCACTACCAACTAAGCCACAGCATTCATATATATGATAAAGTATTGACAGTTTTCATTTTTAATACAATATTTATGGCCTGTTTACATTTTGAATGTTAAATTTACGTAGGATCATCATATCAATTTTACATGAAAATTGTTAAACTTAATAAGAAAATTTTTGATGTAACTTTAACATTATAATTTCACGTTAAAATATGAAACCGATAATCATCAACTTGATTATTTTAATGTAAATTTAATACAAACTATATCAGTTTGATATTTTTTTGCACTAAAATGAAAGTTTTTCATTTTACAAAAAAGTATCAATTTAACAATGCATTTTTTAATTGAGTGTAGGTACTTTTTTTTAATCATAAATATTATTACTGATCTACAAGTATAAAAAACTGATACTGATTTTATTTATTGCAAAATAACTCTAGTTTATAGATAATAGCAAGTGCTAAGCTCAGCTCAAATGCAAGTAATACTTTATTCTGGCATATACTCGTAAGTTATATAAGTAAGTTCTCTCTACCACTCAATATCATCTAACAAGATCTTAATACCTAATAAACTCATAGCTCAAATGCAGTTATATTTACATGCTAAAGTTCAAGTATTTATCTTGAATGCATTTCATCATTGAAGCAGACAACCAAAAAAAAAGAAAAGAGAAGAAAGAAGACACAAATGAAAGAATAAATCTATGTATGTAGCTTCTACCAGGTAAGAAAACCCCAAAAACGATCTACCACTCTACATACATACATACGAGTATCTACAATATGTATCGACATATAAATGTATGTATTTACATAAGTTCCACATGCTTGTGGTTGCGATGCTTCCACGCCTTCTCAATTGATCAATTGCCCTTTCATTTCATACGTTGTAAGCTTCATATAGTATGTAAAAATAGGCTTTCTTTATGTATTTGATTAAGTTCTACTTGCTGTTGTTTGTATTTAATCTTCTAAGATTTAACATTAACAGTTCTTTTCTTGGTTATTTCTTTTGCTTATCTAAAAAATGTATCACAAAAAATAGACACATAGAAGTTTTATGTTTTCTCGAAATCTTAATTTATTTTCCTTTTGATTTATTTCTTAATCTTACCATAGGTCAAAGTGCATAGTATGTAGTTATGGAGTAAGGAAAAATAATTGTTGTTAGTTGGTTGAAGTGCATATGTAAAATACATATGTGAATATGAAGCTACAACATTTACTTTAATACTTATAATAAATACAGGAGAAAAATTTTAGATTTGGTTCTGCTATACAAATCAAAGTCAGGAAGTGAATGCAGCATGAATCTGATATCATATATATAATATGTATAATTAATCATATGTATAAGAAGAACAAAATGTGCTTATAGTCTAAGACCCTGTAAAGAAAACAATATCACTGTATCTGAATTCGAGACTTTATTGTGCCAGCAACTGACTGCAGGTGAAAATTGCACCTGAGATTGAAACCGACTTGTATCATTGCTGATTCTTTCCAGAGTGACAATATACTTAGAGAAGGAAAAATCTTCTGCGACAGACTCTAGAACTATGTGAATTAGAATTGAAAACAAGATTTGAATGTAAGTGAGAAACCTGGAACCAATTGCTAAATTCCGGAAATTCAGGAACCCGTCACGTTACCGGTTCCAGAGCTGATTCAATGTACCGTGAGGTAATCGAAGTTGAAACCCGACTACTTTGAAGTCTTTGTACTCGTTTATGCAATAAACTTTAATATACACTGTATAGAAGCTCACGATATTTTATTCCTATTAAACTTAGCATATGCAAAACAAATTATGCTCAAAATGATCCTTTTCATGGAATATGTATCTTGAACACATCAAAACAAACTTACTTATATTAAATCAATAAACAGCTGATGATTTTATATCTGTAGTTGTAAAGAATGCCTATTTGGATATACGCGGCTCATTACATATTTTCGTGTAAAGCAATTGCGTCGGTCACCGATCCATACGTTATGTGGATGCGCCCCTCGGTCGTGTTGGGCGGGAGGAGGGATTCGTTCGTAAAAAAAGCAGATTAAACGCAATTTTCAGTATCAAGAACACTAATAGCTTACCTTTGAAAGTGGAAGGAACCATGAAAAATGAAATACCCATTCAGTTATGACTAAGAAACCTAGAATTGAAAATAGAATCAGAATCTAAGTATGAGACCTGGAACCAGCTCCTAAATTAAAAAAACCAATTAAGTTATTGGCTCCAAAACTAGTTCGCTTTTCCGTGGGGAAATCGAAATTGTTGCTCGGGTACTTTGATGTCTCGGTACCCGTTTATGTATCAAGAACACTTATAGCGTACCTTTGAGACTAGAAGGAACCACCATTAAAACCCCATTCAGTTAATGGCTAAGAAACCAAAGATTGGCTCTTCAAAAACTTCTTATAAACCAAAATATAACCAGTTTAAAGTTTTATTACCCAAAAAAATTAGTGCTAAAATTCTATTAAATTAACCGAAATATTTACATATTTGCTCATAAACAAATACATACATACATACAAATATATGTATAAAAAAAGAAAAATAAAAGAAAAAAATCAACAACAAAGTTGTCAACAAAGTTTTATGATTATAGTATGGTAAGTAAGTAAGTATACAAACACTTGAGTCTAATTGCCGGCAAATATGCCTCAAGTATTTCCTTTTGCTCGCTACTACTCGCTCAGTTCGGCTAATAAAACAAACAGACAAACCTGTTCAAAAATTCATATAGATTACCTTATCCGCTCTTCTCTCCTACCCAACACAATTCGTATAAGTAACGAAGTATCTATGTGAGTCTTCATGTCTGTACAATTCACTTTGAAGCATTTAACAAGTTGCATTAATAAAAATAAAAACTAAATAAGTATGTACACCAAAGCGTAAAAGCGTTTACTACGAGTATGTGCGCTCACAGGTGCTGCCCGTGTGCCAGTGTGCCCGTGTATTCCTTGCCTGCCTGTCTGCTGGGTGCTGTTTTACACGTCAACATAACTTGGCTTTTGGCTAATTTGTGTTAACATGTAAATTGTTAACTCATTAAATATTTGTAGCGATATCAGTTGAATGCTAATCTCTTTCATCTTTTCTTAAGTGCATGTGTGCCTGTGTCTTGATGATTGTGGCGATTACTTTTATTGATAATAACGTGATTACTTCTGTGTATGAAAAGTTTATCGCATATTTACGCGCATACAATTTACGGTAGTTGTAGTAAATTTACTGTAAATATTGTTTTAGTTGACCAGCCGTGGTTCGTGCATCAAGTAGTCATCATCATTTTGGTGGAATCTCAATAACTTCTTGGTAATTTCAATGTGTGTTAATGAATGTAAACTTCGTTGGAATACAAATTTGGTGGAAAAGAATTTTTTATTCAGGCAGACAGTTTGTAAAACAGACTCGTACTCGGTTCAGTTCACAAAACATAGGTGATTTATAAATGAAATGAAAGAGATTATTTGAAATGAGTTTCAACAAATACTAAATATGTACATTAATAAACAAAATGTGTATAATTTTGTAATTTGTAATAAGGTCGCTGCACAATTACTCATTAATGTTTTTTTTTTTTTTTTTTTGTTTTTTAAGAATATATTATTATCTGATAAGAAATTATAGAAATCGTAGCACCACAAAGCACTCTCAAATTTAAAATGATCATAGAGCAAATAAACGAATGAGCAAAATTGGTACTTTGATGTCTCGGTACTAGTTTATGGAACAGAATAACCTTCCAATATCTCAACAGCACTAATAGCTTACCTTTGAGAGTAGAAAAAACCATGAAACCCCCATTCAGTTATGACTAAAAAACCTAGAATTGAAAACAGAATCTGAATCTTAGTGTGTGACCTGGAACCAGTTCCTAAATGCAAGAACCAGTTACATTAACGGCTCGTATGATCTCATGATAACCACCCTCATGCTGATGGTTTCGGAGAGCTTAAAGCAAATTGTTCTCAACAATTGATTATCTCTGTTCCACAGTCTAAAGATCAAAATATTTAGTGCTCTCTTGTATTCTTTTTTTATAAAATATGTACTGTAAATATAAAGTAATTCTATTATGAAAATCAAATGAAAATTAGAGAGAAACAGAGAAAAAAAAGTAAGAAGTCACGATATTTCTTTACGAGTATGTGAGCTTCCTGATTGTTATTCTTTGGTCGTGATTAGCAAAAATGTTTATGAAAACAAATCCATTAAAATTCTACGGTCGTTATTAATATTCAAAATTTTAATCATTACACAAGTAGTTGTGGACTACTATGTGTGAATAAGGACTGCATTCATGTGAAACAGAACTGTACCAAAATACCCAGGGTTCGAATAGTCTGGTCCGTGAATAAACAACTCATCATGTAATTTACTTCGAATTTCATATAGTTTCGAAGTGAATTACATGACAGGTTGTGCATTCACAGATCAGACGAATCGACCCCAGATTTAACCTTTACAACTCAATGGACTTACACTATTTCATTCAAACAGCGCCAGACACTTGGGTACAGTATTACTGAATATGTACTAAGCTTAACTAGAGGCAAAACACGGAGCACCGGGTGAAGAAAGCAAGTAAAACGCTTGCAAAAAGATGATTGGAAGAAAATGGGGCTTCCAATTATAAAAATTTTAAAAAATATTAGTTGTGCATCAAATTCTAACTTTTGTAGTCTTGGTATGGTATGGTATGGAAAACCCTCAGCAATAACTACATCGTAGAAGAATCCAATGTGAAGCGTGTGAAGGAGCCGCCGGAGCCATTCACTCTTGCGGTGGAAGCCCCTCATTCTACTTCCGATAGGCCTTTTCATTGAACAGACAGCAAACATGAGTACCTTTATGTTAAGGATAGCTATATGCTAGAAAAGTAAAACTTACGAGCATCGAAGAGTATGCTAATGTCAACACAGACTACATCATAACTACAGTGTCATTTAACAAGATTTTGACAGTACTCTTACCCTCCCGGATGGAATAGAGCATAAGTAATATACTTAATATATACTTAGTCAACAACTTCTGTGACACAGCATTTAAGGGTGGTTCTTAAACGAAACAGCTCGGCCCTCCATGGGCTGTTGTGCTATTAAAAGTAAAGTAAGTAAAAGTCTTAAATGAAATGTGGAGTCGAAGCAGGTGTCTTCTCGGACTTCTCGGAAAAATTTTATATATAATTGAAGATCTCTTCGTTTCCCCAACTACCATATTTCCAGGCGGAAATGTTAGCTATAAGGGAGGTATGTTGGCTACTGGAAGGTATGTACACTACGGATAGTCAATCATCGCACTCTAGGCTGTCACAACAACCTCAAATGTAGTAAACTAGTACAGATAAAATCTTATAGCATTGGCTCATTGGATCATCCGAATATCAAGAGTAATGAAATGGCTGATGAGCTGACTCGAAAGGAATCTTCACTGAACGAATTCCTGGATCAAATATGGCAGTATTAATACCACTTAATACAGTCAACAGCGAAATCATATAAAAAAATCTCCAAAAAGCCAATTGTAAGTGAAAAAAGCTAACGAAATGCAGGATCAGTAGAAATTTATGGCTGTACTATAATTGAAAGAAAACAGAACAGCTCATCAACAAAAACCGTAGAGTTATGCCAAGACTAACTTCAGTCATCACTGGATGGGCATCCCTCACAATACATTCTGACGAAAACTGTAACCAACTAAAGGAAAGGAGGAAAGTTCATAACCTCAGCGAATTCCCGGGTTTATGCCAGGAGCGGTCGATTGCCCTCGAAAAGGGTAGAGGAAAGTACGTAGAATTTTCTTACAATCAGTTATCAACTACTACTATTATTTGTTTTACATAATTTTGATATAAATTCATAAATTGACATTAATTAAACTTAAACTCACTGGCGTTTCCCTTCTAATCTCTAAATTTTTAATAAACTCTGCAACACTCAATAAATAAAAACCAATATTCGCTAATGCTGATTAATTTGACAAGAAATTTACCATGACAAGGCATTTGCATAATTTTTCTACCACACAAATAGGCATTTTGAGGTCTAAAAATGGCTCCACTCTGTTTTTGGTATAATTGCTAAATTATTACTGTATTGTAAAATATTTAATATTCCCTAAAAAGTGTATGCAACACTGAGCGAATCAATAAAATCACCCAAATGCTGAAAAGTTAGTGACGCTACTTTTTTGGGTTTATGAATTAATTTATTTGTTTGATTTTTTTTTTTTTTTGTTTGTGAACTAACACTGTCTTTAAAATAAATTGAAATTTATTGTTTAAATTTGTTTCTTCTTTTAGTTAATGAATTTATATGCTTATAATAAATTTTGCATAAATTTTTGGGTAGTTTGAGCTAGAGCTTGCGACAGTGAGGGAAAATATGCAGTTTTGAAACGTCTGGTTTTTCAAGTATTTAGCTATCACGATTGGAACAACGGTTATGAAAGCGATTACTTTTGAAACCAGGCTACTTTTGTTGTAAGTCTTTTTGAACTCCCCTAAGCTTGCTTAATCTTTTTTTGTAATTGCGAGTCCAGCGAATTTCGAGTAGCCATAGCGAAAGTTTTGCTTTTATTTACTTATCACAAACCAGTGTTGTCTACATGTGTACTCGTATGTGTGGCAATTTGCCGTCCACTTAAGCTAACCCTACTCAATTTTACTTCTCCTTTTATTCCACATCAACAGCTTTTCCTTCTACCCTAAATTCATTCTCCATTACAAAAAACTGCACATAAATTACTCTTAAGTAACCCACCCACTAAATAAGCGCGACAACTCGCAAACGCACACAGATACTCGCCCTCACATTTACGCATATCAATAAACATATGTACGTAAAAAGAAAAAAGTGACGATATCAACTTTGCCTGCCACATAAACTTCAACTACTTACATCTCATTGATGTCTCTCTCTCTCTCTCTCTCTCTCTCTTTCTCTCTGTCTGTTTGCATCGTGTGGAGTAGTTTAAAAGCATAATAACTGTCACTCTAGCAAGTCGAAGTTTCTCGTCGCTACATTTGAAATGTGATAAATTTTACACTTTAGCATTACAAGAACAACGGCAGCAAAACAACAGCAAAACGAAATAAGATATTGCTGCTTACTTGTTACATAGTTACAAGAAGATTCAAAGTTCAAAAAGTGAAATATTTTTTCCATTTCATTCGAATAGTAAAACAAACCGCAAAAACAGAGATAACAACAAAAATATCCAAAATTAAAGCACTAACAACCGGCAGAAGTCACATAAATAGAGGAAAGTTGTCTGCCATTACCATAAAGTAAACGAAATTTTGACATTGACATTGAAAGTGACAGCTGTGTGTATATGATTTGTGCTAGTGCTGAACTTACATTGGAAGGGAGTCAAAGAGAGATAGAAAGAGATAGGCCGAAATAGCGTCACATACCGCAGGCAACTTCAACAATTGGATAGAGTTGTCACGTGAATGTCAAACATTTCTATAGATACTATTAAATAACGAATCAAACAAATCGTTGACTCACAACTAATTCAATTCAATAGAAAAGTGTGAAAAACTTTCTACTAGCACTATCATGATCGACAGAAATAAATTCTGAATTGCAGATAGATTTTGATTTTCAATTTCCTCTTTACACGAGTGATGGTGATCTTAACAAGGGTTTTCATACTCTTTACTGAGAGCCGATTAAATTCATTGTACATAGATATAGTTTTATAGTCGGTATTTTGGGTTGGACAGCAAATCATCAAAAGATTTCGATCGGAGATGTTAAATGCTCTCCAATCAAACTAATCATGCCTGAATTTATATTCCTTGATTAAATTCCTAAGTTTCCCATTATTTTCCCATTATTACTAACACAAACTGAAAACAAATCGTTACTATCTTACTCTGAGCTTTAAAGAGTCAGTCAGACAGTCAGTCAATTATTTGAAGAACTTGGATAAATGTTTGTGCAAAACCATTTAAAAACACAGTAACACTCTTAGCAGTGATATGTATGATATTAGTTATTACTACTTTGTATAAAACATATTTACACTTTTAGAAAATAAACATAAATATTTAACATTAATTAAGTGTACATAGACTAAAGTAATGCCCTCAGCTGCTGATTACTTTATTTGGGTAATAACACTGGTGTAGTTTTCGTTCGATAACATTTTGCGCCAGACGAGAGAAATGCCACTTAACTACAAATAATTTGGCTACGAAGGTCAGTTTAGCTCAGTTAAAGCATATTATTAACCAATATATTTTAATGAAACTCCATGAATCTTAATTTTCCCCTAAAATAATACATCACACGAAATTTTAAGTCATTCCGTTCATAAATCAACATAGTGCCCATACAAAATTATCATTTTGTCATCACTATGTTGATAAATTTGTATGAGAGGTACCATTATTTTTTAATGCTTTTTTTCCAAAAACTTCAGAAATCTCGTTTTTCTACCAATACAGTACTGCATTCAAAATTTTAAGTCATTCCGTTCATAAATAAACATAGCACCCATACGAAATATTCAGTTTTGAAAGAAAAATCGATAAATATGTATGGAAGGTACCATTATTTTTCAATGCATCAGTTTAAAACTTCGAAAATCTTAATTTTCTAAGAAAATAATACTGCAATCAAAATTAGAAACTATTCTGGTCATAAATAAACATAGTGCCCATACGAAATATTAAGTTTTCAAAGAAAAACCGATAAATTTGTATGGAAGTTACCATTAATTTTCAATGTATCACTTTAAAACTAAGAAAATCTTATTTGTCTAGGAGCATAATACTGCATTCAAAATTAGAAGCTATTCTGTTCATAAATAAACATAGTGCCCATACGAAATAATTAGTTTTTAAAGAAAAATCGATAAATATGTATGGAAGGTACCATTATTTTTCAATGCATCAGTTTAAAACTTCGAAATTCTTAATTTTCTAAGAAAATAATACTGCAATCAAAATTAGAAACTATTCTGGTCATAAATAAACATAGTGCCCATACGAAATATTAAGTTTTCAAAGGAAAACCGATAAATTTGTATGGAAGGTACCATTGTTTTTCAATGCTTCAGTTTAAAACTTCGAAAATCTTATTTTTCTGGTAAAATTATACTACAACCAAAATTAGAAGTCATTCCGCTCTTAAATAAACATAATGCCTATACAAAATTTTAAATTTTTAAACAAAAATCGATAAATTTGTATGGGCACTAAGAACAGAAAGACTTAAAATTTTGTGTGCAGTACTATTGTGGTCGCTGTGGCGTAGTGGTAATGCGCTCGGCACAGGCAAAATCAAAAAAAAATCAAAAAATTCAAAAAAATAATTTTTCTACACGGCACCACCTCTTGGCAGGCAATGGCAAACCTACAAGAGTAAAAATTGCTATGAAAAGCTTTTCATTTCGCCGTTCGGATTCGGCATTAAACTGTAGGTCCTTTCCATTCATGTACAAATATAGCACGCACAACATGAGTGGATGCGAAAAGCTCGGCCTAGGCTCTCCATGGGCTGTTGTGCCATTAAAAGTAAAAAAAGTAAAGTAAACTATTTTGGTAGTACATAAAATAATATATCCAATGTTTTAAAATGCTGCAATGGGAAATAATTGGACCTTCCATACAAATTAATCGATTTTGTTAAAAAACTTTAAACTTTATAATGGGCACTATGTTTATTTAAGAACAGACTGACTTCAAATGTCTTGTAGAGTGCTAATTTAGTAGGCAAATAAGGTACAAAAAGTTTCATGAAGATTCATTTAAAAGTTGTGGAGTGAAAACACCTTCTAAGCAATAACTTTCTAGAAAAATATTCTAAGAAGTCATGACCAAACTTATCAACAAAACGGCTATTATCACTGTATTGCACGTAGTCAAATTAGGTAGTTAAATGGGAAATGTAAACAATCTCGCTGTATTCACAACTACAACAGTGTGGTTGTATAAATATCATCAACACAACTCGATGCGAAATCAATAGAAATCGATGAGAAAAATAAATGATTTTACATCATTCATTCAATACAAGTACATTCATTTACGTATGGATATCAATTATCGAATAATAAACTTTTGGGCATGACCTTGGAACAGGGCCCGAAATACATTCATAAAATTAAAACAAAAATCAAACAAATAACTGGAATATTAAGCATTTCCATTACCTTTTTATTTATTTTTAATTACCATACCTGTTAATTTGGCTATTTAGCTAAACAGATTTTTACACCACGAAAAAGTAACAAAAATCTGCAATATCATTGTGATTCTATGAATAAACAATTATCTCAATGTACAAAAAATCTCATATGAAATTTAAAAAGTAATCAATAAAAATTCGTTACGCGCTTTTCATTCATTCGAGACAAAAGTACACAAGAAAGATCGTTTCGGATTGACTGAAGACCCGCTGAAGACCATGCGTTTTCAGTCAGTATTTTAACTGTCAGTCATAATGTAAGTAACCAAACAAAAAAGAAAACCGTAATAAAAAAAAAACTAAAATAATCTGCAGCGAAAAGTAAACACGCGGTGGTACAAGAACTAAACAGCCGGAGGAAGTGAATTTTGGTACGAGCTGTAGATGAGTTATTGATAATAGGCAAATGTGTGTTTGAAATCAAATTAAATTTATACCTAATACTTTTCTTTTTTTCTTTTGTTGTATTTCTTATTACTCTTTGTTATTGTACTATAGCTACAAACGAGTATATATTTTTTTATGGCTACGCATTTAAAAATCATTAATTAAATGATTTGTTTGCGTTACTAATATGTTTGTTAATAATCGAATCTACATGCAATGATGATGTGTTGAGGCGAGCTGAACGTGTGAGAGATTTTTGGTTGGTCTTGGTGTTCGATGTAATGAATAATCGCTTTTGGAAACTATTTCAATGAATATTCAATATAAATATGTATTTACTGTCTAGCAGTACTGTGAGTTGAAATAATGAGCATATATATGGGGGAGGGGGAAGGGATTCAGCTGCTTAATGGCGATGACTGCAAAAATCCCGCCACAGGATAATCTGCTCCAGAAACCCCAATCACTGACAGCGTTAAAGTACCGCCGCTCGACTATGAGGAGGTTTTACTTAACACCCATCGTTCGGCTGACAAACAGTAAAGGCTGCAGGTGCATATGGCCTGCCTGCTAAGTTATTTAAGACTGGAAGAGAAGAGCTCGCAAAACGCATGCACGAGCTTCTATGCAGAATAGGGTCGGATGAAAGCATGCCAAGTAAGTAATTAGAGCCTCAGCATACCTGCCCCAATCCACAATATTACATATAAGGTTCTATCGAGTGTACTGTGCGAAAGACTGAAACCCATCGTCAACAAACTGATTGGATATTATCAGTGTGGCTTCAGGCCAGGTAAATCCACCATCGACCAGATATTCACAATACGCTAAAACCTGAAAAAAAAACAGAGAGAGAAACAAATCGACACCCACAATCTAGTATTCGTCGATTATGAGGCCGTACGATTACACAGCACGATTAGGGATCACTTGTACGCCACAATGTCTGATTTTGGTATTCCTGCAAAGCTTATTCGTCCGACACTGACCGACACCACCAGCACAGTGAAAATTGGGACTGACATATCCGCGTCATTTAATAGCAAAAGGGGTTTCAGACAAGGTTGGTTATACCCTATCGTGCGACTTCTTTAACCTTATGCTGGAGAAAATAATTCGAGCTGCGAACATCGACATCTCTGGCACTATTTTCGACAAGAGTGTCATGCTGCTAGCATACGCTGATGATTTTGACATCATGTGGCACCAACGTGCAAGCAGACAGTGCAGCAGTCTCCAATCTGGTAAGCGAGTCTCGTCGATGGGGTCTAGTGGTGAACGAGAACAAAACGAAATACCCTGTGTCAACAAACTAAGAGTCACTGTCTACTATTTCTACTCCTTCTACTTTTGAAGTTGTCAAGGATCCAGCATTAACATAACAATAATGTCAGCCTTGAGATCAAGCGGGATTAACTCTTGTCAACAGGTGTTACTACGGGCTCAGTAGGCAATCGTCCCTCATCCTTTCCGTCCTAATGTATAGCGCTGACACGTGGACGCTGGCCACCAGTGATGAGAGGCTGTTTAGAGCGTTCGAGAGGAAGATACTCCTCAACATCTATTGTCCAATATGCCTGGACGACGTGTATCGAATAAGATGGAACTTTGAGCTATATGAGCTGCACGCCAACACTGGCATAGTCAAGCATATAAAAATCCAGCGGCTTCGCTGCCAGGGTCATGTTTAGCGAATGGAAGAAGGCGCTCCGGCTAGAAAAGCATTTAATTCGAGCCACGGGGAAGGAATACGCAGAAGAGGACGGCCTAATCTCTGTTGCAAAGATCACGTACAGGGAGACCTGGCTGCACTTGGCCTTACAAACTGGTTCCAGCCCGTGCATAGCAGAGGCGACTGGCGAAGTTTTATCGAGGCGGCCAAAACCGATCATCGGCTGTTGTGCTGGCTATGTAAATGCCAAGTAAGTAAGTAAGGAGGTAGGTATTTCCAGCCATATATGACATAATTGAAATACTATATATAATTTTTTTTTGCGCTCAATGTACTCGTATTGAATTCAATTTCTCATCGTAGAGACACAAAAGTAACCGTTTTTTATAAGTACTTGGTAATTATTTTATTACTAAATTTTTTTTATTAAGTAGTAATATCCAAAATAACTGATATTGAACCAAATATGCAATTATTGTACAGTAGATGATAAAAAAAATACAAAAAGAAAAGAAATACTTAGTTAAAAATCAATGAGGATAAGCGCTTACTCAATTACTTAACAGAATTTATTGTATTTTTTTTACTGATCTTGAAAATCGCCTCAACACAAACCAACCAAAAGCGAATAAATCGAA
This sequence comes from Palloptera scutellata, assembly GCA_958295655.1. NCBI lineage: Eukaryota > Metazoa > Arthropoda > Insecta > Diptera > Pallopteridae > Palloptera > Palloptera scutellata. The sequence goes on along the minus strand of OY282452.1, from coordinate 60,845,059 downwards.
ATCAAATGTTATTGTCAGCCATGCTTTAGCTGTCTTCTTTGCACCGCTCCCCTCGTCTGTATGATGGGTCATATTATTGTCACACAATTCATATGCTATAATTTGTGATAATGAACTTGTGTATTGACTACATAATGTGGACTTCACTTCGTTCCATTTCACATTTGCATTGCAAAAACTTTCGATATTTCGTTTACTGCGAAATTGTATAGCTATGTATGTATTTATTTCATTTTTTATATTTAATTTTTTGTTTGCAGCCATAAAACGAAATGATATGATCGTGTCTGATATTTTTGTTGTGCCTATAAATTGCTAGCACTTATGCGACGGGTGCTATTCTTTTCTACACCACTGTTTACGTGCTCTACTGAATAATCTTAACTACTTCCCTATGCATAACCACAACAACATGCATACATACATAACATTTAACTTAATGACAAATTTGTGGAGAGAATGAAACAATCACTAAAAATACACATACCTAAGTACCTACATTCAATATGCATAGTGTATGAATATTTTTTTAATTTTGTTTGTAAAAATTGATAATTTTTATGTGCTATCAGTGGCAGAGTCTATTATTTGCGTTTGGGAGGCGCAAAAATTCAGAACAACATTTGAAGCTAAATCAAATTTGAAATATAGACCAAAAGTAGATCACATATCAGGCCAAAAATTAAACGAAAAAACGATCTGAAACTTAGGCCCAAAGTATACAAAAAAAATCAAAACAATATTCCACGTCCAGGTCGAAGGACCATATTAATTTCTAATACCACACCAGAACAGACCGAAATTTCGAACAAAACTCAACCCGACATTCAGATCGTAGGTCAGATAAGATAACTCAGATTCACAACGAAAGTGAGATCATAATTCAGTCCACAATCTAGATAAAGAGTTGGTTATAATCTGCACCACCAAATCAGACCATAATTAACCTTCTCCTTAAATTTGTTATTGGGCATATTTTTCCCAAAGAATGTTTCTTACTTTTCTCAATCGTTTCAGACCCTAGAGAAGGTCAATCGAAACTAACCTTATCGAAAAAAATCGCCAAAATTAGGCAAAAGTAGCCGTTAAGGTTGATGGTGTAAGGTTAACATGTTCAAACTTTCATAATGAATAATTTTTTCTCAGACATTTCATATCTCAAATAAGTATTATTCTGGTATAATTTTCTTTCTAAATATATTCAACTTTATCTGATGGTATTTCGAAAAGCCGAGGATATGGGGAAAAAAACACTATATTCGTTATCAGCGACCTCAAATTAGTGTTAAACACTTCTCTAATATACATACATATGGATTTTACCTGTTGCCCAGTGTAATCAGATAACAAATCAGTCTAAGCAACAACAATCGAAAATTCAGATCAAATTTAAGTTTAAAATTTAGACAAAATTTAAGTTTAAAATTTAGACCAGATTTAAATATAAAATTCAGACCAAATTTCAATCTCAAATCAAGACAAATTAAATTTAGAGCAAAATTCAGATTAAAATTTAGACCAAATTTTAGTCTAAAATTCAGACAAGATTTCAGTCTAAAATTTAGATCAAATTTCAGTTTAAAATTTAGACCAAATTTCATTATAAAATTAAGGCAAAATTCCAGATTTAAATATAAAATTTAGACCAAATTTCAGTTAAAAACTCAGACCAGACTTAAATATAAAATTCAGAACAAATTTCAATCTCAAATTAAGACAAAATTTCAATTTAAAATTTAGAGCACATTTCAGTATAAAATTTAGACCAAATTTCAGTTTAAAATTCAGACAAAATTTCAGTCTAAAATTCAGAACAAATTTCAATCTCAAATTAAGACAAAATTTCAGTCTAAAATTTAGAGCAAAATTCAGATTAAAATTTATACCAAATTTTAGTCTAAAATTCAGACAAGATTTGAGTCCAAAATTTTGATCAAATTTCAGTTTAAAATTTAGACCAAATTTCATTATAAAATTAAGACAAAATTCCAGATTTAAATATAAAATTTAGACCAAATTTCAAGCTTAAATTCAGGCCAGATTTTAATCTAAAATTTAGAGCACATTTCAGTATAAAATTTAGAACAAATTTCAGTTTAAAATCAGATAAAATTTCAGTCTAAAATTCAGAACAAATTTCAGTTTTAAATTTAGACCAAATTTCAGTTTAAAATTCAGACCAAATTTCAGTTTAAAATACGGAACAAATTTCAGTCTAAAATTTAGACCAGATTTCAGTCTAAAATTTAGACCAGATTTCAGTCTAAAATTTAGACCAGATTTAAGTCTAAAAATTAAACCAAATTAGTTAAAAATCAGACCAAATTTCAGTTTAAAACTTATACCAAATTTCACTCTAAAATTTAGACCAAATTTCACTCTAAAACGGGCAAAGGCTGCATCCCCCATAACCGCCACTGTGTATTATTAAGTATTTAAATTTATTTACGCTTTTTGTTGGCGCATAATCAATTTTGTTCTTATTAAATTTTAAAATGCAATAATCTATAAATGTTTTATTAATATTTTCTGTCATTCTGCTACAAATTAATTTCATGGAATTCTTCTTCGCTTTAATTTAGATTAAATCTCAATGTTTTATAGGCTCTTCTTCTGTCGTGGCCTCAACTGTTGCTGCTGTTGTTGTTAGGTTTTTCAATAAACTTTATATTGTATATATAATATTTATTAGCATTTGTTGCTTTAATCCCCTTTAAAACTTCTGTTCTTCGTTTCCTTTTAGAAAATATTATAAAAATATTTCTTCTATTCTTTCACAATTTCAATGTTGGCAAATTATGTAAAAGCTATTTTTTATCTCACATTAACCATCACCATCAGAAATTTGAAATTTCAATGATCTTGAAATGGATATTAAATTTATAGCATTGAATTTTGTTTAGGCTAAAATGATTTTTCTATGGTTTTTTTTTTGTTTTGTTTTTTTTTTTTTTAAATAGGTCGTTAGTCCATATTTGTTTTTTGATCGACCAAAAAGAATTATTCATTCATAGTACCTACAAAAATAATCGCACAATTTATTTAAGGTTGATTCCAGCTAAATTTACATACGCAGCCAAATTTACTTTTATGTGTGTTTGTGTGTGTGTGTGTGTGTGTGTGTGTGTGTGTGTGTGTGTGTGTGTGTGTGTGTGTGTGTGTATAGTACCTACAAAAATAATCGCACAATTTATTTAAGGTTGATTCCAGCTAAATTTACATACGCAGCCAAATTTACTTTTATGTGTGTTTGTGTGTTTGTGTGTGTGTGTGTGTGTGTGTGTATGGTTGTGTATATAAACACTTTAACAAAAACATATTTACATATGTAACATGATGATCTACATATAATAAACATAATTAAATTTGTTAATGTTTACATAATGAAAGAATTTACATAAATATATCACTCATTCATTATCCAAATATGAATCATTTAAACTTCATTCTGTAAACTCTGAGTCATTCTACATAATATTTCTTGTTTTTTCCTGTTTTCATTTTTCTAAATTCATTTGCTTTGAAATTTTGTGTCTACTTTAAGAATTCTACGAGTATAAGACTGCTGCTGCTGATGGTTGAACCATTAAAAAGTTATAAATTTGATTGCAGATCATTTGGATGCTACTCACATAATTTATATGCGGATAAACTAGAATTGCTGATAATTCGCACTTTTATGACAGTTTAAATAAATTACAGAGATCTGCGCAGAGGAGTTAAAAAGGTAAAGAGCTTTAGAAGTGATTTCAGTGGGACTTTAGCATGTAACGAAATCATTTCCGAAGGGAGTGTAAGCCATGATTCAACTAGGAAAAGTCAAGTATTTAACATATTGCCAGAACAAGTCGCCGATTTATTTCAATAGCGAAAATTGAGCAAATCGAGGAAGTTCTCCAAAATAGCTCATTTCGATATGAAAATTAAGTTTAGATTTGGTTTGGAGTTGAAAAGTAGGGATGCACTAGTAGACCTTCCATAGTACTAAGTCTTTTGGATCATTATGCCATACTCAATGATTCAGATAGAAGAACAGAAAAAGAATAGAGCAAAGAAGAGAAAAAATAGAAGAAAGAGGATAACGAAAAGGAAAGGGATAAAAGAATTTTGAACCTCACCAAATTATAAAAGGTATCTTTAAGAAACATAAGAAAATGAGGTGTGTTCGCTGTGGTATAGTTGGTAGTGCGTTGGCCTGCTACGCACAGTGTTCAAATCTCGATGTTCAAATCTCGGCACAGGCAAAATCAAAAAGTTGAAAAAAAAAACAATTTTTCTACAAGGCACCTGACCTCTTTGGCAGGCAATGGTCGCTGTGGCGTAGTGGCAGTGCGTAGTGGTGTTACGCAGAGTGTCCGGCGTTCAAATATCGACAGAAGCAAAATCAAAAAGTTGAAAAAAAAAACAATTTTTCTTCACAGCACCACCTCTTGGCAGGCAACGGTACATTTTCCTTATCCTTCCTATCCCTTTCGTTGATGCTACATGCGGTCATAGTCGACATTGATAAACTGAAGTTCATTGTGGTAAAGGCATATCACTTGCCTCCATGGCTGTCTATCTCTTTATCGGTGTCCTGTGATTGCATTCCCTTTCTCATTCTCCCTTCTTCTTCCGCCCACCTAACAATCTTCCTTCGAATCAACACAATGCTCTACATTCATAGAGGAACACCATGTGTGTTGACTGTAATAAAAAATAAAAAAATTATTTAAAATTGCCAATTCCTTTTCTTTCTTTTAATGGCACAACAGCCCATGGAGGGCCAGGGCGAGCTTTTCGGATCAGTTTCTCTCTAGAAAGAAAATACCATTGAATAAGTGAATGCGACTAGCTTGGCCTTGACACTCCGTGTGCTGTTGTGCCATTAAAAGAAATAAAGAAATAACATTGCTCCGATACCTGGCGGTTAATTCGTCTGCGCCTCGTGTCAGTTTCTTTTCTTTCTTTTGATGGCACAAGAGCCCATGGAGGGCCAGGGCGAGCTTTTCGGATCAGCTTCTCTCTAGAAAGAAAATACCATTGATTTTTTGACTTGACAAAACTTAGATAGATTGTCTATGTAGTCAGTCATCTTAATCATTATACAAATCTCCGGTTTATTCAAAATCGCACGAGATTAACAGCAACAGCTTTACACTTCATGTGAAAAAAATATTTGCTTTTAAACACTAATATTGAAAAAAGGAGAGGTTCTACGATATATTTCTTGTGATGTATAGTACATAAAAATGTAATTTGTTCGCTTTTGAGCAATAACTACAATCTGATCTGTATTGATTATAGATCACTAGCTCATGAGTAGACATACATACATAGTAGACATACATACATAGAATCATCCGATTACCAGCTATTGAGCCCTGTTTTGAAATAGATATCTGTTTGCAATGACCTGAGCGGTGCTGATTACGAATCATATGCTCTTGACTCCACTATACAAATATATAAAAACATTTACTTTAGCTGTGTTTTATTCGCTAACTCGTTTAAAATGTGCGAACAAAACGATCTAGCTGACATCTCTCTTCGTCGTTGTGTTGCCATTCACAGTAAATCTGCTGAATATCATTGGCAACTGAAGGTGATTTTCCAGCGCATGGTATTTTTCTTCTTCATTAAATAAGTAGGTTGTTGCGTGCCAAAAGGATATTGTACCATTTCCAATTTCCTTTGTTACTAACTCATTTATTTTCTCCCGCGGTCATTTTGACACATTTCATGTTAGTTTTTTTGCCAAAATCATCTTCTTTCTTTATTAAGAGTTCACAGAAGGATTGTTAAAGAAACCAGGGATGTTAAGCAACATGCAACATGTACATAACAAATGTAATTATACGCATTATCTACGTATGTAACTAGAAGTTGAGTAGCGAATAAAACGCATAAACATATTATAACTGGTTATAAATAGTTGTGAAATGAAAACTTGGAAAATCCACAAAGATACATATATATGTATATCGAAATCGTGCATCAATAAAGAAATTTATAAGTAAGTATTTCGCTGGTTTAATTTGCAAAAGCCCTAACACGCATTATTAAAATTTTTCGCGAGAAGTAAAAAACATTTTCAAGCTTTAATATTTTGTAAATACTGTAATTTTAATTTAAAAAATAAAACGTAAGTTTTCAGTATATAGTTTCAACGATGCAAATGGATCCGCTTAATCATAATCCATCAAAAATTTGCTTTTTGAAAAGTTTGATGTTAGGGCTTTTGTAAGGTAAGTAATTAGTAAGGCAGCAATTTGAAAACTATATATGAAAAAATCAGTATGTAGCAAATGCATGATTTTAAATAATCATAAATTGTTTTCGTTTAAATGTTATGCAAATTTCCTTTAACCCTTTAGTTCCCATGCAGACCTCTAGAAAGCCGTCACCAAAACCGATGTAATAACCACCAGAACAGTAATCTGGAGTTACACTTTATACTATCGTATAGTGAACTTCCAAAAATTGTTGTAATAATGCTTCGGCTATGAGCTGCGATGTGTATTACAACCGCTGGAAGCAATCAAATTCAAAAATGTTCGAAAGTCTGAAAAATTTATTATTTAGATTGAGTTTAAGAATTTTGGTTAAAAATAAAAACAATTAAATAAAATACTTCCTGTGATACTAACGGTATATAAAATAATCTATGTCTAGATGAGAATATGAACAAATAATATCAAATGATTAAATATTAAAAAACAAAATATGCTAACAGGCTCAAACCACCTTTGATCCCTATTTCCCGACTTCACAAATCCACGGCAAAGTTTTTTCGAACAGGTCTCAGCTTTTCACATCGATATTTATCAATATAAATTTGTTTAGGTCTATCAGAAATTCGGGAACTAAAGGGTTAAAGAGTCAATTTAATTTAATGGCTAATATAAATGCGTTTGCTTTCAAAAAAAAAATAATAATAATAATAAAATAAATATGTATGCATATACCAACGACAAAATTAAAAAAAAAAAAATCAATTTGAATACAAAAATATTTGAGGCTTTTAAAAACGTTCAAAAAATATAAAAACCCATAAACACATAATTTAGAAAATTATATGCGCCACAGGGGGGCAAAATTAAAAATTCATGACACACAAATTTAATGAATATAAGTTTTTTTTTTAATTTATATCATTTTATATTTAACTTAATTTCATAATACATACTTAATAAAATATATCTACATAGTAAAATCAAACACTCAACAACAACAAGCCTTTACACTATCGATGATACCTTTTCCATATAATCACCGTAAAGTGGACCAGTTAAGGTGTCGAAAAAAACTGATTAGCGACAAAATGGAATTCACCTGCCTCTCCCAAACCCAATCAAATTTGAAAGAAAAACCACTGCTGGAATTCATTCATTCCCGGAATATACGAAAACTCATTGAGCAATGCGAATGCTTGAATGAAGTAGATCCAAAGAGTGAGCCAGTGATGTTGATATAATAAAACAAACAGCATTTGCAATGTTCCACGAAAACTCAAAAACTAACTGGAAACTGAAAAATATCTTACTTTCGGAAAGCTTCTGGTAAAACAGATTTTAAAAACTACGGTTTACACTACACTGAAAGAATACTCGAAAAATTATGAAGGTTTCAAACAACAGAACTGTTCTCGTTTCTGAGATATCAATGAATAAACAAAGTGAACGTAAATTATATTAAATATTCAAGCAACTGGTTGTTACATACAAACATATTAGGGTGGATTCATTTTATGCTTTTAAAATTGTAACAAATATTTTAAAAGATCTTGGAGAAAAACTAAATTTTGAAAAAATATTTTTTTTTAATAATTTTCAGTTTACATAAGTTCGAAATTTCCATTTAGAATTTGTTTTAATCACATATTGGGTTTGGTTCTCACACTCCCATACACACACACACACACATCAATGCAATGTACTTGCATTCACTGTTTGTAACTTTGAAGAAACTTTTACAGTTGATTGATTAAAGATGAACCGCCACATCTCAAAACAATGTCAAAATCAACTGACGAAAACGGAATGATTTGAATCGAATTATTCGAAATTATTTGAAATTTTGTATAAGTAAAAAGTAACCGCGATTTTTCGTTACCAGATGATGTAGGGGTACCCACAAATCTGGCAACACTAAGTAGTCCGATTATATCACAAGAACAAATGTTTGAAAGGTGGCATTTCAAATGGTTATATTTGGTATGAAGATAGTTATGTAATTCGTCGCTAGTGTAAAAAGTTACATTGATATGAAAATGAGTGAATTATGTGAAAAAAAAGCCGATGCAATTTTAAACCAGCAAGACCGACACGCAAATTGTCAGGAGATATCGGAGGCACTAAACTGCAACCACATAACAGTTTGGGATCATTTAAAAAGAGCAGGCTACTCAAAAGATGCTCAATGTTTGGGTACCACTTGAATCAACGGAAAGAAATTGGATTGACCGAATTACGATCACTGAAACGCTGCTGAAACGCAACGAAATCGAACCATTTTCCAATCGAATCATTACAGGCGATGAAAAGTGAATTCGATACGAGAATATCTAACGCAGGCGTCCATGGTCAAAGCACAATGACCCTTCACAAACTTCTTCAAAGCCTGGATTGACGGCATACAAGGTTATGCTGAGCATTTGGTGGGATTGGAAGTCTATATATGGTCTATTATGAGTTGCTACAGCCGGGTGCAACAGTTAATTCGGTTCTCTACTACTCTCAACTCGATCGCCCCAACAAAACAATCAAGGAAAAGCGACCAGAATTGGCCAAGAGGAAAGGAGTTGTGTTCAATCATGACAATTCCAGGCCACACCGGTCATTGATGACTCGAAACAACTTGACGGAACTTGGTTGGGAAACTTTAATACATCCCCCATATAGCCCGAACCTTGAACTGTTGGGCACCTTGACTATCATTTGTTTCGATCTTAAAGGTAACAAATTGACCAACCGAGGGGAGGCTGAAAATTTCATGACCAAGCTTTTCGCCGATAAACAAATGAAATTCTACACCGATGGCATCATGAAGCTAGCCGAAAAATAGGTCATTAATAATAACGGCTATTGGCCTTGATTATGCTTGATTTTCAATAAAGACAATTTTTGTTCTAAAAACCGCGGATACTTTTTACATGACCATAATTCGAAATACAAATTTTAAACTCTCAAGTGGGAAAATATTTTTTTTTTTTTTTCAAGATCTTCCAAAAAATTAATGTCCATTTCCAATTCAATCATCCTCCATACAAATCAATCCGATCTAATACATATACATTTTAATATTTCAGCAAATATGGAAAAATAATAATTGCAAAAATTATTATTATACAGATACAAATTGTCATCGTTGCAATTAAGTATGTGCGCATGTATGTTTGTGCCACATGATGCACCATTACAATTTTCATGTGGCTGGCTGCTACTAAATGCCGATATATATGTAAGTATGAGCACTAGTCGAAAGTCTAAAGAAATAATCGATAGTGTCGATAGTGTTGCCATATGTACACAATGTAGTGTTGTTGTTTACTTATTTTTAATATTTTTTGTTTGTGTTTGTTACTCTTTTCAACACAAAATTAGGTTAATTACGCTGTTGCTTGCCTGCACTAGCAGTCGTCGATATCTCAATTTATTTGAAATATAACATTTATGATTACTAGTTGACAGCGAAGGATACTGAGATAAATGTGCAGAAATTGAGCTGAGCGAGCGTTTTGCCTTTTTTGGAACTTGCAGAAATTAGTACTTACATATGTACTTTTCAGATAACTGTAAGGCAAAAACTGCATACGAGTATGTTAATATGTAAATATGTTGGTATATTTAAGTTAATAAAAAAATTTGATAAATGCATTCATTTAAATGCAAACGTAAGTACTAAGGTATCTTTAAAATGGTAGATCTATAATTACTCTATATATGTAGCATATGTAATTAGTTCTCTCCACAAATTGTTTATATAACATACAAATTTAAAAATTTACGAAAAAAATTAGGTACGGTCGCTGAACAACAAAGCCATAGTAGGGTTTTGTTTCTCGGGGAAAATAGATCCTAAAAAAATATATATCATGATATAAAATAATTTTTGTGTGTATAAATATTTTCCTCAAAGTGTTTTTGTTTGGATTAACTACATACATACTCGTATGTACATTTACATAGATGACGAAGTATGTAAAAACATACAATATTTATTGTTATTTATTCTACTCATAATTAGGAATTTACTTCTCTATTGTTGCATGGTTTCTCCATTTATGTTTACTAATTTGTATATTTCAATTGAAACGATTTTTTATTTTTTTTTTTACCTTTTTGAATATTCAAAAAAATTATATAATCTCTCCACAAAAAAACAAACCAAAAAGTGACTAATTCGAAAAAGAAGAACTTTGATTAGGTTTTCAAAAAATATGAGTAGCTTATGAAATGCATTTATAAATCCGTCTAGCAAATATAGAAGACAGTGCAGATAGAATTTTTAGATCTATTTTTTCTTTAGCATCAGCTGTGGAAGAGACTCTTGATGAATATTTGAAGTAATACAATGAATTTTATGGTATTTTAAAAATCATTGCGATTAGCTTAAAGAAATTATTCAACCAACCAACTCGACTCCTCTATTTTTCCACTAACTCAGAGACTCTTATCAAATGTTTGCTGCTGAAATTTGTACATATTTCAATTATCAGTTTTCCAGTTCCAGAAAGACTGAAGAACAATATTATACTTAATAAACGTTAGGTTTACCATAGAGTGAATAACAACAATATACATACATGGAACATACTGATCAGTCGATCGTTTCCGAACCAGCCATGGTTCATCATCACTGATCTTAGTTGTTAAATCTTTGTGTTTCAATGATCCATATAAGGTAGATATATTTGAAAAAGTAACCAACTATTACCATTATAAGAATTTTTCAAGTGTTGACCACTCCTCTGATCGCATTTCAGACTTAACATGTACCAGGCTCATTTTCATAAATAGAATAAAAAAAAAGTACAGCCGTGCATGGCCGCCAATGCTGCAGAGTTATAGTTTTCAAACTACTACCCTCCTTCTCACCTCTTCTCTCAAACTATTCACCTGCAACTCTGAGAAAATGTGGGAACAGTTTTATGAAGAATTGCACACATATCAGATTTTATAGATCGTGAAGAGACTTCTTCAATAATCAATCATGATTCTTTGTTCAGTTCTTCACACTTCAGATTTTATAGATTGCGAAGAGACTTCTCCAAAAATCAATCGTGATTCGTTGTTCAGTTCTTAGTTATACCTAGTTTTCTGCCTTCCCTTTTGCTTCCTTCCTTAAACTACTACTGTTGAAAAACGTGAAAAAAACACGTTTTTTTTTTAAATCACGCCTACGATCTATGAAAATTGTCTTATGTAAAAACAATATTGCAGATAGATGTTCCTCAGAAAATAATCGGTTGGCTCACTGAACAACTAAATGATTGTAACCTCTCATTTTTAGGAAAAACCACCTCTCGAACAAAAATTTCACTTCTCTAACGTGTAGCGGCTTCCACTTCAAGGAAAATATACACACACAAATTATTTTATATCATGATATAAATTTTTTTAAGATCTGATTTCCCCTAAAAACAAGGAGCTACGATTGTTTTGTTGTTCAGTGACCTCACCTATTTTTTTCTAAGGAACATTTATCTGTCATATTGTTATTACTTTACTTACTTACTTTACTTTTAATGGCGCAACAGCCCATGGAAAGCCCAGGCCGAGCTTTTCGCATCCACTCATGTTGTGCATGTTATACTTGTACATGAATGGAAAGGACCTACAGTTTCATGCCGAATCCGAACGGCGAAGTGAAAAGCTTTTCATAAGCAATTTTTACTCTTGTAGGTTTGCCATTGCCTGCCAAGAGGTGGTGCCGAGTAGAAATATTATTTTTTCTACTTTTTGATTTTGCCTGTGCCGAGATTCGAACCCCGTACACTCTACGTAGCAGTCCAACGCATTACCACTACGCCACAGCGACCACTATGGGTCATATTGTTATTACCTACAACAATCTGCTTAGATCGTAGGCGTGGTTTATCACAAAAAAACAACAACAAACCTGATTCTTTTCATTTTTACCACCGTAGTGTCTTTCAGAACTGAAGATTATTTATCAGCAATATTATTTTTACCATTGCCCATTTGTTTAGGAAGTCGGGGTGGTTTCTTCAAAAAAAAAAATTATAATATTTTGAAAACCAATCATTAAATTTTATAAAAAACAACAACAAATTCTCCATATTAAAAAACAAAACTCCCAAAGGTATCTAAAACACAAAAACTGTATTATTTTTTTCAATTTTTTCTTCTGTTGTGCCTTTGGTTATAGTAAATAGGTCATAAAAAATTGTACGACTTTGTAAAATTTTCAAAAATTTCTTTTCTATTTATATTAGTCTCAAACTTTTTAGAATACAGAATACAGAGTTCTCATTGGCATTTTAAAAATCAAAAAATGGCGCCCTCTCTGATTCATGATATATGTATTTAAATAGAACAAAAATAAGAGCTTCTAGTTTCAAAAGAAGAAGAAGTTTCAGATTCTAGTTTGTAAAGAAGAAGAAGAAGAAGAAAAAGTTTCAGATTCTAGTTTCAAAAGTAGAAGAAGAAGTTTCAGAATAGTTTCGCCCCACAGACTTTCTAGAAAAACAAACATAACTGGTTAACAGCCAGTAACAGTTCTCTGAAGAGTATCTATCAGATCTCTAACCCATAAATATAGCGAAGATTTTATCTAGCATTTTGTTGGGATTTTGTGGGATGATAATCCGATGGATTTAAGCTACCTAAAATCGATATTACTGAGGATATTACTGTCTTCTTCTTCTTCAGCCTATGGAAGGCCTAGGGCGAACTTTTCGCATCCACTCATGTTGTGCGTGTTATTTTAGTACATGAATGGAAGGAACCTACAGTTTTATGCCATATCCGAACGACGAAGTGAAGAGCTTTTCTTAGGCAATTTTTACTCTTGTAGGTTTTCCATTGCCTGCCAAGAGACAGGCCTGTGTGATTTTGCCTGTGCCGAGATTTGAACCACGGGCGCTCTGCGTAGCAGGCCAAGGCACTGCCAACTACGCCACGGGGACCACTGAGGATCATGTAGTAGTAGAATTTCCAGCTCTCTTCAATTAATAAAAGCAATTTCATCTGTTAAGTAAGATTATCATTGAGTGTTTTATTTTATTTTTAATATTTCCCAGGCCAAACAGGAAGAGACTAAGAGGATGAGAATCTATATATGAATTCGTTTAACTAAGAAAGTCAAGAACAGATTTGGAGTTCAAGAGTTTTGTATACCTGCTTCTGCAGGAATTTTTAAAAAAATTGTCTACACCTGTTTGAGAAAATGTCTAGCAGATTTTCAAATGCTCCAACTTTATCTAATATTAACGGAAAAAGTAAAAGTTTTGATGTAACACTTCCAATCAATTAATCAATCAATAAGTTTAAAGAAATGTTCATTGCATTTCGTTATTTTTACTTTTAGTTCAATGTGACAAAATCACGAAAGACACTCGAGCTATCTAAAGAAATATGTACATACCTACGTAAATATTTTTCCCGTACTCTATTTTTTTTTTTATCAATTTTGCACTCTAAAAAAAAAAAAATAACACAAACAACAAACATAAACACCAAAAACTAAATAAATAAAAGAACAATTAAGAAAAACCAATTTCAATTAATTTTCAACATGTGCACACACACACACACACACACACACACTCACACACACGCGCACATGATCTCGTACAGTTTATAAGATAAAATATTTATGGAAAAAGCAAGGAATTTGTGTCACCACCACCAACAAATACCAACAAAAATCAATAATAATTCAACATATTTGCGAAATTGCTTTACAAAACCTAAAATTTCTATGATATCGACATAAAACAATTAGGAAAAAACAATCAAATTATTTAGCCTACAATAATAGAGAAAAATCGCCTGCAGTGTTCACAACCGGAAAGAATGCGATTTTCAAAACACAATCCCGATTACCGAACCGATTTTATTTGTAAATAAATTCTAAAAAAAATTCGCGCGGCAATTTGAAACGCCACTGACGCCTCCAAGGTAGCAAGTCGTGTAAAACACGTCCAGAATGCGTCAACTTCGTTCGACTATTGAGTTTTAAAAATTTAGAACGTTTCGAAGGAGCCCCCAAAGCACGCATCACACACACACACACACACGCACACACACATTCACATATACTCTTGAAAACTCTCTGTTTCTCTGGCTGGCTAGCTTCTACTCGTGTGCACCTTTAATGCGGCCGCAAAAAAAAAAACAAAAAGCTTTTGTTGTATTTGCTATAATTTAATTTCTCATAAATGAAATGAAAAGTTAAAAAATCACAAGCGTTTTTTCGCGTTATTCGCTCGATCTCTCGCAATCTTTCAAAGAAACCGTTTGCTGCCGCACGCACTTCAACGCTACTCAAACCAAACTGGCGAATAAAAATTTAGTTCCGTCAGTCACTCTAAGTGTTCGTTGGCGCTGGCCTTTTGCTTTTGAGAATAGAGGCGCTTAAATAGTTGTTGTAGTTTTTTTTTTGTTGTTGTAATTTTTTGCTTTGTGATTGTGTGAATTTGAGTTGAGTTGTTGTTGATGTTAAATTGTAGCATGTGCTGCGAGATCATGGTTGTAATTCTCTAGTTTTTAAGTAGAGATATCTAATAATTTAGGATAAATTGTACCTAATCAAGTACAATTGTATTTTTTGCCTTCTCTACTAACAATTCATAATGCGTCAAAGATTAAGACTAGAGATTTTTAGTTAATTTGATCAGTCAAATCTGATAATCAAACAGGTCGTCATATCACGTGTCATTCCTTCAATTTTAGATTAACTACAGACGGCGTACCTCATATCATCAGAAATTGTATAGAATTGTATCTAAAATGCTGTGGTTTTGCCTAATATTGTATACTTTAAACATGGAAAAAAAGTCAAAAAAGTTACAAAAGTTACAAAGGCACCAAAAACAAAAACCAACTACGTGTGTGAATAATTTTTAAATATTATTATTTTATTTTCATATTCATTTTATTTCCACAACATGAAGATGCCCATTCACTGAGTCACACTCGTTATTGGCTGCTGCTTGACATTTGAAACAAGTTGAAGTTGAGCTTAACTTCAGTTCACTAACCGTGAAGGATAGAGAGCAAGAAATGATTGCGGTATGTGGTCTTCTCGCGGTGGCATAGATAGGAAGTTGATAATGTTTAGAATTGCTATGCGGGTGCTCGTTCGAGTTCAAGACTCAATACAGTAAAAAAAACAAACGTTGACCAACATCACTAAATAGATCATCTCATCACCGTCTCCTCCAAAGTTCCCCCTAATTGTCATACAAGAACATAGACTGACCTTAAGACAAACAATTTGTGTCTAGACCCACCTCTCCCCTCTACAAAATGCATTGAAGTTTCAAGACTCAATAAATTTAAAAAAAACCACTTGGACCAACATCACTAAATTTATCTCGTCACTTTCTCCTACATAGTTGCCCCTAATTTTCATATCAGAACAACATATAGACTGACCTTAAGACAAACAATTTGTGTCTAGACCCACCTCTACCCCCTCCTAAAAAAAAGTAAAAAAAAAAAAAATTGGACCAACTACACTAAATTGATCTCGTCACTATCTCCTCCAAAGTTCCCCCTAATTTCCATACAAGAACAACATATAGACTTACCTTAAGACAAATAATCTGTGTCTAGACCCACCTCTCCCCCTCCAAAATACAGCAAAAAAAAAACAACTTGGACCAACATCACTAAATAGATCTCATCACCGTCTCCTCCAAAGTTCCCCCTAATTGTCATACAAGAACATAGACTGCATTAAGACAAACAATTTGTGTCTAGACCCACCTCTCCCCTCTCCAAAATTCGTTTAAGTTTCAAGACTCGATACAGTAAACAAAAACCTTGGACCAACATCACTAAATTGATCTCGTCACTATCTCCTCCAAAGTTCCCCCTAGTTTTCATATAAGAACAACATATAGACTGACCTTCAGACAAACAATTTGTGTCTAGACCCACCTCTCCCCCTCCAAAATACAGCAAAAAAAACAACTTGGACCAACATCACTAAATTGATCTCGTCACTATCTCCTCCAAAGTTCCCCCTAGTTTTCATATAAGAACAACATATAGACTGACCTTCAGACAAACAATTTGTGTCTAGACCCACCTCTCCCCCTCCAAAATACAGCAAAAAAAACAACTTGGACCAACATCACTAAATTGATCTCGTCACTATCTCCTCCAAAGTTTCCCCTAGTTTTCATACAAGAACAACATATAGACTGACCTTCAGACAAACAATTTGTGTCTAGACCCACCTCTCCCCCCTCCAAAATACAGCAAAAAAAACAACTTGGACCAACATCACTAAATTGATCTCGTCACTATCTCCTCCAAAGTTCCCCCTAGTTTTCATATAAGAACAACATATAGACTGACCTTCAGACAAACAATTTGTGTCTAGACCCACCTCTCCCCCTCCAAAATACAGCAAAAAAAACAACTTGGACCAACATCACTAAATTGATCTCGTCACTATCTCCTCCAAAGTTCCCCCTAGTTTTCATACAAGAACAACATATAGACTGACCTTAAGACAAACAATTTGTGTCTAGACCCACCTCTCCCCCCTCCAAAATACAGCAAAAAAAACAACTTGGACCAACATCACTAAATTGATCTCGTCACTATCTCCTCCAAAGTTCCCCCTAGTTTTCATATAAGAACAACATATAGACTGACCTTCAGACAAACAATTTGTGTCTAGACCCACCTCTCTCCCTCCAAAATACAGCAAAAAAAACAACTTTGACCAACATCACTAAATTGATCTCATCACCGTCTCCTCCAAAGTTCCCCCTAATTGTCATACAAGCACAACATATAGACTGATATTAAGGCAACAAATTTGTATACGAACCCACCTCTTCCCCCTCCAAAACTCATTGAAGTTTCAAGACTCGATACAGTAAAAAAAAAAACTTTTACCAGCATCACTAAATATTAATTATTACCGTCTCCTCCAAAGTTCCCTCTTATTGTCATACAAGAACAACAAAAAATTTTAATCTGGATCCACACCTTGGAAGGAGGGATGCTCCAAAATTCGTTGAAGTTTCCACTCTTTTATATGAAAATATATAATATTTAAATAAATTAAACAAATTCATATAAAATAGTTGAAACTTCTATGAATTTTGGGGGTTTCAGATTCCATTTCTTTGTCATTAGATTAGATTTGATGGCAACTGGAGCTGGACACAAGGCACCAAATCACTGCGGCCTAAAAAGGCCTATTGTGAAGAGCCCATTGAATATCCTAAGATACTCTACTTTTTTTGTCATACTTTTCTTTGGCAATGTTGGTCAGAGTTTGACAAAGAATTTTTTAAAGAAGAATAAATATTAATAGTTAAAAATAAAAAAATTTTACGCCCTAATATATGTAGGTGCAGGGTGTCCTAAAAGTTTCGGGAAAGTCGACACTTTAGTTAAGTTTCTCCAGTGCTTATTCTTCTTTTAATGGCCTAACAGCCCCCATGAAAGGCCTAGGCCGAGCTCTTTGCATCCAACTTATGTTGTGCGTGTTATATTTGTACATGAACGAAAGGGACTCGCATCCGGATGATGAAATGAAAAGACATTTTCATAGGCAAATTTTTATCCATCTATTGTAGGTTTGCCAGTGCCTGCCAAGAAGTGGTGGTGCTGTGTCGAAAAAATTATTTTTTCTACGTTTTTGATTTTGCCTGTGCCGAGATTTTAACCCCGGACAGTCTGCGTATCAACATTTTCAACGACAAACACATGTCGGAATTATGCGGACACTTAAAACTCATTGAGCACCGTCGGAAATCGGTATTGCATGAACTAACTCAAAGAATTAATGAATGGAACTTTATTCATACCTACCATATACAAAAATGAAGACATCATCAAACAAGTTGCAATAAAAAATGTCACTATTTGACAAACAACCAAAACAGAATCATTATGCTTATACTACAGAAGTGCAAAACAGCGAAATTATTGTAGTAAGTATTTGATATGGTGTAGGAAACAAGGTCAAAGCAACTTAAATAAAAACTTTCAAGACTGGACGGCACATGAATGAATTCTTTACCGATCTCTGTGCGCGTGTGTGTGCTTGCATTTGCAACAAAGGGGCAACACTTAATTTACTACCCAAGTAGCAATATAAAATTTACATATAACGTTGACGGGCGCTGATAAAATTTTGAAGGCTAAAGGCAAATGGTAAACGAAACTGAAATACATAAATTCTTTAGAGCTTCGCAAAAGCAGATAGAGTGCGAAGAGTAAGTACCATAATAATGATTCAACGGTTCACAGCTTACCATAATTGAGTTGCCTCCAAAATAATAAAAATTTAAATAACGCTCGTCGTTTGCTGCATTACTGTCATTAATCAAAAAACAAGCAATTTTCGAGTTAAGTATATAAGTACAGAAATAACGGTTATTTAGTGCTTTATCTTGTATAGAAAAATCATGACTTCATCTTATGAACTCTTCACATGAGTAGGGTATTTATCGTTATCAAATTGTATGGAGTGATGAAGTTAAATAGAAAAATCATGACTTCATCTTATGAACTCTTCACATGAGTAGGGTATTTATCGTTATCAAATTGTATGGAGTGATGAAGTAAATTGAAATAAATGTTTAAATGAGTTAGTTTTTCTCGAAATTTATGTTTTTAGAGTTATGACAGTCTTGCCGCAAATGAGTGTAGTGTAGGTACTTGTAGCTTGTTTTGTGGTTTATGCCAGTCACTTGAGGTAGTGTGTGTAAGCAATGCTTATGCATGTGTATTCCCAATATGCCATAACTTAAGTAAAGTCGATGATCGGTCCCTTTAAGAAAACACCGAAACCTGAGAGGTAGGGTTCATACCTGCAGAGATATTGATATTCACATTGTGGTCGCGCTTATCGATGAAAAATCTATTGAATTCAATATGACTGTGTGTGAAAAGTGCGACACCTTCTCATAAGTAAACTAAGGATACTGAAATATTAGCGTGACAATAGCTAATAACAAAACATTAAAACCACAATTAGTGACTCGGGTTTACATAAATTTTCTGATTATTACGCGTATGTGAAATGTTGAAGGCGTTATTGCTACACAATTGTATCTTGTAATTTTGTATCTTTGTATTAGAAGTGAAAATAGGCCATATGCAATTGTAACTTCCTGAAAGTTTTTAATTCACAACAGAATACACGATGTGATTTTAATCAACCTACATAATTGTGTAAAAGAAATGAGAGGAGTAGAGTGAAATGATAATTGAAACCATGGATGGCAAAGTTTCACTTTCGATAATACTTATGTACATATGTATTTTATGTATGTATGTAGTACATGAGCCGCAGCTAACTGCGACCGAAGCAGAAGAGGAACCACTACACTACGAGGATAATGTGTGAACTTCTGACTTCACTTCAATTCTATTATTTTTCAATTAAACTATAAAACTTGAATTTAAATAATAAATATCAATGGAAGAAATTCAAAAAAAAAAAAAAAACCCAGAAACAGAAGAAGGATTGGTCGCCTTGGCGTTGTTGGTAGTGTGCTACGCTCAGTGTTCCGGTTCAAATCCTAGCACAGGTAAAAATGAAAGGAGTGAGAAAACCATTTGAAATATTGTAATATGCGAAGCGAGAAAGAGAGTGGAAGAGAGAAAATATCTCAAATCACAATCGTTTGCAATCCTATTTTATTTTGTAAGAAACTAATAATGCAGTTAAAGTTACCAGGATGGTCGGGATTCGTCTGGATTGTGCAAATGTTTCGTCATGTATTTAAGAAATCTAACCAGATCGAAATTTTACCGAAAAGTTTAACCTCGATAGTCTAGTGGCTAGACTCTCACACATGAGGTTTCGGGTTCGATTCTCATTCCTACCGATATGAAGTATTATGAATGAAAATTATAAGAAAGTATGAATGAGAATTACAGGAAAATGTTCAAATACACCGCTTGGCAGGCAATTAGAGTTGGAGGTTAAAATTGTTAAAAAAAAAGCTGTCGATACTTACTATCGAATAACATTTCCTCTTTCATAGCGCCTCTCTCCAGGTCGACGTCGGCTCTCTTAATATCTGCTCATACAATATATGCTGGATACTAACAGTGAAGTGACTGTAACATCGTTACATCGGTCACACTAGAAGCTATGGAGGATTCGCGATGTGCACTACCTAGTTGTCGTTATTTTCTCCAGCCCCACAGACAATCGCAAAACCACAACATTATTACCCGTACCCCGCCGTCTGAAACTGGTGTAAAATTTCATGTCCCACCATTTGGAATCACAATGGGCCGTTCTAGCCTAAGTGTGCCCTATGATAGGACTGCTACTCTAACCTGACCTTACCTTGAGAAAGTACCTTAACAAATTAAAAATGCATTTCAGGCATTGAAAAGATGAATGCTTCGTTTCCCTTTAATTGAGCGATCAGTTCTTCATTCAATAAACAGAAAAAGAGTGAAAAAGTGTTGTCTGTAAAAATTCTGACCTGAGAAACCCGAAAAAAATGGTGTCCTATGTGCAAATGAAGCTCAATTTTTCATCCGGCAACCCTAAATTCAATACTAACTAAATGAAATGTCTTTTCTGGTACAAACTGAGTGATGTGCCAACGAAAGCTGATCACTTCAGAGAGTCACATCACGTTGGCTTCGCGATCAGTGCTGCGGAGGGAAAACAAGCGAATTGGAAATACGAAATAGGTTCAAGTTTAACTGGCACGGGCCTCTATTACAAGTTCGGGCCCTGGGGGAATTAAATACACTGTTGTGGCTGGAGCGCAAGCGTTGAGAGGTGAAGGGATATGAGTTTTGGACAAAATTATGAGCCATCTTTTACATCAATAAAACAAGCAGTGATGAATTTCGACATCTAAAAGCGTGGGGCCTGCAACGTCAGCCTCTCTGTGAGAGTTCGTAGCTGTTGTTGAATAGCAAATGACATAGGGTGAGGGCCAGCAAAATCGGTATCGGAATCTGGTGGGGGTAGCTGTTTGCCTAAGGGGAGGAATATGCTTTTAAAAGTTGTTTTTTTTTTGATTTTTCTATATTCTAACAATCTGCCAAATTGCTTGTCCGCCGAAACTCGCTCAGTCACCTGGTCACGAAACTAATTGCACATCAAAAAACCGCAGCAGTAGCGACCGCTGGTTCTTTTTGATTTCACATTTGTTTGCTGAAAAGCAAAGCATTTGCTGTCATAGAAATAATCAAGTTTTTTTTTGTTTAAGGGTTCTGCCAAGTTTCACAACCCTCCAGATCAAAGTGATTGCAACAAGCAAAATAATTAAATCCGGCATCGATTGCAATGTACGCGTTCAAACAGCAGTCATTAATTGTGCCAACATAATTCTGTTAATCTAACATGCTGTTCATTAACTTCATACTTAACAGTTTACTGTTAGAGCTAACAGATTATATACCGATCATAGTTTTTAACAGCAATTTCAATATGTTAAGATCAAGTAGAATTACAGCCTGAAAGTATGCAATGCCATGCACCTCAGTAATCTTATAGAGAACTTTGCATATTGATAAAATCGTGGAGAGTTTTAAAGATAAAGACTTTATTGCTTTTCGTAAACAAAATAACAAGTCTTTTCAACAATTGAATCTAGTAAAAAGTGAAATTGTACAGTAATTTGAAAATGATCGCCTATAAATAAGAAAAAGTTGCTACCATTGTAATGGTATTTGAATACTTATGTATTTAGCGCAGAAATTATTTTCTTTCAATTTCTTTTGAACTGAAAACTGAAAACTGAAAACATTAAACAATAACAGCAACTTCTCCCACAAACTTTCGGTAGAAAGATCAGTGATCGCACACTCACACTCACTCTGACTCTGACTCTCACTATCACTCTTCACTAACCTTACAAATGCCACCGACACACATTGCACGGTCACGATAATTCGAACGATAATATTCGGCGGGACGATAACATGGTGTACCATCGATTACCGATGCATTCAATGTAGCAAAATATTTCATTCCCAATGGTTTGCAATTCAATTCACATTCAGCGTCATCTGAATTCATGGAAACAAAAAATAATAGTAAATAGAATAGTAAAGAAAAGAAAAGAAAAATAGTAAATATGTGAAATCATTAGGTTTCTTTTACGAATATACAATGTACCTTTTATATAAGACTCCCATGCATATTTTTGACCTTGAAAATCGACCTCATTGAAAGCGGCACATTGCTCAGCACGAAAATCGTTGGTGGTACCGGGGCAGGCCTGCATTTGCATTTAAGGTATATACAAATTAAGTTAATTTGCTATGTATGTATGTTGTATATTAAATGTTAGTTAGTACCTGCTCATTGCACAAATGATAACGTCTGAAGACTCCAATGCAATCATTGCTTATATAACGTTTTCCGCTTGATGAATTGCTGCAACAGAGAAAATACTTATAATAAAGATATTAAAGTAAAACACTTGAAATTGCGAATATCGGTGGTAATAGGCACGAATAGGTTCACAAAATAACGTTAACGATTTGATGGTCGCTCGTATTTGATACTGGACACTTGGGTTCAAACCTCGGCAAAGTCACAAAATTTAAAAAAATACATAAATCTTTCCCCAAGAAGTGGATGCAGTAATGAAACCCGGCTAGAGTAGAAATTGCCTGAGAAGTGTTAATCGCTTCGCTGTTCAGATTCTGCAGAAAACTAGTTTCCTTCCATCACACTGGTAATGAAAAAACGCCTAGAATAAAAATTGCCTCAGAAATGTTAATCGGTTCGCTGTTCAGATTGGGCAGATACGGTTCTCTCCATCAGAGCCGAGGCCCTTGGACTACTGTGTCTTTAAAGACACATAACACATATGGCAATACAGAACGATTTAAGCTATTGCATGCAAAAGTGTTTTGTTGTTTCCCATTAACCCATTGATGTACTAGTTGCTTATAGGTACAATTTATTATAATACCTTAAGTATACAAACTAAGTTTGCAAAAAACAACACAATAATCAAATAATGGTTGGAATGCGATCCTTTGCAACAAAGAGGAATGAATAAAGCCGGTTTAATTATAGAGCAGCTCATTAGGAGAAATTTCCTGTGGATATCATGTCGACATCACATGTTAGATGTGCACATTTCATATACTTACCTTCCGCGAGTATATTGGTCCGTCTGCTGAACCAGGGGGTTCCTTAAATTAGGGGCTTAGCTCAAATATTGTTATAATTAAAAAAAGAAACTCCTTTAATATTTGCTCCTTCGCTGCCTGGGTCATGTTGAGCGAGTGGAAGGAGGCACTCCAGCTAGAAGGGTGTTGTCCATAACATAATTACAATCAGTGCTTGGAACATACTTGCTAAAGTAACTCCGTCTTACAGTTTCTTTCAAGACCTTAGACCTTAGACCTTAGACCTTAGACCTCAGACCTTAGACCTGAGACCTTAGACCTGAGACCTTAGACCTTAGACCTTAGACCTTAGACCTTAGACCTTAGACCTTAGACCTTAGACCTTAGACCTTAGACCTTAGACCTTAGACCTTAGACCTTAGACCTTAGACCTTAGACCTTAGACCTTAGACCTTAGACCTTAGACCTTAGACCTTAGACCTTAGACCTTAGACCTTAGACCTTAGACCTTAGACCTTAGACTTTAGACCTTAGACCTTAGACCTTAGACCTTAGACCTTAGACCTTAGACCTTAGACCTTAGACCTTAGACCTTAGACCTTAGACCTTAGACCTTAGACCTTAGACCTTAGACCTTAGACCTTAGACCTTAGACCTTAGACCTTAGACCTTAGACCTTAGACATTTGACCTTAGACCTTAGACCTTAGACCTTAGACCTTAGACCTTAGACCTTAGACCTTAGACCTTAGACCTTAGACCTTAGACCTTAGACCTTAGACCTTAGACCTTAGACCTTAGACCTTAGACCTTAGACCTTAGACCTTAGACCTTAGACCTTAGACCTTAGACCTTAGACCTTAGACCTTAGACCTTAGACCTTAGACCTTAGACCTTAGACCTTAGACCTTAGACCTTAGACCTTAGACCTTAGACCTTAGACCTTAGACCTTAGACCTTAGACCTTAGACCTTAGACCTTAGACCTTAGACCTTAGACCTTAGACCTTAGACCTTAGACCTTAGACCTTAGACCTTAGACCTTAGACCTTAGACCTTAGACCTTAGACCTTAGACCTTAGTGTAGAAGATAGTTTTCTTAATGTGACCGTTGAAACTTCTCTAGGAAGGCAGTCTTTCAAGAAAGCTACTGATTTTATTAAATACTTTGCTTTGATTGAGACATGCAATGATACCACGAAAGATAAAGGGAGCGGGGCACAAGTAGTAGTTGACTACAAGCTGTACATAAACTTAGGAATCACTTTAGTAAGAACGCTCATGTAGTTTTCACATATTCATTATGTTTTATCTATAGGAGCTGTATTTGCAATTATAGCAGGATTCATCCACTGATATCCATTATTTACTGGTCTTAGAATAAACCTAAAATAAATAATAATTTGACTTTTTAATTTATTCGCGAGGTCCTTCCACGCAAGAAGTTTTAAAATTTTAATGCTTTTTGAAGTTAAAATAAAAATTTCCATTAATCCAATCAGTATTTTTTTCTTTATTTTAAATTTATTTTGAGGTCATTTTCATATCACAAAATGTAAGTGTGTTTTCCCCCACATTTAACACACTTCTCCTTTTTCCCACACTTCTTCTATCCAAGTAGTGTGGAATTTAAAGGAGCTTGAAGGACCATTCAATAGTATTTCAGTGAGGTAAAACTTTACAGGACCCATCAAGCTACTGGGGTGAATCAAATAAGCAGGTGAGATTTATGATTTTCAAACTTTCATTTTTTATGGTACACTCTAATACGCATACATACATATATATGTATATATTTATGTATATATGTATATATGTATGTATGTATGTATGTAAGTATGTATGTAAAAGTTTTAATATAAGTACTGAGTTAAACTAATTGATTAAGTAATTTACTTTAAGAAATGACGCATTGTAAACGAAAATATTTTATTTAGTACTACGAAATTTCATTATACAAGGTGGACCATTTATAATTTAAATAATTTGACTTTGGTGTAAATAAGAAACGAATAATTTTCAATTTCCAATGTGGTTTTTATTATTCGAAAGTGCAGTTCTTCCGGTTAATTGTGCAACACTATCTTCATTCAAATAACCTCCTCGGGGCTGGCCTTGCTGTAAGCCATACGATCAACCTAATTTTTCAGTATAATTTCGACTGTATGGGGCTGTACTTGACCTTAAGAGTCTCAATTGGATGCTGGGAAGCTCGTTAGCGTAACACTTATCTTTAACTCCTCCCCCCACAAATAATAATCCAACGGAGTCAAATCGCAACTGTATGGTGTCCAATGCACATCACCAAAACGTCTAAAAACACTATTTTCAATCTTCCCACGCAAAAGATGCAAGGCTCAAGCGCGCGCTATCATGTTGGAGCCAAATGTTGTCCACATTCATACATATATTCTAAAATAGTTCACAAATAATCAGTTATCATTCACGATCTTGCCCCACCCGATTGCAAAATTTTATCGGCTTTTTCAGTGTCTGGCCGACCAGAACGAGTGAGGTGCATCTTTGATATCGAAATTTCCGGAGCGGAATTTAGCAAACCACTCGTGGTTGGCCGACGTTCACTTACAGCTCCTCACTGTAAACCGCACAAATGTTCTTGCGGCATGTTCTTGCGGCGGCTTTACCTTTTCTATAGTAATAAAGCATCACAAAGCGTAGCTATTTCATTTTCAAATCAATGTAACTTTTTACACCAGCGACGAATTACCCAATTGTCTTCACACAAAATGTAGCCATCACCTGAAATGTCACCTTTCAAACAAGTGTCCATTGGACATAATCGTACTAGTGTTGCCAGATTTGTGGGTACCAACATCAGCTTGTAACGAAAAACCTCAGATACTTTTTATACGACCCAATATTTTCCGACATTGCTCAGGCGTAGATCGACCGCAAATAATATAGGTAGGCTAAAAAGAAAGTTCAGAAAAGTGAAATAGCTAAGTTTAAAGTACGATAACTTTGTAAGTACTGGTCCGATCTTGCAACTCTTTGTTGTTAATCCGTAATAGTTGATATCTCTGAGAATCATAAACCATTATTATCATCCATTGACATTTCTTCATTATTCAACTGTTTTAACGTCACTAAAATAATTGCAAAATAGAAAAAAATCATTACATTTTACTTTATTTTTCCGAAAACTACTGAGGAGTGAGATTGGAAAAAAAAAGATTAAGATTTTTTCGATCTCACTATTTATACGACCGCTAAGGATCACAGAAAAATTGGTGCACATTCTAGAGAAGATACTATATCGAAAAGGACAGTTAGAAAATAGTATGATCGATTCCGCTCGGGAAATTTTGATGTAAAAGACGCACCTAAATCTGGTCGACCAAGCACCGAAAAATTGGACGAAATTCTTCAAACGGTGGAGGAAGACCGACCGACACATAGGCAGTCGCGACATCGCTACGGATCTTGGCATTGCTCACTAAACTGTTTTGAATCATTTAAATAAGGCTGGCGATTTCAAAAAAAAAAAAAACCTGAGTGAATCCGAGTGAAAAAAATCTTACTGACCGCATTTCAGTATGTGAATCTCTTCTGAAACGGAATGATCTCGAACCATTTTTGTACACATTGGTTATTGGTGACGAAAAGTGGCTAACGTATGATAATAATGTGCGAGCGGAGAAGATCATGGTCAAAACGAGGTGAGCCTGCTTATACCATCACAAAGCCGGAACTGACGCTATGGAAGGTTTTGCTTAGTATTTGGTGGGAAGGCAAGGGTCCTGTGTACTACGAGCTGGCCCGACGATTAATTCACAACTTTACTATCAACAATTAACAAGATTGAATGAAGCGCTCAAGGAAAAATGTCCGGAATTAGTCAACAGAAAGGGCGTCGTCTGACATCAAGACAACACTAGACCACATACTTCTTTGGTGACGCGTCAAAAACTGAAGGAGCTTGTTTGGGAAATTTTAAATGCACTCGCCATTTAGCCCAGACCTTGCACCTTCAGGTTACCATTTGTTTCACTCGTTGCAGAATTATCTTAATGACGTAAAGTTGAATTCCCAAGATGACTGCAAAAACGTGTTGTCCAAGTTTTTCGAGCAGAAACCCCAGGTATTCTTTAAGGACGGTATATGGTAATACCGGTTTTGCGCCAAAGATAGCGAGAGGTGATCAATAACAATGGAAAATAAGTAATCGCTCACTTTTCTGAACTTTCTTTTTAGCCTACCGACATACATAAAGGAATTTTCCGTCGTAGTACGTAGGCCATTAGAGTTGCCACCCTCAAACCAAAACCAGTAGTTCAAATGACAAAATTTCCAATGTTAGATGTTCCACCCTTTATAACGTGTAGGTAGGTACATATATTTTTTTTTAAATATGTACATAAACACACATACATATAATTACTATAAAATACATACATATGTATATAGAGGAGTATGTATGTATATACGAGTACCATATATGAAATATTATGTATAAAATTCCACTTTACTCACTGATAAGAGCTTACACACAATGTGTGTCTAGTAAAAAGAGCATCATTATTTATTTATATATTTTTTGTTTTTGTGATTTGTTATTTGTTTTCATTTTTCTACTTAATATAAAATGAATACTTATTAAACTGATGCTTATTGAAGGTAATAATCTGAACGTTAATAAATAATAAAACGCAAATCAGTTTGGAAACGTCTGTGACAGAGCGCAGATACAAGTTAATAAAGAAACATCAATAAGAACCTTACAAAAAATAATATTTTTATTAAAAAAAATAAAATAAAATAAACGAGAAAAAATAAACGAAAAGAAAAGAAAGGCGATGGCATTCAAGTGGCAATTAATTATAGTAAATGCATTGGTGTTGCATGTTGTAAGTTAAGACGAACTCTTTCGATATGTCAATATTACTTTCGGCTATTAACGAACAAACTCGAAAAGTAGCTAATAATAAACATATAGGGTGTCCCAATAAGTGTGCACAATTTCATTTAACAATAAAATGCATACTTTTTCTTAGCGAGTGGTGTTATTTTTCATCTACGGAATGAAATATCCGGCAATGGCCTCCGCGACACTAATCACAGACCCTTACTCTTTCAGCAGAATTCGCGATGACATTTTGATTAAGATGTGTGGCTCTATCTCATCGATGACGCGTTGGATCTCGACCTTGAGCTCAAGAATTGGTTGTGGTTTATTCGCATATAGACGTGGAATTTCACAACCCCGCCCCACCGGAGAAAGAAATCGCAAGTCGTTAAATCGCACGATCTTGGCGGCCAGTTGACAACGGAATCATTCGGGAGATGATTCGGCATAGTAATCCTTGCTACAATAAATCGATTATTTCATCGGTGATGTGGCAGGTGGCTCTATCCTGGAGAAACCATATGTCGTGCAGTTGAGGCCAAAAGAGCTCCGTTATCATGTTCCTGTAACGAATACCATTCAAAGTCACTGCATTTCCGGCCTCATTTTCACTATGATAACGCCTTGTTCCTTTGTGTGGTGCTCCATTTTTAATAATCGGAATAAATCGTAAACGACAACTGTTCAATTTCAGTGCTGCCACTTGCACAAAAAATAAAAAACTGGCATAAAATTTCAATTGTGCACTCATATTGAGACACCCTATACTTAAAAGCTGTTACAAGGTGGGGTCAAAGTAAATTCATAATGTTAATTGGCTGCCAATTTGTTAAAAAAAATTGTGCTCTGTTTATTTGAAGGTGTAAATTTGTGATGGCATTAAGTTGAAAAAAAAATATTGTTCAATTGGCCATCTCCTTCAGTTGATTCACATTTGTGCTGATTTGAATTGCTGCTCGCAAAACATTTGATTTCTTCTTCAATGCTGGGTTTCAAGGCTTTGCTAGGTTTGCGATTTATTGTGGTTAACGTGAGATTTCACAAAGCCCAAAAAAAACAAGAAATCTGGCGATCTAGAAGTTCAAATCGCCCGGAAATTGGTGTGTCAAAATTTCCCTTATTACCCAAGCTGTATATCGCTCCATTGCTAGTTGTCAGCTTAGCATCTTAAACTTCGCAAACTGTCTACGATATAAAAGTCGAAGCACAATGGCATTTGATGCTATTTGCAAAAATTATAGCTCATTCACATTATGACATTACTTTTGACGCACCTTGTATATGTACATAGTTTTGTGTTTTAAGGAAGATCCGAAATTGCTTGGCTTCGCTTGTGTTCCAGCCCATACTCCACATCGGTGTTGCCAGAAACCGGAGCTCTCACCCATATTTAAAGATTTTTATACCTTAAAAGAGAGTGGTGGATCTTGATTCGGAAACAGGAATATTTCAGCCAATACTATGCCTTTTCGTTGATTTAGTTTTTAGGTTAATATTTTTTAATGTGATTTTTCTGTGATATTTTATATTAATCAAGCTATGAGGAGGGCATTTACTAAATGATTAAGGGATTTTTAGAGCTAGATCTCTGGCAGCACTGCTTTACATAGGGAAAAATATAATGCAAGGCAAAAGTAAGAGACTGATATTGAGCACATACCATAAATTTATCGCTCTACCTATTTCTCGTGCTCTCTCTCTCGTTTTACCATAAATTTATCTCTCTCTCTCTTTCTCACTCCCTCTTTCTCGTTCTTCGGTTCCCCAAAACTCGCACGTTCTACCTTTTTCTAGCGCTCTCTCTCTCGTTTTATCATAAATTTTTCTCTCTATCTCTTTCTCGCTCTCTCCCCCTCTCGTTCTTCGATTCTCCGAAACTAGCACGTTCTCCAAAGCGAACTTCTTCTTCTTTTAATGGCACAACTGACCATGGAGGGCCTAGGCCGAGCTATTCGCATCCACTTGTAACGTGCGGGTTTTTTTTTTTTTTTATATGAATGGAAGGGACCTAAAATTGTATGCCGAATCCGCACGACGAGGTGAAATAGGCAATTTTCGCTTAAGTATGTAGGTTTGCCATGGGCTGCCAAGAGGTGGTGCCATGTAGAAAAAATATTTTGTTTTTCTACTTTTTGATTTTGCCTGTGCCGTGCCGAGATTCGAACCCCGGACACTCTGCGTAACAGTCCAACGCACTACCACTACACTTTTGAATAAAGAAATTCTTCACTTAATTGCATCATGCTCTATATAGTCTCGTTAACATCAAGTTAACATCAAGAATGACAGAATACAAGATTAAGAATTGCGCAAATTTTCATATTGAAATTTTTTCTTCTGGTTACGTCGACTTAACCAGACTTTTATTTACATTTTTCTTAGACATATCTTCTTTCGTTAGTTCACTGAAAATGTCAAGCGAAAACGAAAACTGACACCATAGCCAATCGGATCACGGCATAGGGTCTGGTATGACGGTACATGCGCAGTAGATTTAATTTTTGACCAATCAAATGCGCAATCTATTTTCTATCATTCTTGAGTTTACCATACATAACGTGCATTAAATGCAAGTGTGGCAAGTTCAATACAATACAGAAAATTCTATTCATGAATTTTTTACTCTTTTAAGCATGTTTTGTGTTAATTTCAGATCTGCTGCAATGCTTTTATAATTCCACAGGATCCCGATTGTTATAATTACGACAATGAAACAACGCATTCGATGAAAGAGAAATGCTCCTGGCTGCTGAGATTTCAACATAATTTGGGAAAATATCGAAACTTCTATGCGAATCTGCTGCAAGAGGAAAATCAAAATTTCGCCGTAGAAATACAGGAGCTATACAATATAATTAGCTCGGCACTGGTCGAGCAGAATGTCAATAAGAAACATCAAATGCTTTACTATACAATTTGGCTGGTGGAGACCACCAAAAATCTGGAGGACTTTCTCACAGCCAAAGGTATCAGTAATATCTGAAAGAAAGGGCGAGACAAGCGAGTTGACGTTGAGATGAGACAGTTGCCGCAAGTGTAGCAAGTGTACTTCATATGAAAAATTAAATGTTTAGATGATATTTTTCATTACTTACCTACTATAAGAAAATTGCAGATTTTTTCCATAGTATTATGTGCAAATCGATATAAAATTTTTGTGCTTTGTTTAGCAAAGAAAGAAAATAAGTGTAATATTAAAAACGAAAAAAATAAATAAAAAATAAAAATCGCCTTTTACATTTGTCAACTATTTCAATCAAGTTTTTGAGTTTGAAGAGTGCAGGTGGTGGAAAAGAGTACAAATCTTTTTTCTTTCCTTTCTCGATATCAAGGTAAAATTATAAAATTATTTGATGAGCTGACAAGTGTAAAAGCGGACCAAGATTGAGCTTCGACTAGAGTCGAACTAAACACAGTTTCAATTGCGATGAGTTTTTGCATGCGGACTAAGAAAATTTTTGGATTTAAGTATATGAAATTTTTGTTTTTATATAGTATCTCTAATGGCTTCTGTACGGTGGTTACCCAACCAAAGTTTTCGATCATTCGCCAATGGGTAATTTTCAAGAACCCAGAACCTCCGCGTTGTATCTAATTTATATTAGCAATTATGTAGCTTATAAGAAAGGCAACAATTTTGGAAAAAATAAAAAATTTTTATATAAGTAATTTAACAACAGCATTTGTAACTTGCGACATCAGCACCATTGCTATAATTTGTCCGTAGACAGGGTGGACCATTTATAATTTGGATAATTTGATTTTGGTGTAAATAAGAAACGAATAATTTTCAATTTCCAATGTGGATTTTATTGTTCAAAAGGAAAACCCTTCCGGTTAATTGAGTAACACTATCTTCATTCAAATGACCTCCTCGGGGCTGGCCTTGCTATAGCCCACACAATCAACTCAATTTATCAGTACATTTTCGTAACAGGTTACATGAGATTGTTATTGTCAGGAAGAGATTAAGTTTTAAAATGAGTAAAATCGGTTGAAAGTGGTCGTGTACCTGAAATTTTCATAGAGTGATATTAAAGTAATTTCTAAAGTAAATTGAACAAAACTTGAAATGCGTCTCTTAAGCAACTATAGTATTTTGAAAATTGTCAACATTTGGCAAAAGCCACGCCTACTTCACATACAAGTGAAGACTATCTTCAAAGAACAATATAGGTAAAGGAATAAGGAAGATAAAAAGCATACAGACTTATTTCATGCAAGAACGATACAAATTTTACCCTCCATCGAATGTAACAAGGAGGTCGTGTTTAGGGTATATAAAGTTTGGGCTCGCTGAAATTCAGCTGTCTCCATTTTTTCTATATCTGCCAGAATTACAGCAAATGAGCGATATGTACGTTGGCTTTTAAAATGCACAACTGACACAACCAAGCTAAGTCAAAGCCTTCCGAGGTGTTAATAAATCAATAGATATGCGTGTGTGTGTGTGTGTGAATAGTTTCATACCATATATATTTTATTACATTATATTCGTTTAAAATAAATTTGTAAGCTTTATAAAATTTTGTTAAACTTTCAGACTTTTAATTTGTATTAGGATGCTGTTGTTGTTGTTGTTGTTGTTGTTGCTGGTGTTTCAGATGTTTGTAAACTAATAGTTAATTTCTGTTTGCAGCCGCCAGAAGACGAACGCAGCTGATTAAGTATTAGTTTTATAAGATTGTTAGGATCTATTTGGGATAGTGGTGTCGTTACCGTTGCACCTCCCATCGATATAACTGCATCTCCTCGTGGCATAGGCACTCTTTCCAGTCCAGGCAATATTGCAGGCGGACCATATGATGCCGCCGATGCTGGTACTACTGGATCATAGTTCTCCAATAACAGTGGAATTATGTAATTTATCTGACGCAAAATATCGGGTAGGTATGCTGGTCTTGCATTTAATGGTCCAGCTGTATTAAATATCAGTTGTAATTTATTAAATAGTGCCAGAATCTGAGATTTCGTTGGGTGGTTCCCTGCTGCTGATGGGTCTATTTTATTTTGTATTTGAAGAATCAGTAACCTTATTATTTCGTTGCTATCGCGCCTTTTATGAACAACTTGCACTAGCTGATCAAATAGGCTCGCTAAGCTGGGGCTAATAATTTTTGGTAGTAAAATATTTTGTAAGCCATGTGATAAGTGAGGAAGTAATGATTCTAGTAGAGCTATAATATTTTCTTTGGGCTCCGCCGTTGTTAATTCGTATGTTGTCGGCGGTGTTCCGGTTTTTCTTTCGATCATTCTCTGTAGATACCGAATCACTGTGATCACCTCACGTTTGACATATGGATTTGTCGTCGTTCCACCATAAACATCTCCTATCCGCCTAAGTAAATTGTTTATATTCAACTTAAGCTCATTCTCTATATTCAATGAATATTGCAGTCTATCAAGTGAAGGCTTTATTTGAATGTAAAGAACAGGTTGGATTGGTGTTTGTCGTGCTGGCAATTGTGGCCAGGTTCTTGAGATCTCTGTTCCTTTGTTGCTATAATCCGATGAGCCTTGAAGCGACGGGTATATCGGCACTGAGGTAGGCGGGATGCGAATGTTCTGTTTATTTTCTGCCTGGGGGAATGTTTGTGAAAACGGATAATAAATGTCACCTGAGGGTGCATTCGGGGGTAATGATAACGGCTCAAAACCCCTATTTGATGGTAATTGTGCGTTCGGGGGTGATGGTAGGATCTGGAAATTGTTCTCCGGATAGGAAGGTACTTGAGGGTAGCTGGGGTATATTCCAGAAAGTAAATTGTCCTTCCTCATCCATGGATTATAGGCTAGTGATGGTTCAACAACTGCATTTCCATCTTCCAAGTTCACTTCCGGATATAATTTGTGGTATAGAATTTTGTCCAACTCATTAAGTACTTTTTGTATGTCCAAGGCGTTTGAAACATGTTTATGTTTTGGATCCCTTTCCAATTGTACCAGACTTTGCAGAAATCCTTGCAGTTCAGTAACTATATTTCGTAGATACGGATTTGGTGTGTGTGGCTGTTCTTTTTTCAATATGTCCAAATACGGTTTGGAATAGAGAAGCATTTGCAGGTTATGAACTCGGTGTTTAAGCCTCTTTTGATATTCTTGTGTAGCAGTAATCCTTTGCATCTTAACAACTATTGCCTTTATTTGAGCGTCAGCCTTTTGTTTTGCCTCTTCAAGTACTTGCAACAGCTGTAACTGCTTCGTTAGGCGCGCATATACTTCTGGATTTTCTTTTTCAGGGTACAGCAATTGTAGTTGCTGCTGTGTGGATTGAATTTGTTGTCTAGTAGCTTCTTTCATAGCATGAAGCAATTCCAGCTTATGATATAGTAAATGCATCTGATCTTGTGTTGCAGTTGGAATGTGAATTAATTTGAGCAAATAATGCAATAGCTTTATTTGAATTGGTGTTGTTACTGGTGATGGTCTTGCACTTGGACTCGGAAGCAATTTTAGCTGATCAATTAATAATTGTATCTGGTCTGGTGTTATTATTGATTTCGATGGAATCGGTGCAACTTTATAAAATCTTAGCTGATCTATGATTTTTGGTATCTCTTCTGGTGGTAGCCGTACTGTACGTGGTAAATGAGGCCATGATTTTGGCAGTTTTGCAAGGTTTGATCCTGTGCCATCTGGTGGATTTTGCGAATCTAGCTGCTGAATTAGAGCTTCAATGCGGGCGTTAAGATTTCGTCTTGTCATGAGACTTTTTTCGATCCTGTCAATTATCCAATTAGCCTTTGCAGACTGCCTTGACGTTGCTCCCGCTATTCCTTCTCCAGCATATTGCATTTTTCCTCCCCATCCTTCTAGACCGGCAATACTGTCTTCCACCTGTATGCCGCCTTTATGATCATGGCCAGCAGCACCAGTCGACCCAACTAACGGCTGCACATCCTGCAAAGATTTAACGATATTTATTTATATATATATACATAGATCCTCCGATAAGTATAGGTGCATCCACATGATATTTGAATAATAAGCGACAAGAAAGCCCTGGCAGCTAGTTCTCTTTGCTTAATATTATTTATACTAATTAATCAGTGCAATTTATGAATAATAAATAAATAAATGAAAATAAATGAATACTTACAAAAGAATGAATCGCATCAATAATTGGCAGGATGAAAAACAATCCACATAGTCTCGATATCCATTTAGACATGTTCACTGCTTTTCGACTTTTTTCCAATATTACCAATTTTTTACGGTTCCGTTCAATTCTATTTCACTTCCAAGTAACTGAGAGACGTTAACATCTAAACTTGGCTTTTTATTGCAGACATTTCGTAATTATGTAAACGTGTTTAATGTGAAATTGATGCTGATTGACGCGCATAATTTTCCACGGAACCACATTTTATTACTATTCGGAATTACCGTGTCCAAAGTGATTTCGATGTGTAAAGTAACTTGCATCCGCATATATAATACATACATACTCACACATATTGATGTATGTAAACAGACATACATATATAAACATATACATATGTATGCAGTATATATCGCTGCCTTATATTACAAAAACCCTAACAATCATCTTTACAATTTTTGCTTACTTACTTTTAATGGCACAACAGCCCATGGAGGGCCTAGGCCGAGCTTTTGCATCCACTCATGTTGTGCGTGTTATATTTGTACATGAATCGAATCGAATTTTGCTTATAAGAATTAAAAATCAAACTTTAATTATTTCAGTATGGCTTTCAAAATATTGTAAGTTAAAATTAAAAAACAAAAATCTAAGATGTCAGCATATGGCTCAAAAATTTCAAGCACATATGCAGATGGATCCTCTTAATCATAATCCATCACAAAATACAGGGTGTCCCATCGTTTATGGCGGTATGTAAACATTGAATAAATTTAACATATATCAAGCAATTGACTTGAGAAGACATGTTTTTGAAACGCAAATTCAGTACAATTTTAAAAACAATGCGGACGCTTTACACTGCAAATAGCCGTTCAGTTTTGTTAATTCAACATGCACATCATCGAAAATATCGTGTCCAACAAGCAACGTCTGACAACACTATTCGTCGTTTGGTGTCGAATTTTGTTGAGCACGGGACATTGTGAGATCGTCGACAAGCCATTCATCAACGCCCACGACGGTCCAGTGAACTGGTTGAAGAGGTAAGAGAGAGTGTAAGCAGAGAAACCACAAATATCGTATTGTTATCGCGCTCAGCATTTTGGCGACAAGCGGAACCTCCAAGCGGCGCATTTTGAAGGATGATTTGCATTTTTTCCCCTATAAAGTGCAATTGACTCAAAGAATATTGCCGACCGTCCACGTTGCTTGGAATACGGTCAAACAGTCGCTCGAATGGTTGACACTGAATCTGGAAGGAAATTTGGATGACTGACGAGGCTCATTTCACACTCTCTGGCGTCGTTAACAAGCACAATTCCCGCATTTAGGTACGAAGAATCCACACGAGATCCATGAAACACCATTCCATGACCTAAAAGTGACTGCTTGGGCCGGCGTTTGCGCAAAAACCATCATTGCATCATTTTTCTACAGAGAAGACGTAACAGTCGATGGAAATCGATATCGGTGGATGTTGGCTCATTATGTTTACCCACAAATGTGCAGTTTCTGCAACGAAAATTCACAGGACGCGTGGCATCAAAAAAATGCAAAAAGGCCACCCAGATCTCCAGATTTGAACCCTCCGGACTTCTTTTTGTAGAGTTATTTGAAAAGCAAAGTGTAAGCCCACAAGCCCCACATAATTGACGAGCTCAAAACAAACATTCGAGACGAATTCATCGCTACACCGCCTGCGATGTTCAAAAAGGGGCATATTTGGCATTGGTCAATAATGGCGGCCACTTGCTTGATGTTGTATTCAAAAACTAGTCCAAATAAATTGTAAAGCACCAAATTAAATAAAAATACCTCATATATGGAAATCGGTTATTATTTAATATTCACATACTGACATCAAAGATTTCGAAAATTTTGATGTTAGGGCTTTTGCAAATTAAGGCAGTGATATGCATGTATGCTTGTACTTGATGTGTGACCAAGTGTATGAAAGGGGTTGGGGTCGGATCAATGATCAGGCAACTCATATTAGTCTAATGCCAAAATATGAAGTCTCACCGGAACCCTTCTTTCTCTTATGATGGCTTGACAAAAATTATTATTCGTTAAGCAGAATTCAAGTTCAACTGGGATGTACTTAATATAGAAACTGTTACTCATCTGAAATTGAAAAGTAGGATTATGAGTTGCAACATTCCTTGCTTCCTCCACCCAGAAGCACACTTCCACCGTTCCTCTACATTTACTCTGGGTAAGAAACATATTTAGACCAACCAACATTTGACTAGGCGGGCAGCTCGAATCGGAATCACTCATAGTTTTAAACCGAACTAATTCAAATAACATCGAACGAAATAGTAAATGCGTATTACGCTATGGGCTGAGTTGCCCATTTAGTGTTTTTGCAAAAAGTAATGGAATTTGTACCTCGAGCCGTAAACTTAAAATTTTATTTTCAAAATTTCAAAAACCTACCATTTCTCCTAAAATACCTTTAAGCTTTTGCTTTAGCTTGATAATACTGATTTACGGGTGTGGCTGTAACCCTTCACTCCTAGAATACCGACAACAGTAAATAAAGAGGCGAGCCAAGTAACTTTTAACCTTGTTGTGACTGTAGCCTTACACTCCCAGAATGCCCACAACAGTAAAGAAAGAGCCGATACAAGTAACCTTTAGATTTAGCATGTGTGTTACATGCTACAATAATCAACTTTTAATTGGACACTTAAAGTAGCCCATTCCTATTTATAGAAAATACAAGTAAACGTAGAGCTGATGTCAGTTCATTTATGGGTGATTGTCGGCTCATTTGGCAGAACTTTAAAGTTGGCCATTTCACATTTGTGATCATTTTTCCCGCAACACACTCATCAAACATATGATCTACTTCATGTGTCAAAAGTGCTGTCGTACAGTGTAATATATACATATGTAAGTACAATAATATCATTCCTACAATTTATCAATGCTACTTAATACAACGTTTATGGTGCCACGGAGAAAGATCCATGTGCACTACTAGGCTGAGTTTTTCACTTTCATTCATGATGCGAGCGTTTTAAGTATTTGAGCTAGTATGGAAAGGGGACCTACAGTTTAATACCGAATCCAAACGAAGATAACTTTTTTACTAAAAATAGAATTTTCTACTTTTTGCTGAGCCGAATCTTGAGACCGGGCGCGGCTTAGTTCGCTAAACTAGAGTTGTCGATATATTTTTACTGCTCCTGTTTCTTCTAATTGAACCGTTAAACCTCAATATAGCTATTTTCCGAGCACTGCAATACAATGCAGGTATTTAATTTACATTTGAACGCTATTCACACATTGTTCATAGATTAAAGATTGAAGGTTCCGTTCGTTTAAAGAAATTAAACATCGATTTTAGCCAGAAAATTCGCAAATTCGAAATGGAATATAAACGCTTCAGAACAGTTGATCAAAAAAAATATACAGTTAAACCTCGAAATGGTGAAACTCAATATTCGAACCAGCTCGTAAACGGGCTGATTATTTGCCGATTCTTTTGGGCTTTCCTACAAAAGTCAACCTCAAAATTTTGGTTCCATAGATTTCTCCTGTACCGAATGTGTTTCGTCCCACACAACCAATGATCGTTTTACATAAGGTAAAATGTCGTGAAAATTAATTTTTCAACAGTCAATTGCTCTATTTCCTTACTTTACTTTTTACTTTTGATGGCACAACAGCCCATGGAGGGCCTAGGCCGAGCTTTTCGCATCCACTCATGTTGAGCTCCTAAAAAAATGCATCAGTTGCTCATTAGTGTCTTAGTCGAAATCGGGAAATTTCTCATTAACGCGCTGCACATAACGATTGAAAGTTAAGGTCTTGAATCCATATCGAACAGCAGCTGAACGTACCGAACAAAGTATTATCATTTCCAACCAATTCATCAGCTTTAGGCATTTATCGAAGTGTACTGGTTACTTTGTAAAGTTACTTTCTTTTTAAATTTTTTTCGTATCGGGCAAAATCTATTTGAATTCTGAAAGATATTGAAATAGAGGAGGCTCGACTGTATCAAGATTTCTCTCGACACGTGCCTCCAACTAATAATAAATAAAAAACTGCCAATACTTTAAATTCAAAATACATTCGAATGGTAAAGAAAATAGCCTTGGTTAAAAGAAGAAACTGACTAAGATAGGCAGAATTTTTGAATATATTTTTCAAATTAAAAGTATATAGATAGATAAATTATAGAGGCCCGTTCCAATTAGATTTCAGTGGAATAATAGACCGTTTCGCTTTCAGCTAAAGCACGTAAAACGAATTTGATAGAAAAAGTATAAAGCAAGGCAATAATCGATTACGTCGATAGTCTAGTGAGTAGAGCACTAGACTTTTACCCAGAAGGTTGGGGGTTCGATTCGACTCTTGGTCAGCTAGTCTCAATTCTCATAAACTGCTTCTATTCCTGCCGATAAGAAAGTGTACAAGTACACCACGCGGCAAGCAATACTTAACAAAACAACCCAAGTGATGAAAAATGTCCATCCAGCTGTTCAAAACCGGCGTTAAACAGGTAAACAGGTTAAACAAAACAGCCCAAGTGATGAAAAATGTCCATCCAGCTGTTCAAAACCGGCGTTAAACAGGTAGGTCCAACCATGTGGTATCACAATGGGGCGTCCTGGCCTCTAGATAGACACTACGTTATTGAGGCTTAACAGAGAATACTTTTTTTGCCAACTATGTTACGTATGAGTATTTACGTTATTTTTTACACTTGGTCACCTCATTTTCTCGGAGTAAGCCAAAAACTTTTACACCTTCTAAAATTTATAACATATTTCATTTATAATTTTTTTTTTTTTTTTGAATATTTTCGAGTATTGATATCTTATATAGAGGTCATATGGAACCACGGCTTCCTGTTCAAAATGGACTAAGCGGCAAACAGATACCAATGCCGAGTTTTTCGCTAAAATGTCGAAGACACAATGTAAGTTTTCTTGTGAAATCAGCACAACCAGAACGGCAAGTGGCAAATTTTCTACCTGTTGAGATTATACAACCTGAATATTTTGACGATGAGGATGATGATTATTATAATGATGATAATAACGATGATGATGATGGTAAGATTATATTTATAATGATGTAGCAAATAAATTCGTATGCTTTGAGTATGAATATTTTAATGGAAGATAATGATTTTGCAGAAGGCATTGGAAATGCAAACGATCAAAATGGAGTTAATCCAGATCTAGCACACCTGGGATCAGAGAATCATCAGACTGAACTATACAAGGCTTAGGCTTATCGTTTGAATAAATCAACACATACCGTAAACAATTTCAAAACATCGTTACAAATTTTATCGGCCACGTCTATAATGATCGGTTTTTACAAGATTACTAAACCTAACCTGAAAACCCAAAACGTAAACATTCTGAAGAAGTAAACTTCTGTAGGGCGTCGCACTGACACACACAATTTTTTTGTATATTATTTTTATTTATTCTTTTTAATGTCTGACAAGTATAATTTTTCCGCTACAGCGGAATCGTGAAGTTGCCTCGGGAGGGTTAAAGATGTGTGCGGGATTCCAGAAACCCAAACTTATTTTTCTTACATACAATTAGAAGAGGAAAACTGGGCATCTCTCGGTGGCCATCATATAAGATTATGATGGCCCTATGCTCCTCCTAGGAGTCCCAGAACGAAAGAAGAAGAATATAATATTATGTAAAACAAACATACTCGTGCATGATTGAAATAAAATTGTAGTATTTAAGTCCGTTCTTAATTGGCTTCTAATCGAGCTCGTTGAATAGTGAAATCCACATTAACCAAAACACATCGAATATCCCGTAATCGTCCACGTCCTCGCCGTTTTGCTTCTTCTGTGCTTCCTGCAATTTCTCTGCCAATTTCTTTAATTGCTCACTGTCATTGCTGAGTATCTCAATAAGGCGCATTGCTTCATTCTTCTTCTTAAGTTCCATATCTCTGAGAATTTCATATATTAGCGCTTTGATTCTCGAATTTTCTATCGACGAATTTTCTTCTACATCGGTCACTATGGAGTCCTTTGCCGCACCTTGCCCTTTCAATATTGTCAATAGTGATTCTTTGTGTACATTATCTTCGTTGTTTAGGAAATTCTCTATTAAATTTCTGTTCACTTCCAAACTAAGTTTAACATTTTTCGGAAGCTTTGGATTATTAAGCCTTTTCTCAATGCTGCTCTTTTTTTCGTTTAATTTCGAATTTAAATCGTTTCTCGCTTGCCAATATGTTTCGAAATTCCGTCGTGCTTCGAATAATTGCTTAAAATTTCTTAAATTAATCGATTTATCAGTAGCATCAAGTTTTATGTTTGCCGTTCCAACAACTTCTTGTAGGAATCTATTGAATTCTATGTCACGATTTGTCTTAGCTGCACTCACTATCTTGTGCTCATCAGTTATCTGCTTCAATTTGTTTTTCTCCTCATTGAAAACGTCTTCCTGAAAGTTTTTCTTATAAATTTCTTATATTTCCAGTATAAAGGGTTTTCTTTTTTTTGCTACTTGGTTTTTGATATTTCTCACAGTTCACGCGTGATTCTTGACATGTGTCAAAGAAAAAAATGCTCAGTTCGGTTTGCCATTTCATCATGAATAGACTTACGCCTGAACAACGTTTGCAAATTATTAAAAATTATTATCAAAATTCGTGCTCTGTGACAAAATGTGTTTTTGTCTTCAATGGATTCGTGAATAAGCAGAATTGCCATATTTGGAGTGAAGACCAGCCAGAGCAATTCAGCAGCTACAAATGCATCCTGAAAAATGCACTGTTTAGTGCGGTTTATGGGCAGGCGGTACTTCTTCAAAGGCGATGAATGCCACAACGTTACGGTCAATGGAAAAAGGTACCGTTTATAACAGACTATTTTTGGTGGAAAATGCAAGAATTGGACTCGGCCAACATGTGGTACCAACAGCATGGTGCCACTTGCCACACTGCACGCGAAACTATGCATCAATTGAGAGGCGAATTTGGTGAGCAGTTAATCACATGTTTTGGTGCAGTCAATTGGCCCAAAAGAGATCGTGTGATTTGACACCACGTTAGACTATTTTTTGTGCGGCTATGTTAAGCCAAACACGATTGCTGTTTTGCAAGCCAACATTGAACACGTCATTGTTGAGATTCCGGCCGAAATGTGAGAAAAAGTGTGTGCTAAAATTGGACCTTCAGAATGGACCACTTGAAGCGTAGTCGCGGACCACATTTAAGTGAAATTATCTTTCAAAAGTAATTGATTTATCGATCCAAATAAAAATTTCATTAACTTTTGTAAAATTTCTGTGTTTGTTTTCAATTATCAAAAACCAAGCTCTTAAAAAATCACCCTTTAAAACTTAGCTATAAATACTTACATCAGTACAAAGGACACCCTCCATCAATAGCAACAAATTCAGCAATAATATTATCACTTTCATAGTTTCAATTACCGAATATTTTCGTTCACTTTGTAAATTGACACTGCATTTTGTTTATGGAGAAACTGAGCTTTTTATACCAACTATGGCAAAGAAAAACAATGCACATATCTTTTAATTTGTTTATTTTTATTTGTTTTTTCACCTGCAGAAAATATTTTGAAATTACGTAAATGTATAGCGGGCTAACAATTTTAGATAAATTTTAATGTTGTACTATTTAGATATTTATTACTTAAGTGACATACTTTTAGTCAACTTACGAGGGTTATTCACAAAAGAAATTGAATTGCTGACGACGAGCTATGAGACCCAAGCGTTTGATCTAAATCATGTTCACAACTTGTATTTTACATACAATAATGAAGCCGAAGTTGAATACGAATGATCGTAGTTTATTCTTTAAAAAATCTTCAATTCAGGTAAGATTCAGGGTAGATTAGGTGAATAACGAGTTACCGTGAAAGGTGAAGTTATTCACTTCGTCGTTCGGATCCGGCATAAAACTATAGATCCCTTCTATTCATGTACAATTATATGAGACCTTGTTCACATTAGCCTCAGTGAGCCGACTCATTTTGACATCTAAATGAGAAACGGAGAAGGGAAAAGTTACTTGAGGCGGGATGGGAGCACTTATTGCTTAATTTTCTCCAACAGTAAATATTTTTAAGTAAAGTAAAGTAAGTAAAGTTTTGTGCTCCGCAAAAAAGGCTGGGAAGCGTCAAAAATGAGGCGTAGGGTGTTCAGAACACACTTTTAGTACGAACATGAGAGAGAGGACTCTTGTCAAAATGAGTCGGCGCTCTGAGGCTAACGTGAACATGGTCTGACACGCACAACATGAGTGAATGTGAAAAACTCCGCCTATGTCCTCAATGAGCTGTTGTGCCATTAAAAAGACCACAAAAATGAAAAAGAACGCTGATCAGTTTAGATTAACGCAGATCAGATGAGCAGTGATCGATTAATATAAAAAGTGATCAGATGAACTTAACGTTTTACAACAGCCCATGGAGGGCCTAGGCCGAGCTTTTCGCATCCACTCATGTTGTGCGTGTTACATTTCTGTGACTTGAGGAGCTACAGTTTAATGCCGAATACGAACGGCGAAGTGAAAGGCTTTTCATAGGCAATTTTTACTCTTGTAGGTTTGCCATTGCCTGCCAAGAGGTGGTGCGGCCGTTTAGAAAAATTATTTTTCCTACTTTTTGATTTTGCCTGTGCCGAGATTCGAACCCCGGACACTCTGCGTAGCAGTCCAACGCACTACCACTACACCACAGCGACCAGATGAACAGTGATCAATTAAGATACACGGTGATCACTTAAGACGAACAGTGATCACTTCAGCTGTACACTGATCAATTCAGGGTGAACGAAAACAGTCTTGTAATTACACATTCGAATCTTATTTGTGCCCCAAAATTATACACCACACGAAATTTAAAGTCATTCAACGTTCATTAATAAAAACAATGTCAATACAAGAATTTTCATAATCCAAATTTTTTTTGTAATGTACCGTTAGTTTTTATTGCTTCTTCTTCTTTTCTTTTCAAAACTTTGGGAAAC
Organism: Palloptera scutellata; assembly: GCA_958295655.1. Lineage (NCBI taxonomy): Eukaryota > Metazoa > Arthropoda > Insecta > Diptera > Pallopteridae > Palloptera > Palloptera scutellata. Next base: position 60,800,820 of record OY282452.1, on the reverse strand, counting down.
TTATTTGTTTACCAAAAATAGTATTCTACACAAAATTTCAAGTCATTCCGTTCTTAAATAAATGTAGTACTCATACAAATTGATCGATTTTTGTTTAAAAACTGAAAATTTTGTATGGGAACCATGCTTATTTACGAACGGAATGGCTTCAAATTTTGTATACAATACTATTTTAGTAGAGAAATAATATTTCCGAAATTTTGAAATGATATTTTAAAAAATAAGGGTACCTTCCATACAAATTTATCACTTTTTTTAAAAAAAAGCTTAAATTTTGTATGGGATGTATGTCTATTTATGAACAGAATGACTTCAAATTTTGTATGCTGCACACTTTTTATAAAAATTTTAAATATCCGATGTTTTGAAATGATACATTAAAAAATAAAGGTACCTTTCACACAAATTTTTGTTTAAAAAACTTAAAATTCTATGAGCACTATGATTATTTTTAAACGGAATGACTTTAAATTTTTTATACAATACGTTTTTAGTAGCGAAATAAGATTTCCGAAGTTTTAAAATGATACATCCAAAAATAAGGATGCCTTCCATACAAATTTGTAAATTTTTTTTTAAAAACTCAAAATTTTGTTTCAAATTTTGAATGCTGTACTCTTTGGTACTCTTTGGTACTTTGTGGTCGCTGTGGTGTAGTGGTAGTGTGTTGGACTGCTACACAGAGTGTCCGGGGTTCGAATCTCGGCACAGGCAAAATCAAAAAGTAGAAAAAATAATTTTTCTACACGGCACCACCTCTTGGCAGACAATGGCAAGCCTACAAGAGTAAAAATTGCTATGAAAAGCTTTTCACTTCGCCGTTCGGATTCGGCATTAAACTGTAGGTCCCTTCCATTCATGTACAAATATAACACGCACAACATGAGTGGATGCGAAAAGCTCGGCCTAGGCCCTCCATGGGTTGTTGTAAAAGTAAGTAAAGTAAGTACTCTTTTAATAAAAAAATTAAATTTCACAAGTTTTGAAACGATGAATTGAAAAATAGGAGTACCTTCCATACAAATTTAAACATTTTTCTTTTAGCTCAAAATTTTGTATGGGAATTATGTTTATTTATGAACGGAATTACTTCAAAAATTTGTGTGCTGTGCTCCTTTGATAAACAAATTAAATTTCCGAAGTTTTGATATAATACATTGAAAAGTAAGGGTACCTTTCATACAAATACATGCAAAACAACACTTTCCATTATTTCCTTGCTACATTGTGCTTCCAATCACAATTACTTTGCACCAAAACAAATGACAGTAGTCACTTGAAGTTAGTATAAAAATATATTAGTTTATAATAAAAAAAGTTATTTATAATAATTATCAAAAAATTTTTCTGTGCACAATGTTAACATCTTTCCACTCGCCTTTAAACTCGATGTTAATGAACAGTTGCCACATGTAAGCAACAAACTGTCACAATTCTTGTGCAAAACGTCACATTTTGCGTGCTTAGTTACATCCAATAAATATGTAATAATGATTAATATAAATGTTGCAATTATTCCAAACTGGAAATTTGAAAATTTTTTTATTTACAATTAACACTTAAATTGGTTTGATTGATACTTACTCCAATGAGAAATGTTTAAGCTACACCTGAGCTGCAGGTCTAGCTCACCCTTTAATCCCGAACAATTTCTTCTAATATGACATGTTAATTTCTTCTTCTTCTTTAATGTCCATGGAGGGCCTAGACCGAGCTGTTCCCATCCATTCATATTGTGTGTTTTATTTGTACAGCATTTGACGAAGTGAAAGCTTTTCTGAGGTAATTTTTACCCTGAGAGGTTTGGCATTTGCCTGCCAAAAGGAGTTCTCGTGTAGAAAATTTGTTCCCACAATTTTTTTTTACATACCTAGGTCTTTGCCGAAATTTGAACTCAGCGAAGCAGCACCAGTACAGTACCAAATAGGCCACGGCGACCATGAAATGTGAATTAGTTTAACTAAAATAATGGTTTTTCCTAAATCTATACAAAAAGTTCCCGGTTTTAAGCATACAAAATACTCAGAAATATAAAACTTGGAAAAAACCTTCACTGGTTGAGAAAACTACACTAATAACAACTTGCCTAAGATCTAAGAAAACTCCTAGGTCATATGAGGTTATCCCTTCTGTTGTTGTTGCGGAATTAGTTTAGTTAGATTAAGTTTTAGTGGTTGACTCGAAAACGAGTCCCACTAAATATCGTATTTACTTTTGATATGATAGTAAAGATTTACTGCGTGGTATTTTCATAAACTTCCAGGTTACACTTTCATGTCACACTTTCCAGTCAGTTATTTTCTGTTTTTTTAAATGATAAAGTTAACGAGGTTGTCAATTAAAAAGTTTTGAAAACTAAAAAGGTTTGATTTCGGGCCGATTTTACTATTTCTACTACTTTCCTACTACCATTTCTTCTACTATTTCTTAATACTTTTCTACCGCTATTTTCTACTCTTTTCTGTTAGTTTTACTACTGAACATCATCTCGGCATATGAAAACTGGACCTAACCGTCATATGAGTGTGATCTGAACTCTCACTGAATATTCTTATAGCAAAAAGCATAACTCTAGTTTCTGTAAACTTCAAAAATACATGGACCCATTCACATTCTAGCCATTCCAGTGTTAAGGTTTTAAAATAAACTGATTGCGTGTTCAATTGCAGTTTAAACAAATTGTGTAATTGTTTCATTTCATTGCACAGTAAACATACATACATACACGAGTATATATTTAAATACAAATAGGCGTATTACTTAGTCCGGAAACGTATGACTAAGAAAACATTGATTTAAAACTGTGAGAAATTAGTTAAAAATTTTTAGCAAGGTAAAATAGTTTCAGGTTCGGATCGAGTAGTTTAGAAGATATTATTTTGATAATTTTGTTAAGTACTAATGTTTCGACGGTAGTTAGATGTTTAAGTTAACTCTTAGAATTCTTGAGGGCAACCACTTGAAGTGGTGAGAGTCTTGCATATGTATTGCGCAGGGTTGAATCGAAGACTTGATTGATAGAGATTTTTCACAGATGGCATCACAATTGATCTGTCTAAAGTCAGTAATAAAAGTTATCATTTTCAGCAAATAAGATTAAAGTTGGTATCTCGAAATGGATAATTTTTTACTTCAGAAAATTATCGAAATTGAAAAAATTATTTCTTTTTTACATTGTACTTATCTATAAAAGCAGCATGCAGATGATTTATTCGTTTCAATAAACTGATTCTCGTTCAAGCGCTTATCTTAGTCAAGTCACTTTGAAAATAAATTATAAAAAATGTTTACAAAAAGTTTGTTTTTTCTACAAATTGGTGCATTTATATTTTTAAAGGTATTTAATAAATATTTAAAAAAAAACAAACAAACAAATAATAAATAATAAACGATCTAATAAATCCTTTTCGCAACTTCAAAACACCACCGACTCAACCAACAATCAAAATCAACGGTAATCGCAATCGCAACCTCAAACCCATCGCAATCACAACCCCACCGCAACCTCAAACCCAATCGCACCACGCCCCACAGTCAGTACATGCGAATCCCGTCACAGCCAACAGCGATCAAGTGGAATTCTTCAATAGTCGTCTGAGTTATTACCTTAAACGTTTCAAAGCTATACAAGCGAATGTGGATCCGAAATTTTCCACTGATATTAAGAATTTGATCGTGCAATTTGAAAGCGCTTACGACACCGCCACCGACTGGCAATCGAAGGAGGCATTACTCGAGGGTTACGACTCGCAATTGAATCAGGATTTCAATGAATATATAAAACTCAAATTAGACGAACAACATTTAAACGAAGAGATACTGCTCGAGGCATATTACTTTCAAAAAATGCAGCCCCAATTAAATGCCGACTTGGCAGCGGAAATTTCTCAGCTCTTGCCGCAATATCAAGCTGCAGTGCAATTGAAATCGCTGGATGAGAAATTTGAAGTGTTCTCTAGAATTCAGGAGAATTACTCGAAGCCATTGTTAGCTTTGCTGGATGCCAAGCCCGAAGATATCGCCCTGATCAATGTGCACTTACAGCTATTTCGAGAGTTTTTACTGTATCTGCTGAAGCGTGACGATGTGCGCGATGTTGAAAAAGATATTAACGTTTTGCTGGCGGATCTCGATAAAGCGCTGAGCGACAGTTCAATGGATGGGAAGATGTTGATATTGAATCGTTTCGATGATATTGAAACAAAGTTTGGACGTTATATAAATAATAATATTAACGAATTTGAAATTGATAGATTTAGTGTATGAGATAATGCTGGATATTAAAATAAATTGTGGCTAAGAAGTAATTCCAGAAGTTCGTACATTAGTCAGAATTCAATAGAGGCAATAAAACTGGAATAATTAAGTGGGGTCGGGTCGTTTGGTGTGACAACGTTTTTTTAACCTTTTTTTTAATTGATTTTCTATGAAAGATACTTATTACAATGATCCTGATTGAGGCTAGAAATACTACTGAAGATACCATGAAAATTTTAGCGAAATCGGTATATTAGGTTTGGAGATATCCTTGGTGAAATTCGAAAAATATACTTAGTAATGAGAATGAGAAAAACGTTTTTGAAAATTGAAGAAAATTTCAGACATAAAACCAGAGTACTTTTCGACTGATTGTGAATAAAAGATTAAAAATATTTTCCATACATATTCTTGAGACCTTATAAGTAGAAGCGATTTTAGCAATAAGAAACTAAATTTCGATTTGGGGACCTCCCATCACACCAGACGACCGACCCCCTTAAGTTCTGGGTCTTTAAACTCCAATGAGCTTAGAAATCTAGCTGAATTATCGATATCAAAACGGTGCGATCTCTGACTCAACGACCTTAAACTACGGTACTTTTGAGGTCTTGAATTCAATGGAAAGTCACAGCTTTCAGTCATGACGAACTAGCAGCCCATAGGTTCTTTCAGAGACCACATAGGGGTCTCAAGAACAAAAGTTCATCTTCTTCTTAGGATTAACTTTTAGATCACAAATGAAATCAAACATATGTACCCTGACTTAAAAAAAAAATAGCACACAAAATCGGTCGGTGCATAAATAATGCTCCAGTGTAAGGAAATTGAAGCGCATACCTCAGACATAGTGGCAAAATATTGCTTGTTATACCGTTATACCGTTTCCCATAGATTTTAACACGCTGATTTCTTCAAGACATCAAAGTTTGAAAAAAGAGCTAGGGACTAAAAGCCAGGGAAGATAGGGACTAAAAGCCATGCTTTTTTGTTGCCATTTTCATGATATTTTCTTTTATTATTTAAATCATTTTGACTTTGGGATAATAAAGTAACACTCTAACCCGTCCAAATATTGTACTGGGGTATGCAATTTATGGACCAACCGATTTTGTTGAAATTATATGTACCTGCGATTTTTTTTGGCCAAAGAACACATTTTTGGGCTGCATCTTGATTTTGAAATATTTCTTGAGGAGCAGCTTCGGAGTAAAATTTCGTAAAATTTATTTTCTTTTTATACCAGACCGACTTTGTTGAAACTTTTTTTAGTATTAGGATTTTTTTAAGTCTGGAAACCCATTTTTGGCCTTAATCTTGATCAACAAATTACATATTTATTTTTGCTGGACCAAAAGTTATTAAAATTTGGAGAAGTGGAATTTTCTCTCTTGTACTGGAGACCCTGATCTAAATATTATTTCTAAGGGGGGCACTGGACCAAAAGTTAGTAAGATTTTAGTGAAGTGGAATTTTCTCTCTTGTACTGGAGACCCTGATCTAAAGAATATTTCTGAGGGGGGCGCTGGACCAAAAGTTAGTAAGATTTTAGTGAAATAGAGTTTTCTCTCTTGTACTGGAGACCTTGATCTAAAGAATATTTCTGAGGGGGGGCGCTGGAGCAAAAGTTAGTAAAATTCTAGGGAAGTGGAATTTTTTTCTCTTGTACTGGAGACCCTGATCTAAAGAATATTTCTGAGGGGGGCGCTGAACCGAAAGTTAGTAAAATTTTAGGGTAGTGGAATTTTCTCTCTTGTACTGGAGACCCTGATCTAAAGATTATTTCTAAGGGGGGCACTGGACCAAAAGTTAGTAAAATTCGAGACAAGTGGATCTAAAGAATATATCTGAGGGGGGCGCTGGAGCAAAAGTAAGTAAAATTTTAGAGAAGTGGAATTTTCTCTCTTATACTAATGGATAGATCTTTGTGGACTGACTTATTTGATTGTAATTTTGTGAAGCGCAACGTTAGGTAGCGTGAGAATAGCGTAAACAATCTATTGAAGATAGAACTCAAAGCTGCGTTACGATTTCGGTAAATACTAGCAGGCAGTGCTCATATCACAGAACGATATGTGACAGTTGGCAACGTTACGATACGCTTGAGTATCAAGTTCACTTAGTCATTTGTTCTGATTCGAAGTACTCTTTCATACTTGTTCTTCATGCCTTGTGAATCACGTCTCTGAATAAGACAAAATTACTCAGAAAATGGCATTTAGTTTTACGAGTTACTTAACTAGTTTGTTTCTGTTGTTTAATTACTATTTAATGGTCATTTAAATGAGATCTTCTGGAGGCCAATTATTCGCTTGCGCCAGCTGCGAAAACAAAAACAAGTTCTTATCTTATCGTCATCGTGTAGGTATAATAAAAATCATTGAATATTCATAAGAGATTGACAAATCAAATGTGATGTGATCAACATAGGAAGTAGATTTAATTTTAATTAATTAAATGCTCAGAATTTCAAGCATACAAAGATAAAGACCCAATGCTTTACCGTGACCGTCTTTGAAAAAGCAATGAGATTTCTACTACTACTACTAATAGATTAATACTTATGTAGCTACATAAATTTAATTGTTATAGCTTGATACCAATGGCGTGTAGGTAGGAGGAGGAGGGGACATAGGAGATATGTATATCCCCTCCTTAGGAATATTTTTACATATTGATCGAAGAGAATGACTTTTTCGTGCCATTGTATAGAATCATAAACATTATCTGGTCCAGTCCAAAATCCTATTTACAACACTGCTTGGAACTAAACCTTTCCATAACGTTCCAACTATTTAGATCGAAAGCTGTTCATATTTTTTGCATAATTTAAAGAAAAAAATTAAGTAAATAAGAAAGAAAACATTAAGTTTTTGTAGATTTACATTTATAAAAAACGTTTCTTTATTATGATTTGGTTTTTGTTGTTGTTGTTGTTGTTGTTGTTTTTGGTTCACATATACTATATACTTATTATATATACGAGTACCTGCAGTAGCTGCATATTGATTTCATCAAATATTTCGTCGGCATTCACTAATTAGCATTCATTAAGCATAAATACCGCCACGCACTCGTTCCTTCTTTCTCTGTTTGTTTCTTCTCTTTCGCTCTCTGTTTTCTGTTGTCTAATTCAATTCAATATATTTCTTTTGCAAATATTCATATACATCACGATTTTGTGGGTTAGTGACCTGATATAATGCCGCTTGTTTCTCCTCGATCGAGACATCACCCAATGCCGCCTCAGCTTTCGTCTTCAACTCCTGAATCTCCGTAGCATACTGGGTATCCTTTTCGACCAGGAGATTCTCCAAGAATTCGACGGTCTTCTGCAAGCCACTATTAACCGTTGGCAAGGCATTCTTATTCAAGAACTTCATGAATTCAGGCGTGAATCCCTTATTGATATTCACGAAACTTTCTTCTTTGTTCTTCAAATCGGCTTCCTTCAAAAGTTCCTGCAGTGTTGCGATTGTCTTCTCAATTTCATCCTTGTATTCGGTTTCGCTTGTCAATAGCTTTTGATAGAATTCAATGGAATTTTGTATATCGTCATTAACTTGGAATTCTTCCAGCTTCTCAGCGATGTACTTATTGAATTCAGGCGTGAAGTTTTCATTTAAACTTTTCAGAATCGCTTGTTTTGCATCGGCACCATCTGCCTTCAAAGCTGTTTCGGTGAGTTCAATCAACTTGGTGAGATCTTCCTTGTGCGAGCCATCGTCCTCGTTCAAGAGTTTCTGGTATCCTTTCAAATATTCCCGGATATCATTGTCTAAAGCTTCAGCTAGATCACGTGCTTGGGCGAACTGGAACAGTCGAGATGGTAGTTAGTGATCAGTGATCAGTGATAAGTGATAAGTGATAAGTTCTCATAGGGGACACCATCAATTACTTACTTGTATAAGTGCAATTACGCAAAATACTCCAATTATCCATGATTTAGCCATAATGTTTTGTTTAGATTTTTAGTTACACACACACACACACTCTCACACACAAAGTATCCAAAAGGTAGCAACGCTGACTTACTGTGATCAAGCTCGAAATCCAACTCATTTGTATCGATGGTAAGGCTCTCGTATTTATACCAGCGCTTTATTCGTAATACTTATTTGCTTTGTACTGGATTCCATGGAAAAATCAGTAGAAATCTGTATTGATATTCTGCTCCTCTCTTTCTCTGTATTTTGGTTGTTGTTTACTTTACATACCTAAGTATTTCAGTTTTTAGCATGTATGTTTGGGTTTTTATTGCTTGTTTGTTTCTTATATTTTACTATGATCTGCTTTGACTGAAGGTATACTATACTACACGATTATTAATAATGTACGATGATTTTCTGTTGAATCATAAAAAACAAAATTCCCAAAGAGTTGTACACGGTAAAAAAAACAGGAATGACAATGGAGAGAAATCATCACGTACACACATTGGAAAATCTTTTTGCAAATCTGATACAAGCTGAGCTTAATCCAGATTTATTATCGTATCATACATTTGATATTTGCAGATAGTTTGGGTAGACAATACCTACAATCAGTTAGAAACACAAAACACACACACACCACATAACAGTCAGAAAATAAAAAATAGTTTTATACCAGTCGAATTAAAGAATTCTGACCCTTTGAGAAAAATCCAATCAGGGAAAATTTGGTACAGACATAAATTCTGGACCTTGTACCGTGAACAAACAAACACAGCCCGCTTAAAGGGATTATAAAAATTCTTTTTGTCGGTAAGTTGGCACCACTGTTCTCTTTCCTGAATTGAGCGATTCTGAGCGTGGTCTGTCATTTAGTTTGTTTACAGTGCTCCATTTGGTCCGTTCATCTCAAGTGTGTTTTTGCGATTTTTGCAACGAATAAAAATATCGAATAAAGAATTTTGTATGGAAAATTTAATTTTTATATGCCGAAACGTTGAGAAGTTTAATGAAGGTTTACGGTGAATCGATATTATCAAAAATACGTGCATGTGAGTGGTGCAGCGCATTCAAAAGCGGTCAAGAAAACTACGTCAAAATCGAATAAAACTCAAGGTAATGTTGAGTTGATTTCTTTGATAAGAAGAAGAAGGTCAGATGGTAAATAAAGAATATTATCTGGTCGTTATGCGGCGTTTGAGAGAGCAGATTCGTCAAAAAGGGCCTATAAAACTCAAGGATTTTGCACCACTACAACGCACCATCTCACAACGCTATCATTGTGAACGATTATTCAGTTATATTTACCAAAATTCAACACCGCTAAAGTTTTCCTATAATTTTTATAGCAACTTTATTTGAAAGAAAATCTATTTTTGATATAAATTTATACGCGATTACAATATTGATAGTCAAGAATTTTGTAGTTCTCGATATAATTTTGTAATTCTTCTGGGATAAACGAAGTTTGCTATAATTACATATGGCAATTTTGAGGCCATTGAATGTTTCCTATAATTTTTATTGCATTTTTATTTGATTTATACACTATTATAAATATTTCGATTTGACAATCAAGAATATTACTTATATCTGGCCAAAAATCAACCTATATCATCGAACAACCAGTAGCTAATGCAATAGACTCTCAAAGGTGAGGTAGCTCGATCGATTCTCATCTTGGTCTGACCATTAATTCTCACCCATAACCTCTTGTCAGGCAAAACCAATAAGTGATAATAAATTTCCACCCTGCCGTTAGGAACTGCCGCCAAACTGTAAGTCCAACTATGTAGTATAACAATGGGCAGTTGTGACCTAAATGTGGCTTACTATAGGCCATTCTATGTAGTATAACAATGGGCAGTTGTGACCTAAATGTGGCTTACTATAGGCCATTCTAAATTCACCTACAAAGCAACTGGCCGAAGAAGAAGAAAGCTGATACCTCAGGCCTAGTATTTTTGTCTACTATTAACTTATTCAGGACTTTGTCTTACCTTTTAGCTGTAGAGCTAATTAACCGGAATTGTACCGAAATTGATAAGGGGGGGAGGGGGAAAATAATGGGCCAGTGCAACTACAAACTTGTGTAAGCGAAAATTTAACTAATTGAAATATGTAAATTATTTTCCCTACTGTACAATTATTATGCCCAGTGTATTCTTGTTTTGCATAAACTTTTTATGGCAGACGCATTCAGAAATCAAATTAACACATAATTTTTTTTTTTCGATTGTTGACAAAACAATTAGCAAGAAAGTCTCACTGTAGGCAGCAGTCAGTTAAGTAGATACCAATTATTAGGTACAATGCAAAAACAATCCAGCCACACACAGTCATAATGTTCGTTTGTGTGGCCTGGGCCGCAAAATCTGACCGCATAAAGCACACACACATAAATCGACATTGGCGTGATTTACGTGAGCGAACGTGCTGCGGTTTCCATGATGATTGTCATCTGAATACGAAATTCGTTTAAACGCGTCTAATAACATAATCATTACTAATATTACGTCGTAAAGTAAATATGTTTAAACCATAAAATCGCAGAATACAAATTCAAGCTGATTACAATTTTTTTCTTCTTCCAAGAACCAATATTCTAGTCCACAACCACAAATCGATTTATTTCAGTATTAGCAGAACTTCAATCATTTATAGTATGTATACACAATTTCTGTTTAATCACTTACCGATTGATACATTTACGCTGCTGATACATTACGCCACCACCGCAGCTGCGCGAACATTCATTCCATCTGCTCCAATTGCCCCAGCGTGGGTATGGGCGTGCTTTCGAGCGAGGTTTTTGAGTAATAGTCCCAGAGGTGCTGGTCCTGGTATTGGTTGTAGTTGTTTTTGTTGTATTGTTATTATTACTAACAGCTAATGGTAATGTTACATTATAAATACTACGAGTGTGCAGCGTTGCAGCTGTTGTTTCTGCTGTACCCTCAGTTGTGCTCAAAATGGGCGTAAATGCTGTGGTTGTTGTTGTTGTTTGTAATACCGTTGCCGTAGTTAAAAGTGGCGATGTTGCAGTAGTTGACTCTGTCATCGCCATGCTCGTCGTAGTAGCTAATTTGTTTGATAATTCAATTGTAGTTGAGTTTGTAGGTGACGTCGTTGTTCGTGACGTTGCTGCTGGGGTCTTCGATGTCGTTGTTGTTGTTGTCGTTATAGTTCTCTCATTTTCGGGATAAACTTCGTTGAAGTTTGGCTTCCCTTCGGCATTTGTTGTTGTTTTTGTTGTTGCTATTGTTGCTGTTGTGGTTGGCTTACCAGGAAAACTCCACAAAGTTGCTAATTCCAAAGATGGTTTGAAGTTTGCTGTGAATTTTTGTTGTTGTCTCTGGTGATTGCGTTGCTTTAGCCATTCCTGATGTTTCTGAAAAAAAAATAATCACGATGTCAGTCTAAAGAGAATGAAAACGTTTAGCCGCTATCCACCCTTGAAGTGAAATGTCTTAAGGTCCCTTATTTCTTCACTTCCTGGAAGAAACTGTAAGTCCACATGGTTGGACTTACAGTTTGGCTCCAGTTCCGAACGGCGGGGTGGCAATATACTATCACTTAATGGTTTTGCTTGACAAGAGGTTAGAGAGAGAGTATTAATGCCCAGACCAAGATGGAAATCGAACGAGCAACCTCACCTTTGGAAGTGAAATGTCTTAAGGTCTCTTATTTCTTCACTTTCTCTCTACCTTCTTTCTATACCTGCTCCATTTCACTATTGCATTATGACAAGAATTAGCAAAGTAATGTACACCCATGGAAACCAATGCCCAAAAATATCTACATCAAGTTTGGAAAATGGAGTTGCCCAAGTTTCCGCACACTTTGCGGTAAGGCCCAGGAAACTTCAAAGAGATGGTAAGAGAAGCTCCCCAAGACTACCAGACAACGAGTGCTCCAAACTGGAGATGTGTGCGGGAAAACCTTTTAATTCACATCACTAACGCTCACGATTTTGAAATTAATATTCAAACAGATTCAAACACGGTGATGTTTTCAAAAAACAAAAAAAAAAGAGACAAATAAAAACTCACGCATGTTCACGCACGTTGAAATATTTCCCAAAAAAAAGGCTTAAATTTGAACTCATAATCACGCTCACACATGTTCACGTAGAACTTATGAAAATTATATAACGCTCACGCATGTTCACTAGCATCCATATAGTATATATAAGTAGTGCATGACTTTCCGATTTGGATACGCCGGAACCCTGCATCTCCAATCCTTAGGGCGGGAAACTCATACATACAAAATTAAATGAACTTACATTTCAAATGGAAAATGTTCGGGAAAAAATATGGAAAGAGGAAAATTAATGACCGTCCGTCTTACAACACCTTGAGAGCGGAATTAGACCATTTCATAGAAAAGCTGTTTCTGTAGGGAAGCTCTCTTAAGAGTTGTTGATAATGGTTCAGTAAGTTCAGCGAAAATGTTGGAGAGTTAAAAATAATTGTGGTCGCAATTACATTTTGCCCCTTTAGGATCACCCAGGAAAAACGGAGAGCCTATTTTATAAAAAAAATAAGTTTTGTATGGGAGAAATGTTGATCATTGAAAATTAATGGGGACCGGTCTTCGATTTTAACCCTCTAGGAACGTTTCCTGATCGGCTATGGGTTAATTTATCGATTTTCTTTTTTAACTTTAATCTCGATGCGATGTCACTTATCCTCAACCTCGTTAATTTTTTGGCTCATGTGTATATTGTCATCGTACCTCACAGAATTAAGGATTCCGGCGTATCACAATCCCATTTTTAAGAATCAGCATACAACACTATTCCATAGCTAATGCTCCCATGGAAATTATTTTACGTTCACGCGTGACACGTAAAATTCTCCACACGCGCCCCCATCTCAATAGGTCACACTTTTTAGAAGAACCTTTTCAAATTTGAAAAAGCTCGGCCTAGGCCCTCCATGGGCTGTTGTGCCATTAAAAGTAAGTAAAGTTTTCAAATTTATCTATACGCGCCCCCATCTCAATAGGTCACACTTTTTAGAAGAACCCTTTCAAATTTATCTAGACGCCCTTGAAGGGAAACCCCAGAGAAACGGTAAAAAGAGTTCTGAAAACCACGTGAAAATGACAGCTCGAAACTGAAATAAACAATCAACTTCCGAAAACATGGTATGAACTCAAGTAAGTACCAGAAACAGACAGAAATGCTTCATAGTGATTTTATGTGACTTCATAGTGACTTTTCTGCTTTTAATAAAAAAACGGTGCATGGAGGGCCTAGGCCTATTTGTACATGAATGGAAGGAGCTTAAAGTTGTATAGCGAATTCAAACGGCGAGATGAAGAACTTTCCATAGGCAATTTTTACTCTTGTAGGCTTGCCAAGAGGTGGTGCTATGTATAAAATTGTTTTTTCTACATTTTGATTTTGCCTGTGTCGAGATTTGAACCCCGGACACTCTGCGTAACAATCCACTCTGCACTACCACTTCAACACAGCGACAAAATTTTGAATGATTCTGTTCACCGTATTAGAAAGGCACCGTAGCATAACCCCAAAGGAATGGCCATTTTTATGTATCATATACAAATATTTTTTGAATGGCATGTGGCCAATTATTTCAAACCATCTTTTCAGAGTAAGTCATAGTCGATAGACTTACTTTTACTTACTTTTAATGGCACAACAGCCCATGGAGGGCCTAGGCCGAGCTTTTCGCATCCACTTATGTTGTGCGTGTTATATTTGTACATGAATGGAAGGGACCTACAGTTTAATGCCGAATCCGAACGGCGAAGTGAGAAGCTTTTCATAGCAATTTTTACTCTTGTAGGTTTGCCATTGCCTGCCAAGAGGTGTGCCGTGTAGAAAAATTATTATTTCTACTTTTTTTTTTTTTTTTTTTTGATTTTGCCTGTGCCGAGATTCGAACCCCAGACACCCTGCGTAGCAGTCTAACGCACTACCACTACACCACAGCGACCATAGTCGATAGACAATTTAAGGTAAATTTATTTAAATAACTAACTCATCACTGAAAAAAAGAAAAAAATTATTGAAAAAATTCTCATCATCATTTTGACATTAACTTTTATGTAAACGGAAGTTCATTTATGAGAAAAAAAAAATATACTATAAATAAAAATGTATAAAAAATTTAGCTTTTTAACGGAAGTTCATTTATCAAAAAAGTGCCTCAAAAAATGGAGCTTTTTGAGGTGCGCTTGGGTAACATGAATGCTAACAGCATTTTATCAAATAAAAACAACAAAAACAACAACAGCACATAATTTTGACAAAAATTTGGAACAAATTTGATGGATCATTGAACGTTGTTAAATGGACACGAACAAAAGATTGAACTAATGTCAGTACAACGATCTCAGCACATGCAATCACATCTATTGATTGTTTGTTGTTGTGACGGTGGTGGTGGTGGTGGTGATGGTGGTGGTGATGGTGGTGATGGTAATGGTGCTGATGTTAGCTCTCTGTTGATGGGGAACGGATTGAATAGTACCTATTTTGAGGCACGCAACCAACGCACAGTAGCACCCAACAAAAACACATACATACACAATTCGAAGGTCAAAATCGATGTTAATTGTTTGTTTAAAGTACTGAGATTTTTTTGTTTGTTTTTTTTTTCTTTTTTTTTTGTTGAAGGGGGTCTCTAATTCTAAATGGAATCTAAAGTTTTATCATTTATAACGCACCCATGGGAAAATTCCAATGCTGACACATATTAGATATTGGAATTTATGGAAGCTAAACTCGTAAATATGGCAAGTATATGAGTATAAGGTCATCGAGTTTAAGTCACTTTAAAATATTGATGCACATTTTGTGGATTTTTGTGGTTGTTTTTGTTTATGCCGCCGCTTCAAGTTTAGAGTTTTCTTGTGTGTGTGTGTGTGTGTGTGTGTGCTTTGATGTAGAACTTTCTTTCTGTATTTAATTTTTTCTAATACTTCAATTCATTAACAATAATAAATTAGTGGTTGAATCGCACAATCAAGCAAGTGTTGCAAAGGAGACGATGTCACCCTCGCATTTATGTATTCATTCATTTTCTCATGCTTTCATTCATTCATTCGTTCTTTCATTCATTTGTGCACTCAGTGATAACCTCTTACATATTTAAGTTGTTGATGTCTTTCCGAGTTAGCTATTTGAGTTCAGATGGCATCAACTTTTAGATGAGCAGAAGTGAGCAGCAGCAACAACAACAACAGCAGTAGGCAGCCGAAGCAACTTAAGCATCCGAGAAGCTCAAGAAAGCGCAAGTGTTGAAATAGTTTCAATGGTTTTTTTTTTTAATTCTGTTTTTTTTTTCTTATTTATTTACGGGCAAGTGTTTCACAATTTAGAATGTGTAAATATCCAGGCACTTGTAAACGCTCTTTACCCGCTTCTTTCTAACAAACAATCTAACAAATAGCACACAAATCTTAAGCAATTCTTTTTTCTAAAGTATCTGCGGCATATTACAGCAGATGAAGCTGAAGTTGTTGAAGTAGTAGAGGCGGTAGCAGTCAGTAGATAATGGTACCCGAAACAGGCTTTTTCAACTTGAAATGGAAATCTCTTAAATGTTTAATAAATATTTGTTTAATTTTTTTACTTTTTTTCTTTTTTTTTTGTTTAATTTATATTTTATCTAAGAAAACGAAATAATGCAAATGATTACAACACCTGGCTGAAACTGATAAGACCCGATAAGCAAGCAGTCCAAATGTACTCACGCTGTCATCTCTAGTAATATCTTCAAATGGAAACATCTTTTTCTACCTCCCGATGTATGTAGGAAAAATAAATACTAAGTTTTTGCGGGGAAGAGATTAACGTACTTAGGTACGTGATAGATTTAAGCTCTTCCTCAAATATTTAATGCTACTTGTTTTTTTTATTTTTTTGGAATTTTCTTCAATGCGATTTCTTTAGCTGGAGTGCAGCTTCATGAATAATGAAGTATTTTATTTTTTTGTTTAAATATTTAAAAAGCATTAATGCCTCAAAGAATTTCCTCTTTAATTGAATTCTTATACACATGAAAAATAATAATTTCTAAATTTTTATTTATTGCTAAATATACCTAAATATTATATAAATAAATGTGTTAATTATAACACAAATTGAATATTAATCATTGTGAGTTCGTAAATATTATGATTGCAACTTCAGGCTACATACTACAGGGTGTTATTTTTAGATTATTTTTAGTATGGTTTTCAAGAAGAAATAAAACGCATATAATTTAATGCTATGGCCAAGAAATTAGCTTTATTATAGAGATAAGGATTTGTCATTATATTTTAAAAACGATTTCGGGCAAGTAGCCGCCGTGGCTGGTTCGAATAAATTCCAGCCGAGGGGCTCAATTTTCGACCACGTTTTGCAGCAATTGGTCCCGCATGTCAGTAATAACGCGGCCAATATTCGCTTCCAAGGCGTCAATCGTCTCGGGCTTATCTGCGTGGACAAGCGACTTCACATAACCCCACAAAAAGTAGTCCAGCGGTGTTAAATCGCACGATCTTGGAGGCCATGCCACAGGCCCACGACGCGAGATAATGCTCTCACCAAAAATTTCCTTCAATAAATTGATTATTTCGTTGACTGCTGTATGGCATGTAGCGCCGTCTTGTTTGAACCAAAGGTCGTCCACATCAACATCCTCCATCCAATTCACGCATGAAAAAGTCATTAATCATGTCTCTATAGCGTTCCCCATTGACTGTAACATTATGACCGGCTTCATCTTTGAAGAAATATGGACCAATGATTCCCTCTGCCCGTAGAGCACACCAAACAGTGACTTTTTGAGGATGCAACGGCGTCTCAACAATGACTTGTGGATTATGATCACTCCAAATGCGACAATTTTGCTTATTAACGTACCCCATTCAACCAAAAGTGAGCTTCATCGCTGAACAAAAGGCGTCGCGCATACCGAACCATTATTTTGGTAATAAATTTGCACGATTTTCAAACGTTGTTCAGGAGTAAGTCTATTTATTATGAAATAGCAAACCAAACTGAGCATAAAACAAATGACAGCTGTCAAAAAGATCAACTCCGAAAAAAGGATTGCCAGATTGAAAACCACACTTCTAAAAAAACACCCTTTACATACATACATACTACATACATACATACACACATACAAATAAAACTTTAAATTTCAACTAATTGAGCATTCTTACATACTAAAAGTGAGTATTAAATTTTGAGCAAACATTAGTTAGAGATTCGCTTAGCTCTCATCAAATTACTAGCTTGTTTAAAAGGAATTCCAGTTGAATTATCTTAACGAATATGACAATAATAATCGCCATATTCATTTGTAGCATTTGAGCTAATCATATCCAAGCACGTTTAATTCCCATCCATATTTCATATATGGTATACTCGTACACGAACTGCTGTGCTCATTTACTAAGCGATAAGCATAACAGCTTAAGATATGGTAGACATGAGCTTTGAGTTGTTCTTGAACAAAGATTTAAACTAATGACGCCTAAATGTATGCTAGGTATTTCGTTATAAGTATTTCAACAACTAGAACTACCATAAGTACATAAAAATAGCAAATATGAATCAGCTGGGCAGAGTGTGGTGGTGTATGCCATAGGAAACCGCAAGCGTTTAGGTGTTGATTTTACATACTTTTTTTCCTTCAGTTTGGAACTTTTCCCGAAAATTAAAGAACAACAATTTCTTAATAATCTTTAACCTCTTCTCGTCACTATCACGCTGGAAAGAAAGCAAATTCAGTAGCCCGAGAAGTTATTGCTATTAAATATCTGGGTTAGTAGAATAGTTAACTCACATGGAAGACTCATGTTGAGTCAGTAACGAATAAAGCCACACGTGCAATAATTGTATGCAGAAGGCTCGCATGGAAAACTTGCTGGTTGTATAGAAATCATAACATATGAAGCAGTAGCTTGGGCAAGGAGAACTCAACTAAAAACAGCTAAAGTTAAATTGGGTAAGGTTCATATGTAAGCGTGTCCTGGCATAACAGGAGCGATGCGTTGGAGGTACTTATTATTGGATTTCAGTCCATTACACCTCACAATGGACGGTGCCTCCAAGGCATCAATCGTAAAAGTAACAAGAGATAAACGGTTGACGGGAGAATCTACGTAGCTTGGGCAAGGAGAACTCAACTAAAAACAGCTAAAGTTAAATTGAGAAAGATTCATAGGTAAGCGAGTATAACAGGAGCGATGGGCATGAATGCCAACTAGACTGGAGGTCTAGTGCATGAAAGCCTATTGGACTGCACGGTCTCCAGGAGAGAATGGATAAATTGTATAACATTGAGTAATAATAAATGGCAAGGTTTTGAATATACATAACTAAACATTCAAAAAATATTCGGTTAAGCGGTTAACATATAAGCGTGGATCGAAATTGTAATCCCCCACTTAAACGAACGTTTATAACATGATTCCTAACTTTTGCTCGAGATCCCTCTCAGGAATAATTTTAAGTTGACATCTAAGCTCAAAAACGGAACTCTTGGCTTAACATTCTCTGTTACACAAAATTTCAACTAAATAGGTCAGTCCATATGATGGCCTGCAGAACAAGAAAAACTTAAACTTCTTTCAATTTTTTACTGCTTTTGCTCCGGCTACTTAAATTATTATAAATAATTTTTGGATCACGATTAAGGCGAAAAATATGTACCCTGCCTTAAAAAAAAGTCCCTAGAATACAAATATTAGGAAAAATCAGACGATCCATTGATGACTTACTTTCCGGTATAAGTAAAAATACAAATTCGTCTCGATTTTACTAACTTTTACTCCGTGGATCCCCCTCACGAAAAATTTAACGATCATGATGAAATCCAAATATGTATTCTCTGGGCCAAAAATCTCTGGTACATAAAATTTCAACAAAATTGGTCGGTCCAGTAGAAGGGAATGTAGCGTATACCTCGCACTCCTATATGGTCTGACCAATTTAGTTGAAATATTATATACCAGGGTTTCTTAGGCCAAGGGTTTCTTTTTTGAGATTAGATTTCAACTTAAAATTTTACTATATATGTTCTATGTACTATATGTAGTACAAAAAAGTAAAAATTCGTACGTTTGAAAAAAAGTGTCAGGCATCTTGTATTTTCCAACTCTTCTCAAAAAGTGCTTCTAAGTGAAGGGTTACAAGAGTCTCCTGTATGGCGATTCACTAAAACAGATTCGACACGAATCGAGAATGGAACTGGAACAATACTATTTAAGCCAAGACCCCTACATTCTGGGGAAATATTTTAGTATTTTTCAATCAATATCAAAAGATGATCTTTATTTTTATATCAGGTCGGACAGTAAAGAAGCCTTTTTTAGCACTATGATCTTTTGAAATCACTTCTTAATTGTGGGATTGTGGGATTGTTTGAGCAAGATCTGTCAACTGGGCAAGGACAATAAAGTCGTCGCGCTATCTTGGGTCACTGGACACGTAGGTAGGAATAAATGGGAACGAATAAGCAGATGAGCTAGTTAAAAAGGATTAGCGACCGCCCAGAACCTTTTACTGGAATCGAAGACAGTATGTATACTTAGTTAGGGAAGTACTCATGCAGATAGAGGTAAAGAAGAGGCAATAATTCTTCACCAATCTTCTGGAACTGAGATAGAGGTAAAGAAGAGGCAATAATTCTTCAACAATCTTCTGGAACTGAGATAATTAAAAGAGCTTTTAGGTATCTATAATAAAAGAGGATATGCATTCTTTATAGGCTTTAACAAAACAAAAATTCTACATATACTAAAAAGCTGGTATTCTGACTGAACACTGCGGGTTTAGAGAGCACATCTGTAAACTGGACTTTAAGGTAACTCAATATGTGCATAGGTTCTGTAACGAGGAAGAGTAATCATCAGAACATATTTAATCGCTCGTATTCACAAAAAATAACTATGCGGGCAAATACCAAGAATTAGGATTCATGGAGCAGGGGGAAGTACTTAAGTACTTAGAAGCACTTCTTGAGGGAAACAGAACTCGATGAGGTACTCCAGGCAGATAAACAAAGGATAGGAATGTAAAACAGTAAATCTTACTTGCGGCGGTACAATCAACAATAACCTCTCCAACAACCTCTTCTCGTCCCCATCTCCGTCCTCCGCTCTCGTTCTGTAATTTCTGTTTAATAATTTCATATTATTCAAATACTCACTCGAATTCGTTCAATTGTTGATTTATCTGCACATATTAAATTACTGAATGCCACAAGCACGAGGCACAATCTGAAAAATAAGTGAAAGAAAAAATATATATGTTAAAAATATTTACATTTATATATAATAAATACAATCAATAAACGTAAATTTTATTTATTAAAAATACTTATAATAAAATATTTTTGTCTTTTTCCGTTTATATTATTTAGAAATGCTTAAGGTTCTTGCGGTAGAGTAGCACGCAATGGTTAAAGTTCTAACAAGATCGCCAGCTACTGATACTGATGCGCCGCATATCGTCGTCCATCGAGCATGTTGAGTTTGGTACTGCTTTGCACCCACAATTTATTTTAAGTATTCATACAAACGTAAGTAAGCTAAGCTTAAGGTTGCCACCTGTTAAGTAAATAGATGCCAATTGTAAGCAACTCATTATTATTCGCATTAACGTCTTTTGATAATTATAATTTATCATTTGCAATCAATTTTTTCCTAACTTCACACATTTTAATCAAATGTTTATAAAAACAAAAAAACTTCTTGCCATGCATTGCGTGTTCATATGTCATGATAGTATGTTCCGTGTTGTTGCTGTTCTTGTTGTTGTTATGCCATTAAATGTCATAATTCTTTAGTTGTTGTTTTGTTTGTTTCACTTGATCTTTGGCGGTCAATAATACTCGTAATGTGTTGCATGCTTCACATGGTTAAATCGCTGAAATCAAGTTTGCAGTTTTCGTTTGCGATTAGTGAATGAAAAAATGTCAAGTAAATCGTTTACAGATTTTAATTGAGTCTTTAACATGAGGGTTTTCTAAAATATATTGAAATTGATATTTTTTTTTTCTTAATTAAACTTAGTTATTGTGTTGACAGAACTTATTTGATATGCAGGGTGCGCCATCATCTATGTCGGTACGAAAACATTAAATAATTTTAAACATTTATCAACCGATTGACTTGAGTGAACATGATTTTAAAATGTCAATTCAGTACAATTTTAACCTTGAGTCGTTTCACACCGATACAATGTGCCGAAATAGTGACGCTGTACATTGAAAATAGCCGTTCAGTTGTGTTAACTCAGCGTGCATATCATCGAAAATATCGTGTCCAACAAGCAACGTCTGGCAACACTATTCGTCGTTTGGTGTCGAATTTTGCTGAGCACGGGACATTGCGAGATCGTCGACAGGCCGTTCATCAACGCCCACGATAGTCCAATGAACTGATTGAAGCGGTAAGAGAGAGTGTTTGCCGAGAACCCACATGGGTCGCATCGTCCCCGCGCTCAGCATTTTGGCGTCAGTGGAACCTCCAAGCGGCGCATTTTGAAGGATGATTTGCCTTTGCATCCGTATAAAGTGCAATTGACTCAAAGAATATTGCCGACAGACCGTCCACGTCGCTTGGTATACGGCCAAACAGTCGCTTGAATGGTTGACACCGAATCTGGAAGGAAATATTTGGGAGGAAATTTTATTGACCGACGAGGCCCACTTCACACTCACTTCCAGGCGCCGTTAACAAGCTAAATTGCTACATTTGGGGAACGGAGAATCCACACGAGATACATAAAACGCCATTGCATGACCAAAGAGTGACTACTTGAGCCGGCGTTTGCGCTAAAACCATAATTACTACAGAGAAGGCGAAACAGTCGATTGAAATTGATATCGGTGGATGTTGGCTCATTATGTCTGCTCATAAATGTGTGAAAATGGTCTGAACTGGACGGTTACTGGTTTCAACAAGACGGTGAAAATGGTCTGAACTGGACGGTTACTGGTTTCAACAAGACGGTGCGTCATGCTACATTGCAAATTAAATAATAAACTTTCGAAAGCAGCGAAAATTACCTGGACGTATGGCGTCAAAAAATGGCGACATTGACTGACCACCCAGATCTTCAGACTTGACCCCTTCGAACTTCTTTTTGTGGGGATATTTGAAAAGCAAAGTATATGCCTGCAAGCCTCAGACCAGTGTCAGACGAGCTCAAGGCAAACATTTGTGCTGAAATCAATGCTATACCACCCGAGATGCTCGAAAAAGTGATGGGAAACGCAGCAAGAAAGAATTTGTTGAATTTTTTATATCTCCACTTATTTCTTTTGTATCTAATTCCTTTCATTTTCATTAAACTCCTTTTAGTTCCTAATCATATTTCATTCCCTCGTTTCTTGTCTTTGCAATTCATTCATTCAATCAAATTCTGAAATAGTTAGCGCTGACAAATTATTATTTGTATATGGGTCAAATTTCATTGTGGGCTCTCTTTTTTCATTCCAAACATGACTGAACTACTTTTATCATATATTATTTTATTTGTTTTTTTTTACTTTTTGGGTCTCTTTTTTTTCTTTTCCACTTTTCAACGCACTCATTCGGTAATTTATTTTTATGCCAAAAACTTGAGACAAAACTGAACCATGCTCAAAGCATCATTGGCAGTCATCGTAAAATTAGGAATTCCATATCAATAAAAAGGCAATTGAAGTTGAGCTTTGCACATTTGCACACAATGTGTGAAAATAATTAAAATTAATTATTTTCTCATATCAAAAAAAAATAAAAAAATTTAATGCAATACTTAAAACTTAAACAGTAGCAAACATTTTTAAGTGATTTACGCTAGAGATTCGCGCGTGAGTTGAATGGTACGTGACACGTGTATGAATATGAAATCATTTGCAAGTGGGCACCCGTGCACGTGATATAGTTGCCATAATTTTCACGTGAGCTTCACGTACGTGAGCGTGATACTATATTCACGTAAACGGGCGTGAGTATGAATTTATAATTTCTTTAAAAACTTTTTAAGTTTTTGATGTCAAACACAGCTTGAAACTCTGCAATATGGCATCCCCCAGGGATTTTCAACGCTATTCTTTAATCAGGTATCAAAAATAAAGATAGTAATATGTTACGAGTATGTTCTTTAATACTTACTTACTTTACTTACTTTTAATGGCACAACAGCCCATGGATGGCCTAGGCCGAGCTTTTCGCTTTTCGCATCCACTCATGTTGTGCGTGTTATATTTGTACATGAATGGAAGGAACCTACAGTTTAATGCCGAATCCGAACGGCGAAGTGCAAAGCTTTTCATAGCAATTTTTACTCTTGTAGGTTTGCCATTGCCTGCCAAGAGTTGGTGGTGGGTGGGTGAAAAAAATTTTTTTTTTCTATTTTTTGATTTTGCCTGTGCCGAGATTCGAACCCCGGACACTCTGCATAGCAGTCCAACGCACTACCAATACGCCACAGCGACCACTATGTATGTTCATTAATGTTGTACTTTTATTTTCTTTTCGTTTCACGCAAATTTGATAAATTGCAACATGTGTGCTGTTTTTGGGGGGAAGAATGTCAACGTGCGTAAAAACCAAGCGTAATTTTTTTTTGGGAAAATAATCAACTTTCATTAACATGCTCGAGTATTAATTTCAAAGAAACCATAAGCGTGCGTGACGTGAGCCAAAAAGTTTTCACGCGCCCATCTCTAATTTACTTTAATGCGGCGAGGCGAGGCGAGGCGAGGCGAGGCGCTAACGAAAATGTTGGTGAGTTATTCCATTTTTAATTGAAAGTTAATTTCTTCATTAGAAATCTAAAAAACTAAACCAATTTTCTTAATCGATTTATCTATCTTCACTACTTTGCAATTATTTTATTTATTGATTATTGTCTCAAAAGATCATTGATTGCAGTTCAACTGGGTTCAAGTTTTGGAATAATTGATTTCAACATTTTCCTTTTTTTGCAGATTTTTACCAGGTCAAAAAAGTAATACGGAAAAGTTTCGGCTGTAGCGCACCGATCTCGTTCTAATTTCCAACGACCGAAATTCGGTCCGAAGAGGTCACATTGTTTTCGGTACAAAATTGGTAATTACATGTTCGGCAAAATAACGTTCTTTCATTTCGGGCCCACAAACTCTAAGCATTTTCGGCCGATATCGGTCTGACTATGCATCTGTTATTTAGGGCTTCAAAGATTCGAAGTCGAGATCCTAAAAAGCGTGACAGAAAAAAGTGAAAAAAAAAATTATATTCCCCAAAATATAATAAAAATTTAACTCCCAGCTAAGAAAACAATTAAGAGAACTTTAAAAAACAGAATGTGAATGAAAATCAATTTAAACAGTAGAGTTTTAGAGGAAATAAAGGCAGCGGCAGCAAGTATGTAAACTGGGTATGATTCAATAAAATGTAAAAAAAATTCAATATAAAAAATATCTAGCCAAAATCCCAGTCGCTAGTCTTTGCTAGTCGATGCGAAATCGTCCATCGATATCACTCCAAATACACCAGTTAATGTCAGTCCGACATCATTCAACGAGATCAATCCAGTTTCAATAGCTTTACATTTAGCTATTAGGACGGATATCGGAACCATAGAGCACATACCAGGTGTACAGGTATGAAACCGGTAATGACATCTCTGTGTTGCTAGGTAAAACTATACTCTCTGTCAAACCAAATCATTGGCGCCATGGAATACATGAGTCTCATCTCAGAGTTTAAAAGTGGCGATTTTGATGTAAGAAACGAAGAACGTGGAGTAGATGGAATACAAGAGAATCATCTCAGATTTTAAAAGTGGCGATTTTGATGTGAGAAACGAAGAACGTGGAAGACGTGGAATACATGAGTCTCATCTCAGAGTTTAAAAGTGGCGATTTTGATGTAAGAAACGAAGAACGTGGAGGACATGGAATACAAGAGTCCCATCTCAGAGTTTAAAAGTAGCGATTTTGATGTGAGAAACGAAGAACGTGGAAGACGTGGAATACATGAGTCTCATCTCAGAGTTTAAAAGTGGCGATTTTGATGTAAGAAACGAAGAACGTGGAGGACATGGAATACAAGAGTCTCATCTCAGAGTTTAAAAGTGGCGATTTTGATGTGAGAAACGAAGAACGTGGAAGACGTGGAATACATGAGTCTCATCTCAGAGTTTAAAAGTGGCGATTTTGATGTGAGAAACGAAGAACGTGGAGGACATAGAATGCAAGAGTCTCATCTCAGAGTTTAAAAGTGGCGATTTTGATGTGAGAAACGAAGAACGTGGAAGACGTGGAATACATGAGTCTCATCTCAGAGTTTAAAAGTGGCGATTTTGATGTAAGAAACGAAGAACGTGGAGGACATGGAATACAAGAGTCTCATCTCAGAGTTTAAAAGTGGCGATTTTGATGTGAGAAACGAAGAACGTGGAAGACGTGGAATACATGAGTCTCATCTCAGAGTTTAAAAGTGGCGATTTTGATGTGAGAAACGAAGAACGTGGAAGACGTGGAATACATGAGTCTCATCTCAGAGTTTAAAAGTGGCGATTTTGATGTGAAAAACGAAGAACGTGGAAGACGTGGAATACATGAGTCTCATCTCAGAGCCAACGTCATGGTCGAGCTTATTTCATATAAACTTATCCTTATCACTATCGACTATATGTACTATGCTAGGAGTGACGTCAACGTCGACTCTCTCTCAGTTTCGATATTTCATCACAACAAGCGGCCTCATGTTGCTAGACCGGTTACAAATTATTTGGAAAATATTGATTGGGGAAATTTTGGCTCACGCGACCTTGTTCCATTTGACTTACTATCACCTTTTTCGATCCATACAGAATGGCCTTACTTGAATACGCTTTACTTCAGTTGAAAGTACTTAATACAAATTGGATTGATTCATTCATAGCCACAAAAGATGGAGGTGCCTGAAGATGAGATAATATCATAGCTACCTATGGACACTAGTCCATGCAGTCATTCCATTAGTTATATTTATTGACCATCCTAATTTTTTCATATATGGTACACCCATTGTTTAAACTTTACAACTTCATTTCAAAAACCTTTTTATCAAATCGATGATATCTATTTAAGTTGTTCATTGCAAAGAATAACTGGAACTGGGACAGAAGCAAAGTTAGGAACATCTTTGGATATCCGCCACTTCAAAATCCATGTCAATTGTTCATTAAATCAATAGTTCAACTCAATAAATGCTCTTGGAATGAAATGATTTTATTTTTGAAATCCCTTTATGGTTTGCATGTTTCTAACTATCCCAGCAAGTAAACTTCAAACTCGACACAGTTCTGGCTTTTGTATTGTCTACAAATTCTGTTACATTTTGGAGAATCGATCTTTGCAGTTTCTGTCTCTCATTTCTATATCGAAATGAAATTACATATCTTTTTGAAAAATGAGAGATGCGTCTCATAAAGTTCTAGAAATTTCAAACTGGTCCACATATTTTGAGCAAAGAAAGTTTAACAAAGCACACCAAGCTCTGTGATATGATTACAGCTAACGCTTTACATAATCGTGATAGTTTGTTTCACATTGCACTACTGCGATAGGTTTTATCATTGCTCTCTAAATTTTAAAGATATTACGAGGCGATTAAATTTAGTGAGGCCAAAGAAGAACTTAAAGAACTTTTCATGAGTACTTCTAATGATTCACTAGCCATTTCTCAACGGGCTGCAGACTGTATAAGTTCAATCTTTCAAAACATTGAAACAGGAATGACATCAAACCAAGTAGTAAAACTGAAGTTCTTAGCATGAAATGAAACGTTTTCTGAAAATTGAGAAAAAAATTAACTTTTCTCAAATGTCAATGACATGTGAATCAGTCCGTAAATAAATATTTTTTAAAGAACAAAAAAAAAACGGTTAAATTGAATGGCATCAAGACCTCAACATCTTAAATTTTTGTTTTTTAACTATGCTGGATTGTCACCAAGTCATTGTCATTACTTCTAGGTATGGGGTGTTAGTCCTTCTGCGTAAATATTTATTCTCATGTGCTCATTGATCGGAGCGATAACGTTGTCCATCATTCTCGGCAAGTCGGCGGACACGGAGACGAAGACGATATCGGTTTCATGTCATCTCGAATTGGTTCTTTCGACCTGCTAACTAAATTTGAAATTTGATCTTCCTTGTTTTCTCTCAGTGTACTACGACAATTCTCTGAGCAGTTGGTTGCCTAACCAAACAATACTGTCAACATTTGTAACCCATTTCAATTGTTACGCACGCTCTCATTTGCTTATTTATTTACCATAAAATTGTGCATTTAAAGGGAATATCATTGAAATGCACAGCTCATTGACACATTTTCCATTCCAAAAAAAAAAATATATATAAAAAACAAACACTAATGAAATCAAAACTTAACTTTGTTGCGTACATGACTAATCAATTTCTGGCCTTATCAGATGCATTGATTAGATGTGTATGTAACTGACGAGACACCACAAGATTGATAGAGTTTATCAGAAGAATTGTGCTGCAAGCTTCGATTGAATTGCTTCCATTTCTTTTGTCTATGCATCAACATGAAAAGTGTTGAAAGTTAAAAGGTAAAAGTGAAAGTGTAAAGTATCAAATTCAAAAGTCTATAACTTGAAATGCAAACAAGTTATTCACTCATCGTGTAATGGCGGAGCATCGCAGTGGAAGTGCAGAAGTTATTGCTGGTATCGGCAATCTTCTACAGTTATAAATTTGTGGAAACAACAGAACCGGGGTTTATAGAATTTTTGATTTTACCCCTCCAAAAATTTACAAAAATGCCGGAATTCAGCTAGAAACAGCAGCAAAAGTTTTTCTCAATTATCACTTGTCACTTCTGAGTGATATATGTAAAATATTTACAAACCAGTCTCATTCAAAGGCTAATAATAATAAAGAAAGGCAAAGTTTCTCATTCAACACATTACACAAACATAATATTTAAAACCAAATTTGATATACTTTTTAATAGACTAGAAACATCAACGAGAAATCATCAAAATGATGAGTGTAACATGTGATGAGAAATAATGCATGAAACAAGTAATCGCTTTACATCTCACGCACTACTGCTCAAATTGCCAGAAAGTATTCAATAATTTTGCTAGAATTTATTTCCGCGAGCAGCAGTTACACACTCATTTCAATAGCTACAAAACAAACAAAAAAACAAAAACATATAACATATGTGTTAAAAAAAAAAAATAAGAAATATGCTGACGACCGCTATGAAATTACCACATTAACCCTTTAGCGCATTTACGCACAATTTCAAGTGCTACATCAACCACTTTTTTTTATGTAACATGCACACACGAACTTCTACTTCCAGATTTTTCAGATGATTTCATTTAGTTTCTTTTTTTTTTTTTTTGTTTCTTCTGTAATTAGCCTAGTTTATGAGATTTGCATCTCATTCGATGATTTTCTCTGTACATTTACGCGTATTCATCTTCATTTCAATTTCAACATCTTTATACCATACAGTATATAATCGATTTGGTTTTCTTTACTTGTTTGTAGATAATTTTCCTAACGCCTGCATTCAATATCATTGCTTTTTGCGGCGGCTCATTTGTGTGTGAAGAAGTTATTGTAAGTGAATGAGAAATTTCAATATAAGATTTCATCAGGCGTGTGATTAGTCATCAGCACACACTACTGGGGGGAGGGGGGCAGGCGATTACGAGTACTTTGCGTATTCTTCTACATTAATACTTCAAAGAGTGCAGAAAATTGTTTAACAAAATCTTCTTTAGAACATTTATAGCTGAATTAGCTGAACGGCATATACAATGTAAATCTTAGTTAAATAACTCGAAAAGGGTTAAAAGTCATTTCGCAAGAGTTGAGAGAGCACAAGAAGACAATTCACACTCTTTACTTGTTATTGACCAAACACTGTCGTTTATTTGGTGTGCCAACAGACCGAAGGAGAAGAAAAACATAATGCATGAGTAAAAATATATTCAGCCGGTTTCGAAGTGGCCACTCTCCTGGTCACAAATACACAACTTCAAACACTTGGAAAATGTTTGGCTATGGGCCGCAGCTCCTCCACACTGTCCCATTCACGATGCAACGACTGTTTAAGTTGCCTCTAAAATAGACCATACGCTGTAATCCATCGGATTGAGATCCAACGAGTATGGTGGACATTATTGTGATGTAATAAAATTATGAAAATGAGCCTGAACCCTTTTCTAGTGCCATTTTGGATCCGTGAGCTGGCGCAGATTCCTACTGGAACGTCCAATCATTATCGCTGAAATGCTGTCCGGCCCAGGTGTGTACCACAGACTCCAAAAAATTTCACAGCAGCACACTTCTTGGTTGATTTTGACTCCTTGTTCCACAAAAATCAAGTGTGTCTTGCCCTTTACGCATATCCCAATCCATACCATGATGGATTGCTATGATTTTGGCTATGTTAAATGGCGAATGATGGTCCCAGAGCCTCTGTTGGCCAGTTTCTGTCATTTTAACGGCTATGCGCTTGCTCACCAGTAAATAGCTTTTCATTTGTGAAGACGAGTTTTTTCCATCCAATTACTGCGGCCCGACGATGAAGTAGTCGACATCTATGGAGTCGTGCACGCTTATTTTCATACTGTAGGTAACTGACTTTTTTGGAGCTTGTATGATATTAAGCCTTAGTTCGTTGTTGGCTATGAGGCGAACTGATTCACGATTGATGCCAGTTTCGTGAGCAATTTTTCTCATAGAAACCGTTGAATTACGCTGCACCCGCTTTTGAACCGTTTTCCAGTTCCTGAGAGTTTCGACGTTGGGTTTGCTGCCTCTTCCTGGACAATCACCTTCATGACCCATCTCCTTAAACCTTTTAACTGTACGAAAAACTATCGAACGAGCAATGTGAAGAAGAAAATTTGCAAAATATTATAACACTTTTTCTATAGCGCAAAGAAAGTTATATATGGTACACTTATTAATTGTCACCCTGTAATTTAGTTAGCTTTTCTTCACATTTCTTTTAGACCAGATGGTTTTTTGTCTCTCCCTTTTCCAGCCTCCCTTTTCCAGCCTCCCTTTTCCACCTTTTTACCCGCCCACTTTCCCCTCTTACTCATGAGGAAGTTTCTCTACTCATGAGGAAGTTTCTCTACTCATGAGGAAGTTTAACATCAATTTTGGCATAAAACATAAAATTTAATGGCAGTAAAAGACAAGCTCAAATTATAATTTACATAAATGGCAAGAGTAAGAAAGAGTAAAAAGCCAACAACAAAAACAAAAACCACAATATACTCAAAATCCCATAAATAAAATTCTTAATCAGCTACAAACAAAAAAAGAAAACTATATAAAAACGACGAAGAAACTTTTTTCACTTGCTTGATTATTAAGCAAATAAAATTTTTCTATATTTCAGCCACGATTTTCATGTTAAAAAACCATAAAATCATTAAAAAAAAAATCAACAATAACGAAAAATTTACAAACAAAAATAGGGTTAACAATTAAGGAAACAAAATAAAGGCGCGTGCCATAAGAAAAAATTTCAAGAAATGCTTGCATTAACTTGAGATCAATACTCTCTCTTTCTCTCTCTTTCTCTCCCTCTCTCTCTCTCTCACACTCCCTTCGCCCCTCTCCCCCCTTCTCTTGCTAATCTTATGTTCTATTTGAGAAGCATCCACCCACTAATTCTCAGCTTAGTTTGTTTCTCTCTCTCTCTCACTCCCTTCGCCCCTCTCCCCCCTTCTCTTGCTAATTTTAGTATGTTCTATTTGAGAAGCATCCACCCACTAATTCTCAGCTAAGTTTGTTTTTCTTTTACTATCAGTTATTATGTATGATGGTTTTTAAGTGACTTCGCGTCTCTCATAAAACATACAAATAATAAACTTAGCCATAATTTTAAATCTACAACAATAACGACAACAACGTGTGTGGTTAACCCTCACTACTCTATAAATTTACAAGAGAAGAAAGCCGCTGTAAGCAAAACAAACAGCAACAAAAAACAAGCTCTGGTTTTAGCTTAGAAGCTTCTGCTTTTGCTCTCTTTGTCCCAACTATTAACCAATTAAAATCAATTAAAATATATTTCCAATTTTTTTTTGGCGGCACTAGAATTCTTTTTTAATTATCCACACCACTCGTTGTTAAGGTTGGGACTTCGATTTTGTGTTTCTATTTTTCTTTTTTTTTTAATTTTTTGGTGAATTCTATTTAATTTCATTGTTGCTTCTTGGTATTGTTGAATAATTTGAGTATTTTTGCTGTGCTCTTTCATAGTTAACTTTAGTTTAACAAATGATTTATGTTTTTTTTTATTGTTTTTTTTTTTGGTTTTTTGGGTTGGGAGTGAGTAATTACGAATAAATTTTGTTTCCTATGCTTAAAAAGCTATAAATTTTAAATCTTTGCTTCGGAATTTTTGTACTGTGCTAGGAACGAATTAGTTATAGACTCCTTTGTTCTGGAAATGTTTATCGCTTTTAAGAATTCCATATTTTTCTTTCTAAAAAAAAACTTTTCAAACAGTCAAAGCTATGTAATATGTTATATAAAGTTTACATAAGTTCCAAATTGACCTTTGGATCATCGTTGGAGTAATCATTGGGCGCTTTAAACCAAGAAATGGATTAAGTACTCTCTATTAGTCCTGAGCCTTTCGTTTTTTATTATTTTTTAACCTTATATTGTCCTAGCCTTTTAACGTCGCAAATATTCCAATTTTCTGCAAAGAGGGTATAAAACTGGAAGAAGCGAGCTATGAAAACTGTGACTCAAATAATAAATAAAGTGTAAATGTTGATTTTTGAAAAAAATAAAAAAATTCCAAGCAGAAAAAAAGCGTTAGGATCCTTGATCGGCCAACCTGGGACACCCTATATATATGATAAGATAAAGTTTACCTGCAGAAAATTGTTCTGGTAACTGTAACTACCGCAGGGTAGTGTGTAACGTAGCGGGTAGTGCGTTGAACTGTTACGCAGAGTACCCAGGGTTCGAATCTCGGCACAGACAAAATAGAAAATAAAAAAAATAAAACAAACAACAACAAAATTTATACAGGGCACCACCTCTTGTTGGCAGGCAATGGCAAATCTACAAGAGTAAAATTTGCTTTTCACTTCGCCGTTCGCATTCGGCATAAAACTGTAGGTCCCTTCATGTACAATTCATGTACATATATAACACGCACAACATGAGTGGATGCGAAAAGCTTGGGTTTTGCCGGGCGCTACATGCGGTCATATTCGACACTGATAAATTGAAATTCATTGTGGTACAGGCATAACACTTGCCACAATGGCTGTCCATCTCTTTCTTGGTGTCCTATGTGATTGCATTGCCTCTCTCATTCTCCCTCCTTCTTCCTTCCACCTATTTCCTTCCATTTAACATTCTTTCCTACCTTCCTACCTTCCTACCTTCCTACCTTCCTACCTTCCTACCTTCCTACCTTCCTACCTTCCTACCTTCCTACCTTCCTACCTTCCTACCTTCCTACCTTCCTACCTTCCTACCTTCCTACCTTCCTACCTTCCTACCTTCCTACCTTCCTACCTTCCTACCTTCCTACCTTCCTACCTTCCTACCTTCCTACCTTCCTACCTTCCTACCTTCCTACCTTCCTACCTTCCTACCTTCCTACCTTCCTACCTTCCTACCTTCCTACCTTCCTACCTTCCTACCTTCCTACCTTCCTACCTTCCTACCTTCCTACCTTCCTACCTTCCTACCTTCCTACCTTCCTACCTTCCTACCTTCCTACCTTCCTACCTTCCTACCTTCCTACCTTCCTACCTTCCTACCTTCCTACCTTCCTACCTTCCTACCTTCCTACCTTCCTACCTTCCTACCTTCCTACCTTCCTACCTTCCTACCTTCCTACCTTCCTACCTTCCTACCTTCCTACCTTCCTACCTTCCTACCTTCCTACCTTCCTACCTTCCTACCTTCCTACTTTCCCACCTTCCTACTTTCCCACCTTCCTACCTTCCTTCCCTCTTTCTTTCCTTTCTTATTTCTTTCTTTATTTTTTTTTCTTATTTTTTATTCTTCTTTCTTTATTTCTTTATTTCTTTCTTTCTTTCCTTCTTTCTTTCGTTCTTACATCTTTATTTTTTTCTTCCATTCCTTACTTTCTTCTTTCCTTCCTTTTTCTTTCTTTCTTTATTTCTTTCTTTCATTCTTTCTTTCCTTCGTTCTTTCTTTCATTCTTCTTTATTTCTTTCCTTAGTTCTTCTTTCTTTCTTTCTTCATTTCTTTCTCTCACAATATCGTTCTTTCGTTATTCTTTCTCTCTTTCTTTTTATATTTTTACTTTCTTTCTTTCCTTGCTTTTTTCTTCTTTCTTTCTTCCGTCCTTCCTTCTCTCTTTCTTTTATTCTCTCATTCTTTCCTTATTTTTTGCTTTATTTGTCTCTTTCTTTCATTTCTTTCTTTATTTCTTTCATTCTTTCTTCCTTTCTTTCATTTCTTTCTTTCTTCAGGCTCAAAGACAAATCTCGTTTTTTACTCCCTTTAAAGAAAGGGAGTAAAAAGCAAATCCAAAACTGTGCGACTGAGTATATTCAAAGTATTGCAATTTAAATAAGGAAATCATGTGCGAGAGCCATCCTGACTTTGTAACAATAACAACTTTTTCTAAGATTGTTTTTTTTTTCAAATTGAGAGGATATCCAGCCTTATATTTTCTTTCAAACAAATGCATCACTGCTCTCAGTGCTCAATCTAATCTCAGTTACAAACTATAATCGATTTATTTTAAGATAAAAATACTTAAATATCAATTGAATCTTCTCCTTCTTCCTTTTCTTACTTACCTCAATAATTCCATTCTTCGTAACATTTTCCAACGACAATTAATCCACATGTTTTTTAATAAATTTGATCAGGTCAATTCGAAAAACCTTTGACAAACACGTTTCATTCATAAACTTTTGAGAAGAGGGGAGCAACAAATCAGATCGAGCGCTGTAAATTCAAAAGAATCTGAAATGAAAAGAGAAAAATTGTGAAATTAAACAATTTGTTAAAAATAAATATAAAAAACAAATTATTCTATTATGATTAAAAACTACAAATTATACAATGTAGCATTTGCTTATCGCACGAGCACGAATCTTTCAATACCTACACAAAAATAAAAACAAGATGATAATTGAAGACTTGTTTTTTTTTTTTTGAAGAGCTTCATTATCAACGCATCGTGGGAATGTCACTTTACTCTAATTTATTAATCGATAATAATATTTTAATGTTTTCTGTACACAATTGCGAAAAAATAGAACAAAGTTCATGCTTGAATTAGCAACTGGAGCATATTACAGAACCCATTATTTTCATAGATCATCGCTGTGAACCTGACCTGATAAAGTCAGTTTTTCAAGAAATATGTACTATATGCTCGCGTATCATCGAAAGTTGCGATAGAGGCGTCGCAAGAAAACAATATTTAAATTGAAAATTGATGGATGTTTATTCTGTGAACTTTATATGCAAACGTAGAATGATGACTAAGTAATTAATTTAAATTGGCTGCATCGCGTCATGTAGTGCAAACCCAGTGGCGAAGATCCGGATCCCGAAAACAAACGATAAATTTCATCAATTTGTTATAATATGCTGACACAATTACATTTTATAATTTTTTTTTTTTTAATATTGTCGTCAAAATAACCATTAACAAAATAGCAAAACTGATCTGCTTGAGAGAATGATCATAAATACTTGACAACAAGATCATCAAAGAATAACTAACAAATTGACATCATTAAAACTACATTAACAAAATAGAAAAAAAGCACAAAATTTGCAATCAATAGACGACAACATATGTTCAAAATACTTACTTAATAAGAATAAAACCAATGAAATGAAAACAACGACCACATGATAAAGTTATTATTATCGAAAGAAACTTGACATAGAACTAAAAAAAAGAGAACTAGAAAAACAAAACTGAAATAAATGAAATGGATTGAAAATTAGAAGTGTAACTGAATGAAATATTTAGACTTCAATCTGCATATATATGTAAGTATACAGTAACCTAATTCTCTCTCCACCCTTCCAACAAAAAAAAAATAAACATTAGACAGGGTGCCCCATCTTTTATGTCGGTATGTGAATATAAGATATCTTACAAAAAAAAAACCAACCGATTTACATTTATGAGGTATTCTTATTTTAAATTTATTTATTATTTATTTATTTATTAGGACTAGTTTTTGAATACAACATCAATCAAGTGGCCGCCCGCCGTTATTGGCCAAAGCAAAATGTGCTTGTGCCCCCCTTTTAGCGGCTTTTTCCATCACTTTTTCGAGCATCTCGGGCGGTATAGCGATGATTTCGACAAGAATATTTCCTTGCAGGCGTACACTTTGCTTTTCAAATAACCCCAGAAAAAGAAGTCCGGAGGGGTCACATCTGCAGATCTGGGTGGCCAGTCAACGTGGCCATTTTTTTACACCACACATCCAGGAAATTTTCGTTGCAGAAAATGCACTGTTTTATTTGCAGTGTAGCATGTCGCATCATCTTGTTGAAACCAGTAACCGTTAAGTTCAGACCTTTTTCACATATTTGTGGGCAGACATCCGCCGATATCGATTCCCATCGACTGTTTCGCCTTTTCTGTAGAAAAATGATGGCCCAATGATGGTTTTAGCGCAAACGCCGGACCAAGTAGTCACTCTTTGGTCATGAAATGGTGTTTCATGGATCTAATGTAGATTCTCTGTTCCCCAAATGCGGCAATTTTGCTAGTTAATGGCGCTAGGTAGTGAGTGTGAAGTGGGCCTCGTCGGTCATCACGATTTCCTCCCAAATATTTCCTTCCAGATTCGGTGTCAACCATTCGAGCGACTGTTTGGCCGTACACCAAGCGACGTGGACGGTCTGTCGGCAATATTCATTGAGTCAATTGCATTTTATAGGGAAACAACAAATCATCCTTCAAAATGCGGCGCTTGGATTTTCCACTGACGCCAAAATGCTGAGCGCGGTGACGATACGACCCATTTGGGTTCTCGGCAAACACTTTCTC
The DNA here is from genome assembly GCA_958295655.1 of Palloptera scutellata. NCBI lineage: Eukaryota > Metazoa > Arthropoda > Insecta > Diptera > Pallopteridae > Palloptera > Palloptera scutellata. The sequence continues at coordinate 60,764,594 of OY282452.1, read as the reverse complement.
TTACCGCTTCAATCAGTTCATTGGACTATCGTGGGCGTTGATGATCCCGTGCTCAGCAAAATTCGACACCAAACGACGAATAGTGTTGCCAGACGTTGCTTGTTGGACACGATATTTTCGACGATATGAACGTTGAGTTAACACAACTTAACGACTATTTTGAATGTACAACGTGACTATTTTGGCACATTGTATCGGTGTGAAGCGACTCAAGGTTAAAATTGGTCTGAATTGACCTTTGAAAAACATGTTCACACAAGTCAATCGGTTGATAAATGTTAAAACTATTCAATGTTTACATACCGCCATAAAAGATGTCGCACCCTGTACATACGTATATCAGCGAACCCGTAACCAAAATTTGTGTAATTTTTCCAAAACTCAGATCAATTTTAGATAATGTATGTAAATGAGTGGATTTTATTTAATTTGCGTTGTTGTGGCTGTCATGTATGAGTACATATATGACAACAACAAAAAAGAGCACAAAAAGAGCACACGAAAAAAAATCAATAAATAGAAAAAATCAAAGTATAGAAATTTAAGTCCAGCTATGAACGCAGTGAAACGTGCGATCAATGATCGTATTTTATTTTCGCTCATGCTAGTAGATAAATGCATAGTTAGAAACCGAGACACTCCTCGGTGCAAAACACAACAAAAAATGCAAAACACTGAACAGAAATATTCTTTGTCATACCCTACAATACTGCATATTCAGGTTGTAAGATCTATGAGGAAGGCGTAGCTCGGGGATTTTGGGAACAGGAATTGTCTAGGTTCTCTGTGAATACATAGTAATCGTCTTCAGGATTGGCAGCTATATCTCTGGGGAATCCAACAGACTTCCTGTGAATTGGGAGCATTTACTATCTCTCCTGATAGCAGAGACATGAAACGCATATTTTTTACTTCATGTGTGTTAAATGAGCTGCAGTCATTTCCTAACGGCACGCTCAGTACAAATTGTAAGGATAAAATAATCAAACAGTAGAAAAAATAATATTTCTACACGGCACCAACTCTTGGTAGGCAATGGCAAACCTACAAGAGTAAAAATTGCTATGAAAAGCTTTTCACTTCGCCGTTCGGATTCGGCATTAAACTGTAGGTCCCTTCCATTCATCTACAAATATAACACGCACAACATGAGTGATAGATAATGCCTTAGTTCCGCAAGAAAATCATAGCTTTAGCTACTCAAAAAAAATCCATGCGCACTCACGTATTGTGATGACGTACATGCTGCTGGCACACGACGATACAATTTAAATGACGTCATACCAATTGGTATGTTGTTGGTTGGAAAACACGATGACTCTGTAAATCGCAAACGATAGTATGTTATTGTGTGTGTGAACAGCAGAATATATCGCATGCGATAAATGGGAACTTCCTTCCTTCAAAAACTGCAATAAATCTTATCGCAATCGGAAATTGTTTAAATCTCAAGCTTTTATTTTTTTATTTTTATTTTTATTGTGTGCATAAACTATGTCAAAAACAAAATTCAACAAATTCCAGTGAAAAGCAAAATAAATTAAGCAGCAGCTAAAGAACAAAAATGTTTGTATCTCAAAATGAAAATCAGCGATAGAAAAAACTTAAATGAAATCGTGCGTGACGTGACATAAACGAAAATTTTTGCATAACATCAAACTCAAAACTGAAGCTTAAACTTCCTCTACTGCTGCTTAGATATTTATACGCTTCGTAGAATCATAGAAGAAGAAGGTCTATGATTTTGATATGTAGATGTGGCATTTTATAGGCTTAAAATACTTCAAAGCTACCAGTACTCGACGAAGACGACCGACGCTGTTCTGTTGTTGCTCAATAACGTTATTGACCTTCACGGTAGTGTAAAGTTTTTTGATGCTCTTTTTCATTCGATTGATTTTTGTCAGTTTTGAATTCTTGTTTCAGGAAGTCATAGGGTAAATGGTAAACTTATGCTTTCATTTCAAAATCTTCGAAACAGAATCACTTTAGAACTTTTAATGTGATATTATCTTTATTGGAGGTTATTTTCATATGTAAATTTCTTGGTCACACTTTCCTCTCACACTTTCCAGTACTGCAACAGGGTTGTAAATTGAACTCTTTTTAAAACGAAAAAGAATTGATTTCGAAGCACAGGAAGAGTGATTTACTTTTTCTACAACCAATTTTGCTACTACTTTTTAACTACTATTATCTACTACTATTCTCAGCTATTGTACTGTTTACTATTGTACTTTTGTTCTACTAATTTCTACTATTTTACTGCTACTTTTGTGCTACTATTTTATACTATTGTATTGTTTTCCACTACCTTTGCACTACTATCTCTAATACTATTTTTCAGTACTATTTTCTACTGCTGCTATTTACTACATTGTTACTACTATGTCGTCTACTATTTTCCACTACAGTTTTCTGTTACTATTTTCCACTACATTTACTACTATTTTGATACTAATATTTCTGCAACTATTTTCTACTAGTGTTGCACTACAATTTCTACTACTATTTTCCACAACTTTTGTACTACCATTTCTACTACTATTTTCCACTAAAATTTTCTACTACTATTTTCCACTACATTTACTACTGTATTTCTGCAACTATTTTGCACTATCTGTTGCCTAACCATTTCTAATACTATTTCCCGCTACTTTTTCACTAAAATTTCTACTACTAGTTTCTTCTAAATATTTCTACTACTATCTTCTACTACTTTAACTACCATTTTGGTACAAATATTTCTACGATTATTTTCTAGTAGTGTTGCACTATCATTTCCACTACTATTTTCCGCTACATTTACTACCACTTTGGTACTAATATTCTACAAGTACTTTCTACTATTTTGCATTACCATTTTTAATACTATTTTCCACTACTTTTGCACTAATACTTTTACTACCATTTTGGAACTAATATTTCTACAATAATTTTCTAATACAGTTGCACTACCATTTCTACTACTATTATTTTCTAATACAGTTGCACTGCCATTTCTTCTACTATTTTCCACTACATTTACTACCAATTTGGTACTAATATTTCTATAAATATTTTCTACTTGTATTGCATTACCATTTCTACTACTATTTTCCACTATTTTTGTACTACCATTTCTAATACAATTTAACATTACAATTTTCTACTACTATTTTCTACTAATTTCTACTTTTACTACCACTTTGGTACTAGTATTTTGACAACTTTTCTACTACTATATAACTACTAATTCTAATACTGTTTTCTACTACTAGTTTATTTTATTAATTTTTAATTAAAATTTAATTTAGTAATGGTTTCATGTGAAATATTATTAGACGTTGCAACGCAGGCAATTTGGCAAAGTAAGTAAATATTTACCTAATTGGTCGAATTGATGCCATCACATCGCATTACGAGCGCGGAATGGAAGCGTTGTGGTATCTTCTAACCTACTATGTAGGAGCCCAAGAAGCCAAGCGCCAATGTCTCATACTCTAAAACAGCTCAAGGGCATCAACTCTTATATCTACCATATTCTAAGAGTAAGGCAGTAATTTCTGCTCTTACCTTAGCTCCAACGCTCAGTAAAAGGATTACACTCGATGATCACACAAGACAAAAAACACTAAGTAAATTTGTTTCTTAATTGAAAATGAAAACAAATAAATAGTTTCAATAGCTTTTAAATACTTAAGCTGTTTCTTTTTTTTCGGACAATCAAATGAAGAGAGACACATACTTAAGATAAATTAAATTATTCACGAAAACAAAAGCTTTTTCTTTCTTAGCGTTTATATGTCAAATTTATTTCACACCAAACAACAACAAAAAACCAAACCGAACAATTAAAAAAAAATAAAAACTAAAGTTGTTTAACAAGTTGGCATCGATTATCGATTATGTCCACGCCGAACAATAACAATTCAAATGCATTTTCTGTACAAGACAAAGCGTGAGTGAGTGCTTGGTGCATCAATCATTAACATTAGGTATATTTTCATTATGAAGTATCAGATTTTCATCATCTTCGATTGCTTTTGATTTCACTTAAATTATAGCAAGAGAACAGCAGCGGGCAGTCAAGCCAAGTCAACTCATTACATAACTTATTGTGTAAGTTATGGGAAATACGCACACAAAAACTTTAAACTTTAATCTCAAATGGTCAGCGATCAGCGCGACCACTGATCAATGCCATAAAATACTTAGTAGTCGAAAAAGCTGACAATAAAATGATCAGTTTTCAAGCGCATAATTGAGGTGTATCTTTTGCCATGATCAGTTCCTGGCTCGTGTGATTCTTGGCGTATAACGAAAAGAAAAGAAAATTGGAAAAAATCATTGATCAAAGTTATTGTTAGTTAGTTTTGAGTTAGAACTTGTTTATTTTCCCTTGAATGTGAAGTTGTTCTTCTTCCTGAAAAACAAACGCTTTTAATTATGATTATTTTTTCTTACTGGCATTGATTGATTCATTTACTTTGAAGTCTAAGACATTAGATTATTATTAAGAAAATAGCACAGTAAAAAAATGATTTATTCAATTTACAATACTATTCTAATACTATTTTTACTATACTAAAAGTGCAATTTGATCAGTGCGCAGAGGCTGATTTTCCAGAAAGCTCTTCTTAATTATTTCCAAGGGATATCTTTTCAATTTTCTTTGGCACAACAGCCTATGGAGGGCTTAAGCCAAGCTTTTCGCAACCACTTATGCTGTGCGTGTTATATTTGTACATGAATGGAATGGACCTTCAGTTTTATGCCGAATCCGAACGGCGAAGTGGTATCACACAATTAAAATCAATTCCCATTCAGATATTTATAGTTATGAGAGGTCAATATAACGCTTCTGAGAAACCCGCTCTTCACCTTAATATGTGAATAAAGTATGTCAGAGTGTTTTTTCTCCAATGGAGGACGGTGTTACCAAAGGTATTTCTAGAATATTCAATGCATTTGCTAACACAAATAAAGTATTTGCCTTCAAAAACCTGACGTCAAACATGGAGATGCCTGGCTAACTTTCTTTCGTTCTAAGCCGATGAGAATAGTTATGCAACTGATCGAGATAAGTAGTGGTTTGCAGACTGTAGTATTTGTTGATTTTCTCGAGAAGTTCTTCTGCCCCTAAAACCCACTGTGTGTTTTGACGTCTGTTTATCTAGGATTTCAAATTCATAATCAGCGACCTCAAAAACATTCATATACCGACTTTCATTGGTATATACTTCTGAAGTTTTGCACTGAGTGGTCCGCCATTGCTTATCAGTCATTTTGTTTATCTCAAAATGGATGTCATATTCATAATCAGGGACTTCCACAGCCCCCATATAGCGACTCTCGTGGGTATATGTATACTTATGAAGTTTTACCATACACTGAGTGTGGTCCGCCATTTGGAATGAGCCATTTTCTTTTTATTAAAATTGATTTCATATTCATGATCCGGGACCTCCAAAACCTCCATGTACCAGCTTTCGTGTTAGTAAAAGAAGTTTTATATGAGAGCTTATGAAGTAAATGTGAGAGCTTATACGGAAAAGACTCAAACGCGGATCATAAATTAAACTTAGTCACGGATTCAAGGGATAAATAATCAACGGAGCGGTAGAGGGATTATAAGCCCTCCTATTTCTCGTCTAGTAATAATATGCAGTATGATACTCTTCTCAATCAATCGAGAGTAGATTTGAAACAACTATCGACAGCTTACTTTCAGAAAACTCTCTCTCTCTCTGTCTCTTCCTCTTCGATTCAAGGGTGACTTTATAAGCCCTAGCCGATGTACATTGGGCCTGCAACCCTGATTTGGCAGATAAAAACTAAATTTTAAACTCGATAAAATAGTTTGTGTCATTATGTTTTATACACCGTAAAGTAGTTGAAGCATAATTTATAAGATATTTCGTTGATTAGTGCCATTTTGGTTTTCTCAAAATGAATTTCATAAGTATTCATAATCAGGGACCTCCTACACCTCCCTGAACCGGCTTTCATGTTAATGTATAAAGTTTGTTAATAAGTGGTCCATTATGGATTTGCCATTTTGTGGATTTCATATTCGTAATCAGCAACCTAAAAAACCTTCATATACCGTTTTGGTGGAAATATACCATACATATGAAGTTTGACTAATTTTCATCACTCAGAAACTACAGGTATTTGTAAACAAATGTCTTCGCATAATATTCAGGATGTTCTGGCCGAATACCATCAGGAACGAAGAACTCTGGCGATTGACGGAGCAGGACCCCATTGCTAAGCAAATAAGATTTCGTAAATGGCGGTGGATAGGTCACACACTGCGAAAGCCGTCCGAAAGTATCAGCAGAACTGCGTTAGACTGGAGCCGTCAAGGTCACGCGCAACACCTGGAAAGAATAGCTAACAATAGAATAAGATGGCACTTTTTCGTTGAAGTACTATGTTCCCAAGTGTAATAAAAAAAGGAAGAAAAAAAAATTAAGTTTGGCACTAAGTGATCCGCCATTTTAAATCCGTCATTTAGTTTTGCTAGAATTAAACAATATCTTCAACTCTTTCCCGGCTTTTCTGTAAAATCAACCACTGTGCAGTGGCTTGAATATTCTGCAATGGGTTCATATTTGACTTGAGCTCTTGCTAGGTCAGTGGAAGTGACCAAATGCAGCTTCATAGTGTCTATTAACATGTTCAACGATCTTGTTAGAAAATTTCTGGAAATTAACTTCGTCGATGGGTTATTGCGGCCCTGAAATCGTTAGAGAAAAGAGGGGAACGAAAAATTTTTCTGGAATCAAGGTTAATGACCTAAATATTTGCCTGCTATAGGAAAGATGGAAGCTGAAATCTGCTCTGGTTCTACCTTCAATTTCTAGACAGAAGTCCTCAGTTGGTATATACTTAATTGAATGGAAATCATAATATTTATACTTATACTTAATCAAAAACGAATACAGTGATCCCCACTTAATAGAGGCACAAGTGTTGCGCAATTCTGATTAAGAGCTTTTCAAAGTAGTGCTTTTTTTCATCAACACTAACCCAGGGACTACTACTGCATGTGGGCACATAAAAATATTTATAAACAATAAAAAAGTAAACAAACACTTGCAACATTCGAGTATGCTCACATAAAACAAAAATGTAATAAAAATGCCGTCATACATTCCACCACTTCCATTTGAAGCCCTTCCAAGCCAATAAAAAAAGTAGTTAAGCTAGAAGCAACCATGAATTAAAATGCACTACAATGTGTCAACAAAAAGTAGTCAAAAGTTACAAACGCATTCACTGCGAATGACATTTTTGACCTGACATTTGAGTTGTCATTAAAATGGCATAAAAATTGTCAAGTTTAATTCTTAAACGGTAATAGTCAAAGTAAAAGTAAATTATATACACAATTAAACGAAAAACAATATTGTATAAAAATGTATAATAAAAAATTAAAAAAGTTATACCAACAAAAAAAAAAAATAAAAAAAAAAAACAAATATACGGAAATAAAATATGACCTAATTATTTGTTTACAATCTATGGCATGTGTTAAATATTTGTATCTATTTATCTACATCGATGCCATTACCTAAAATCTCACTACATACCATATAATAGATGCATGCGTTTTGCATTCATCATCAACACCCAGGCGCTCAACACCCAGGCGCTCAGCACCCAGCGCCCAGCATCCAACACCAACCATTTGAAGTTACTGTGCTGCTCTGCAGTACATCGATCAAATCGTCAAGCATCATCTTTATCTGGGTACTGGCCCAATAACAGCGACTCATCTCAGCTCATCATCAACTGCAAAACTAGCAGCATTATTTTCTTCCTCATCATCAGCCCCAGCCCCAGCGCCAGCCCCATTTCAACACATCATCATCATCATATTTTACTCTTTTCGTTGTTGCAAGCGTAATTCATAATCCAATAAAGATTGTTGTGATTTGTAAAGCGATAAAGACAACAAGTTGTTGTTGTTGTTGTTGTTGTTGTTGTTGTTTCGTGTAGATTGTTTGTTGCTTCTACTAAAGGCTCGTAATAATTAAAGACCCATCTGTCATTTGTAGTTAACAAATGAAAAGGCATTTAAGTATTTATGGTGAGTTCTCTTTCTTGCGGCAAATTGTGCATAAAGTGAATAAAAATTACTTAATAGAAACAAAAAACCAAAAGCTAAGCAGCAGCAGTTCCTCTTTTATACGATGATTAGTAAAATGCATGCAAGGGTTAAACAAAAACAAAATAAATTGCAATAAAATTCAACTGCGTTGACATTTTCTATGTGGAGAGGATTCTATTCTCGCTCAGTGGAAATCAACAAATCGGATCCAAGGGATAAACACTGGGGGAGCCTGAAAATTGAGAGTACAGTGTTGTTAACTCTCATCAGGTAGAAAAAATGAACTGTGATTGGTCAGGTGAGAGCAATGCCTGAATTATTCTCTCATTGCCGCTCTGGAATGCAATGAATTTGTGGTAAATGAATGAATTTAAGAGCTGATATGGAAAAGACTCAGACACGGAGGGGAGGGAAAAAGTATAAGCCCGCTCCTTTCTGTTTCCCGTCTAGCAAGAATATGCAGCATGAGACTCTTCTTAATCAATCGAGACAACTATCGACAGTTTACTTTCAAAAGACTCTCTCTGCCTCTTCCTCTTCGATGTAGCCGACGTACATTGGGCCACCAACCCTGATTTGGTAGACAAAAATCAAGATTTTAAACTAGTTTGTGTCATTATATTTTAGACACCATAGGTAAAGTAGTTGAAGCATAATTTACCAGATATTTTGATGATTTTAAATAATTTTTCCAGGCACGATTATTAGTAAATAGTAGGTTTAAAAGATTTTTCTATAGCTTATTGATAAGTACGAATGAGCTCTCATCTATACACACCGACATTGTATTGGCATAAGCATCTCCTGTACCGAAATATGTTGCTCTTTTGTTCATTTGAGAGCGAAACAATAAAAATACATCAGTCTGGCAACGCATTGGCAACCCTTAATTGGGTCTGCCGTTTTCATAAACGTAAGTCTGATATTATAAAGTATTAAAATTAGTTTATTCCAATTATTATAAAAAAAAAAACAACAGTTGTATCAAGAAGCACTATTTATGTACAGGGTGCGCCATTTGTTACGTCGGTATGTGAATGTTGAATAACTTTAAAAAGAAACAACCGATTTCCATATAAGTATGAGGTATCTTTATTTAAATGGTACTGTACAATTTATTTGGACTAGTTTTTGAATACAACATTAAGCAAGTGGCCGGCACAAATGTTTGCCTTGAGCTCGTCAATGGACTGAGGCTTGCTGGCGTACACTTTTCTTTTCAAATAACCCCACAAACAAAAGTCCGAAGGTGGTCCAATCTGGAGATCTGGGTAGCCAGTCAATGTTGCCATTTTTCGGTGTTAACCATTCGAGCGACTGTTTGGCCGTATTCCAAGCGACCTGGACGGTCTTTCTTCAATATTCTTTGCGTCAATTGCACTTTATATGGAAACAAAAGCAAATAATCCTTCAAATTGCATCGCAAGGTAGTTCCACTGACGCCAAAAATGCTGAGCGCGGTGACGATTCGGCACATATGGGTCTCGGCAAACACTATCTCTTACCGCTTCAACCAGTTCATTGGAACGTCTTGAGCTTTGATGAACGACTTTTCGACGATCTCGCAATGTTCAGTGCTCAACAAAATTCGACACCAAACGACGAATAGTGTTGCCAGACGGTGCTTGTTGGCCACGATATTTTCGACGATATGCACATTGAGTTAACACAACTGAACGACTATTTTCAATGTACAGCTTAACTATTTCGGCGGATTGTATCGGTGTGAAGCGATTCAAGGTTAAAATTGTACTGAATTGAGTTTTCAAAAACATGTTTATTCAAGTCAATCTGTTGATACTCCATTTTTACATACCGACATAAAAGAATTGCGTATTTGAAATGTTGTATTTGAGAATGTTTGTATATCCCGCTGGCCCAGTGAGCGGTGCCCTCTCTCTCTCCCCCTCTCCTTCCTCCTTTTGCCTCCTTTCACCCCTTGCTCGAATTTCAATTGAAATTAAGTAAGTAGAAACTTCTACCTTAGCTTCGTTAACACCCTGAAAATCATTCTGAATTATTTTAGTTAAACTTTAGCCATTCTATATGGTTTAGAAATATATAATATATAGGTTTTCTTAAACTTTAACATTAAAAAGCTTTTCCTTTCTTGCAATTGCAAACTGTTTTAAACATGAAAACAAATTTGCAATTTAAGTACCATAAAGTAAAATACAATGCAAATGTTCGACTCAGTACTTCAACTTTTTAAAGTCAATGAAGTGTTAGCTAAATAATATTATTTTTATGCGGTGATTTAAGCCGTTCTTTTACCCCTACCCTTCTTACACTTACCCCTGCCCCTCTTTCCCCTCTCATATGTACATATGTATTTTATTGTTAAAATAGCATCCACTAATTCCTTAAATCTAAAACTAAAATTTCCCTCACACTTGCAACAAACTTTTTGCATAATTCGATTTTGTGCATTTGTTGGTTATTGCCTAAAACATAAACACAACCGCAAAACAAATAAATTTTAATGATAAAAAGTATCAACAACACTATTTGCAACAATTCCCATAAAAATTTTAATGAATATTTGTAGAAACTTTTTAGAAATCGCATGCAAGAGATTGGTATCCCCAAAAACCAGAAACACATATGTAAAATATGTAGCATGAAATATATATTATACCATATAGTATATGTGTCAGTCAGTCATAGTCACCACTCATAAAATTCAATTGAAAATAAATTTTAATAAATTCAAAATCGATTTGGATTTTCTTATTTTTTATATTCCACAAAATTTTTATTATTATGTCTTGCAAAAGGGGGGCGGAAAATGTGCGCAACAAAAATTTGCGGTTGTTAGCTACTGTCAAATGTGTGGTCAGATTTCAGTTAGAAGCCACAGAAATTTGACACTCCTCAGTTTTGACTTTTGACTCCTACTTCATACATACATACATACTTTACCACTATATTTATGCATATGATTATTATTAAATTTTTTTATTGTTATTATGTTGTGAGCCAGTCTGGCCCCCCTCCTTCCTCGTTTACTTATTACATATTTTAAAATTCCCTTTTGTTTTTGTTTATTTTTTTTCACAACCCGACCGACCACAGTTGTCACTAAAATGATTTATAAATATATTTTTTTTTTTTCAAAATAATCGCTCAGCTTGAATAGCGCTAACTCGATACTTAAGTTAACTACTTAATCATAGTCATTTTTCGATAGAAAATTAATTTTTTTCATTAATTAATAGACTTTCAATTTAATAAGCGTCAATTTGTCCGAACACCTCATTTAAATTCATATTAATAATACAAATTTGAAGCGTGCTTGTTTTTTTTTTTTTTTTGTATTTAATTTGATAAATTATATTGGAAATTGCCATGGATCTTCTTCTTCAAATCAGAGTAATTTATTTTAAGCCAATTTTTCAGCTGCTTGGCGGTACATTTTCATTTGATATTTATTTTTAAGTACGAGTATTTTGGGTGATGATAAATGAGTTTAGGAAAAAATGTAGAAATTGCTTTCCATACACGCATATCCGTTACCTTAATGCAGAAAGGCCCTAACTAAAATTTTATTTTCCAATATCGGGTTGTCGGCAAGATTCTGGTTAAATTGACTATGGTCCATGAAAATTTGCAAACAATATGATTTTGAAAAGGAAAAAAAAACGTTAGTTAAGGCCTTTCTACATTATGGTAACGATATGTAACTAGTTACTCATAAATGAAATTTGGCTGTAATTTTGTAGCTGTAATGAAAGAGCCGAAGTAGTAGTCCAGAAGAAGATCAATGAGATCGATAAGATTGGGCGCATTTCTAAGAAGCAAAATTCCGCAACTGTTGCGTGAATGGTGTTGATTTTTAGGGATATTACAGTGTTGCAGCTTCAATGTAAGTGTCAAGCATGGAGCACATGAGCAGACATTGAGAGCGACGAGAACTTAATTGTAAGCGACACGTTAAGGATCTCATACGTTCATATGAATAGCAAAACCGACCCTCACGACGGCTTATTATTCTGTAGATTTTCTGACAACGACGAGGAAACTTTTTTTTTTTTTTTTACTTTTTAATGGCACAACAACCCATGGAGGCCCTAGGCCGAGCTTTTCACATCCACTCATGTTGTGCGTGTTATATTTGTACATGAATGGTAGGGACCTACAGTTTAATGCCGAATCCGAACGGCGACGTGAAAAGCTTTTCATAGCAATTTTTACTCTTGTAGGTTTGCCATTGCCTGCCAAGAGGTGGTGCCGTGTAGAAAAATTATCTTTTCTACTTTTCGATTTTGCCTGTGCCGAGATTCGAACCCCGGACACTCTGGGTAGCAGTCCAACACACTACCACTACACAACAGCGACGAGGAAACAGCAGAGAACATTCTGTGCCACTGCGACAAGCTTGCAAGGCTTAGACTTCGTCAACTAACTATTACACACCCAACTACGGTTGAAGTGGGCAATATATATAATTCCCAGCGATGTCAGCATTTTTAAATGCTACAAGCCTAGAAAGTTTATCTTAGGATATTTAATGGGCCCTTCACAACAGGCCTTTTTAGGCTGCAGTGCTCAGCCACTGTTTCAATCTAATCTAATCTATCACTAGCAATGCTTAACCATTCTTCTTAATAAAGAGAACAAAAGTCCATTTAATCTTTTTTGCATGATTGCATTTTTGGTGGTCAAATAAAGAAAGCTCTTGCATTACAAGGTTAACGTAAATGGTATTGGGTCATAAAAGAAGTATCAGCGATCTGTCATGTGATTGATGTTTAGTGCCTCCGCTATCTGCTGACAGCTTGCGTGACGATCTTGCTCCATCCGGTTGCAAAATCTCATCGACTTTTTCAGTGACTTTTAGTGCATCCGAAACGGAATGGAGCAAACCACTCCTGGGTGATCCAGCGTTCACTCACAGCCTTTTCATGAATTTTTCGGCGTGTTTTCTCAGCGGTTTTATCTTTTCTATAGTCTTTAGTAATAAAGCATCACATAGCTGAACTAATTCTTCAGATATTTCACTCATTTTCAAATCAATGTAACTTTTTACACTAGCCACAATGTACACAAATGTCTTCAAATAAAATGTAGCCTAAAATGTTACTTTTCAGATGTGTGTTCGTTTCACATAATCGGAGTAGTGTTGCCAGGTACCAATACCAAAAAACAGCAGATACTTTTTATATGACCCAATATTAATAAATTTTTCTCTTTATGAAATGTGTAAGTAATAATAGAAATTACTCATTTTTCTTTTAGAAATTGGTTCTTTCTGTATAGAATTTCATAATTCTGATTCAGTTGAGATTGTCATGAAGATTGAAGGACATATGTGTAACGTATCGGGGTTTGATAAGACCCATCAATGGCATTCGCAGTACAGCTGAGCACTTTTTGTCTGGTTTTAAACTTTTTATGAAATATACCAATAATAAATTAGAGATTTTTTAAGCTCGTTAGTGTTTACACATTTTAAAAGAATTTCCTTTTATAAACTTTTTTTGTATGATTTTTATTTTGGTTTTAGTTGTGAAAATAATTTTTCATCAATATTTTTTATTTCCAGCAAATTCTTTCAATTCAACTTCTTGGGGCTTACGCTGGGATATGTAGCTCTATTTTGTTTTTGTTGTTGTTGTAATGACATATAATAATAGAAGATATAATTGTTTGTAATCTTTCATTATTTTTTTTCGGTTTTGCTTTCTGTTTTTTTTTTTTTTTTGTTTTGTTTTTGTTGCTTTTTTTCGTCAATACGATTACAAACACTTTTAATTAAGAATTCTTGTTAACATTATTTTTTCTATCTTTATTTTTTCTCTCTCTCTCTGTTTATTTTGATGCAATAATGAAATTTTCGTAATTTAATTATAAAATGTGGTGCTACGTAAATTCTTGTTCTTGTTCTTGTTCTATGTACGAGTATGTGCCTACAGTATTATGTAGATTGATTGTTGTAATCGTTGCTGAAGCTCAAGATTGAGCCAGAAAAGCTTAAGAATTTAAAGTATTTTCTGGGGAAAAAAAGATGAGTTTGTTAAAGTAAAACTACATTCAAGAGAATTACATACATACATACTTAAATATTTCAAGACTAATCTATTTCAAAATAATGAAATTTACGAATCAATTAATATTAGTTAGAAAGCTAAAAAGAGAAGAATACTACGGAATTTTCTATGTCACTGATCTCTATTGCCTTCGATATCGGCTAGAACTGCTAAGAAAGAAATATTTTCTAGAGTATATACGTTAACTTTAGGGTTGCCAACGGTCCCGGATTTAGCAAGAGGTCCCAGAATTGCAGTAATTTTTATGAGTTAGTCCCGAACAATGACCGACACCACCAGCTCAGTGAAAATAAGGACAGATCTCTTCGCGCCATTTGATACCAAAAAAGGTTTCAGACAAGGTCACTGACTCCACATCGTGCGACTTCTTTAACCTTATGCTGGAGAAAATAATTCGAACTGCGAATATCGACATCTCTGGCACTATTTTCTACAAGAGTTTCATGCTGCTAGCATACGCTGATGATATTGACATCATTGGCAAAAACGCTCGAGCAGTCAGTGCAGCATTTTCCAACCTGGAAAGGGAGTCTCGTCACGTGGGCCTAGTGGTGAACGAGGATAAAACGACATACCATGTGTCAACAAACAAAGAGTCACGGCGTCTTGGACAAAATGTCACTGTTGACAATTATACTTTTGAAGTTGTCAAGGATTTCATATATCTAGGATCCAGCATAAACACCAACAATAATGTCAGCCTTGAGATCAAGTGGAGATAAACTCTTGCCAACAGGTGTTACTATGGGCTCAGTAGGCAATTGAAGAAGCATAGCCCTCTCTCCACCGATGAAAATAACGCTCCCTAAGTCCCTCATCCTAATATATGACTCCAACACGTGGACGTTGACCATCAATGATGAGAGGCTGTTGGGAGCGTTCGAGAGGAAGGTACTCCGTAAGATCTACGGTCCAATATACGTGGACGATGTGTAGCGATAAGTTGGAACGATGAGCAGTATGAGTTCTACATCGACACTGACATAGTCAAGCGTATAAAAATCCAGCGGCTTCGATGGCTGGGTCATATTGAGCGAATGGAAGAAAGCGCTCCGGCTAGAATGGTGTTTTATTCGAACCATGGGGGAGGAACACGCAGAAGAGAATGTCCTAGTCTCCGTTGGAAAGATTAGGTGCAGGGCAATCTGACTGCACTTGGCCTTATCAACTGGCGCATAGCAGAAGTGGCTGGCGAAGCTTTATAGAGGCGGCGAAGCTTTATAGAGGCGGCGAAGCTTTATAGAGGCGGCGAAGCTTTATAGAGGCGGCCAAGACCGATCATCAGTTGTAGCGCCAGCTAAGTAAGTAAGTAAGAGTCCCGGTAGTATACTTAGTCAAGGTAGTATACTTAGTTCTCAACAGTGGCTGATGTAGTAGTTGGGTATGGCAGGAGCTGGTGACGCTAAATTCAAAAAATTAAGAACAAAATATGAACCAATCTAAAAATCAGATTGATAGTCTGAGTCGAGAAGCAAATCAAAAACCAAAACGATATTCAAATCAAAGATTAGACAAACACAGACTAAAAATCAGATTAAAGCACAGGAAAAATCATACCAAAAGAGGCAGATACTCCGTAAGATCGACGGTCCAGTATACGTGGACGACGTGTATCGAAATACAAACCAATCCAATGCAGTCTGAGCCGAGAAGCAAATCAAAAACCAAAACGATATTCAAAACGAAAATCAAATAAAACTCAGAGTAAATATCAGATTAAAGCAGAGAAAAATCATAGCAAAAGAAAGTAGACGTAGACCAACATAAAGTCCCAATCTCGTATTAAATTTAGACCAATAACAGATCAAATTTAAACTCAAATTCAAAATCATATCAAAATTCAGACCAACTTTCGGCCTACCCAAAAATCACACCAAATCGAAATGTAGCTTCAAAATCAGACAGCCGAACAGCAGATTAAAAAAAGAAGCAAACATTTAAACTGATATTCAGATCATAAGGGAAGCCGATTCACACTTAAATTGAAACAAAAAATTTCATCAAGAAGTCAAACCAAAAATTAGATTAAAAGTCAATCCAAACAAAAGGACCAAAAATCGAACATAAATGTGTAATTTCAAACACAACTTAGAGGCAATTTATCAGTTTGAAAGTCATACAAAATTCAGATGAAAAATCGAAATGGTAATGGCAGTTGTAGAAATATTTCAAGACGCTTTTGACATTGACAATTTTGGGAATCACACAGATTTTCAATATGTATTTAAATTACAAAAATGCCCCACATATTTTGTATCAGTACACTGCCAAAAATCTAAGTCTTCAAGTTGGTAACACTAGTTAACACCTACGTACTTCAATAGAACTACATGTCCACATAAATCCATTAGTATAACCGTAGCCCTAAAAAAAACTTATAAACAACACAACACTGATTTAAAATCAAGAACAGAGCGCTCAAGCGCATCACGTTAAGTTCATTAATTTTAAGCTCTTCTGGCAATTTAAGTAAAGTATAGTAAATTAAAATTTACACAAATTTACTAAAGGAAATAGACTATTTGCCTGTCTATTTCAAAGCTGGGCCCGGGAAGTTTCTAAAGGAAGTGGGGGGGGAGGGGGGGGGAGAAAGAAACAAAATACCCAGAACAAAACTACTTAAAAAAACTACAAAATATTGAAAGAACCTTATTCTTGAACACATAATATCAACTCCCCTTTAAAAAAAAACAAAAAAAAAAAAACTGATGTAATTGTTATACTTTTGGCGGGTTTTCTAATTAATTTTACACGCTTTGTTTAATTTTACAGTAAATAAAAAAAAAAAATTTGAAAAAAAAACAGATATACTCGTAATGTAGTTACTAAATTGCTTGTAATCGTAAAAGCAAACTATTTAAAGTAACTCGTTAAGTAAAAACACGAAACAATTGAAATAAATGTACGACACGTTTCTACTTTTCAATGAGCTGGTGTTTTAGAATTACGGAAAAACAGAAAAAAACCAAAAAAAACTGAAATTTAAACAGAATTTTGAAGTCGCACGAAGAGAAAGAACCATTCTTCATAATAAATATACTAATAATATATGAAAAATATTTCATTTATTGTTCTGGCGCTTTATGCGAATATATTTTGTTATTTTTCCCCCTTTGTTTATATTTTAGTTTATGTTGTAGTTTTTTTGTTTTTCCTATTTTTTTTTTTAATAAATTTTAGTGTTAATGGAGATAACGTGCGCTTGGTGTTTTCTGTTTAATATTCAAAAGTCATAGAGACGCACTTTTCAGTTTCACTACGTACAATATCGCGCTACCTTAATTTGCTAAAGAGCTAACATAAAATTATTCAAAATCGAGCTTTTCATGGATTACGTGAACTTTTGTATTTGTGGAGCAATGCACCGAAAAATTAATGTCTATTTTCTTTTACTTTAAATGGGAATTGTCAAAAATAATAAATACTGAGATTATTTAAGTCTCAAAGAGATTTTTTCTTTTCGTGAAAATTTTTTTAATAATATGTGTTAGGGCTTTAGCAAATTAAGTTAGCGATATTTACTTCGTTTTTCTTTAACTTTAAAATGGAATTGTCAAAAATATTAATGCTGAGATTATTTAAGTCTCAAAGAGATTTTTTCTCTTCGTGACAATTTTTTGAAAAATGCGCATTAGGGCTTTATTAAATTAAAGTAGCGATATTTACTTCTGTTTTCTTTTACTTTAAATGGGAATTGTCAAAAATAATAAATACTGAGATTATTTAATTCTCAAAGAGATTTTTTCTTTTCGTGAACATTTTTTTCAAAAATGCCCGTTAGGGCTTTAGCAAATTAAGGTACTTTAAATGGGAATTGTCAAAAATAATAAATACTGAGATTATTTAAGTCTCAAAGAGATTTTTTCTTTTAGTGAACATTTTTTTCAAAAATGCCCGTTAGGGCTTTAGCACATTAAGGTAGCGATATGTACTTCGTTTTTCTTTAACTTTAAAATGGAATTGTCAAAAATATTAATGCTGAGATTATTTAAGTCTCAAAGAGATTTTTTCTCTTCGTGACAATTTTTTGAAAAATGCGCATTAGGGCTTTATTAAATTAAAGTAGCGATATTTACTTCTGTTTTCTTTTACTTTAAATGGGAATTGTCAAAAATAATAAATACTGAGATTATTTAATTCTCAAAGAGATTTTTTCTTTTCGTGAACATTTTTTTCAAAAATGCCCGTTAGGGCTTTAGCAAATTAAGGCAGCGATATGTACTTCGTTTTTCTTTAACTTTAAAATGGAATTGTCATAAATATTAATACTGAGATTATTTAAGTCTCAAAGAGATTTTTTCTTTTCGTGAACATTTTTTTCAAAAATGCGCGTTAGGGCTTTATTAAATTAAGGTACCAATCTGTACTTATTTTTGCTTTTACTTTAAATGGGAATTGTCAAAAATAATAAATACTAAGATTATTTAAGTCTCAAAGAGATTTTTTCTTTTCGGGTACATTTTTTAATAATGCGCATTAGGGCTTTAGCAAATTAAGGTAGCGATATGTACTTCGTTTTTCTTTAACTTTAAAATGGAATTGTCATAAATATTAATACTGAGATTATTTAAGTCTCTTTTTGTTTCTAGTCGTAAGAACTTATTTTTCAAATGGTTGTTAGGACTTTAGAAAATTAAGTTACCGATCTGTACTTCTTTTTTCTTTTACTTTAAATGGGAATTATGAAAAATATTAATACTGAGATTATTTAAGTCTCAAAGAGATTTTCTCTACTCTTAAAATTTTTTTTAAAAATGCTTATTAGGTCTATAGCGAATTAAGATAGCGATATGTACTTGCAAGCATACATATGTATGTACAGAATTAAAATCAAAAAGTAAACATAAATATAAATCTAAAAATAAGGGGCATTTCTGCGTGACATTGTCATGAACATGAAAAAGAAAAAAAATACCGAAACAAAAATTGGAAATAAAATTTCACATGGTTTTTAGTCATGCGTAGTTTTGTAAATTTATTAAAAACTTAAAATGAAAAACAAAATCAAAAAATTAATACCTAAATATTCAACTACTAAAGAACATCTCAACCCATTTTGAGCAACTAGAATAAAATGGAAATTCAGCAGAAAAACAGTTGATAACTTTACCCAAAAGTACGAGTAAATAATCAGTAAATCAGCTGCTAACTACGGTACTTACTTACTTAGCTGGCACTAAAACCGATGATCGGTCTTGGCCGCCTCCGGTACTCGCAAAAACTACTGGAATTCCGAGACCTCCCGCTATATCCCGGACAGTTGGCAACCCTAGTGTTAACGTATATACTCTAGAAACTATTTCTTTCTTAATTTAATGTTTCAACATATGCTGGCCTTAAAACTAAATTTACAGAGCTCTAAAATGATTAGTGGTCTCGCCTTGCTCAAAGGTCAGATTAACCGGCATGGTTTATTGGAAGCTACGAGAAGTTTGGAAAATCAACAAAAAATAGTAAATGTAATTCCTTCTCATTGATTTTAATTTTTAATAACTTCTATGTACAATAATCCTTTAATAGTTTTTGATACCAGAGAACCCTAATTGCCCAACTATTTTACGTATGAGTATTTATGGCTTTTTGCACGCTGTGTCACCTTATTTCCTGGGGGTAAGCCAAAAACTTATACACCCTCTTTTTTTGTTTTTTCTTATGTTCCGTTTATTCCACTTGGGGACATAGAGCTTCAGCAAAACATTTCCATTTTATTCTATTTGCTGTTGTTCCTTTTACAACGTTCCACGTCTCTCCGCTTGCTCGTAGATCATTGCAATTAGATCGTTGCGAGGGCTTCTAGGCCGTCTATGACCTTGAGGGTTCCAAACTAGTGTAGTTCGGCAAATGCTATCTATCGTGTGACTTTGGTAGGGTGTGGCCATTTCCAACCCCATTTTCCGAGTCTTATTTGTTTGTGAATATGTTCCTGCTACGTCAACCGGCCAACCTCCATATTGCTGTATTGCTTATTGTGTAATTTTAATTATGATGCGGAGGTATTGGTTTACGAACACTTGTAGTTTAATCGTGAGGCAATTTGTAACCAGCCATGTTTCGCTGCCATACAGCAGTTAACACCCTCTACACCTTCATTCGGTTCGACTCTTTCATATCGTTTATTTACCTCGAACCGGTTTTTATCATTTTCAATTCCCAGTAAATTATTTAAGTTAGGTTAGGTTTGCGAAAGCTCTTGCGTTTGAGTAATATAAGTACCTATATATCAGCACTTCCACACAGAGACAACTACGTGCGTTGTGATTGCTTCTAAAACTGCTAGAAGAAGACATATTTCGCTATCCATGGGGTCGGCATTTAATTCAACATCGCTATGTCCAGAAATCCTCGTACAAAGAGACCTTATGATGCTCAAAGTCCACAAGTGAAGCCCGTCATTTCGTTACAATCTTCGAGTTAAAAATCTTAGGTTCTATCGATTTCAATGCTGCTTTACTGTGAGCATAAAAAGTGATATGCTAAGAAACGTACTGCTTCTTTAATTTTATAGATCTCCGCTTGAAAGACACTGCAGGTGTTATTAACCCGATACTTTCGAGTAGTTACAAGCCGCTGTTTCTCCTCACCCAATCTTTGACTTGTCAGAGTATTATGTAATTCCCGAATTACCTGTTACAGAGACAAAGTCCCAGTCTTGCCTGGTTGGATAAAGAGTTAAAAATTCGAATCATAAAATTAAGGAGTAATTCTTGTAGTCCATTTAGTCAATTTAGTTATTTAAGTCAGCTATGCTCCCCATAAGACCCCTCTGTTTGATCTCACCGAATATTTTTACAGTCCCCATAGTTGGTTTATTTTCACACATTAGACTCCCGTAATCTGAGACCACCCTAGGCAGTACAGCCCTAAAGAAATCTTTGTAGCGATAAGAGGTGAAATATTATACTTAGACCTTCCTGAGGGGCGCTATTTGCAGCTCGTGAGATTTCCTCTTCTCTCAGATTACATTAATGGATTATTTGGGAGCAGAATATAAAACTATAATAATTTGGGGTTAGTGGTCGCTGTGGCGTAGTGGTTCGAATCTCGACACAAGCAAATTCAAAAAGTAGAGAAAATAATTTTGGTACACGGCAACCACCTCTTGGCAGGCAATGGCAAACCTACAAGAGTAAAAATTGTCCATGAAAAGCTTTTCACTTCGCCGTTCGGATTCGGCATTAAACTGTAGGTCCCTTCCATTCATGTACAAATATAACACGCACAACATGAGTGGATGCGAAAAGCTCGGCCTAGGTCCTCCATGGGCTGTTGTGCCATTAAAAGTAAAGTAAAGTACAAAATTTGGGGTAAAAATGCTCGAATTCCCTCATATAGTGGGACAAAACGTTTCAATTCGCTTCCTCAAATTTGCAATGAGGAGTTTTATCGTATATTGGGGGTCTAAGGCAGGGATGGGCAAAGAGAATAGTGAAATTCTCTCTTTCAATGTATTGCATATGTAATGCTCAAATCCCGTTAAGTTCGCATGCGAGGAACTTTCCTACAATGGTCTAAAGGAAACGAATTTATATATGCATTCCTCACGGCAGATCATTTAAGAATATGTGATAAGTACCTATAAAAATTTTTAGTAGACCGGCTAGACTCGTCGATCGACTGAAATTTCTGGAGTTCATTCTGGTTCATTATTGTAAAATTTAATTTTATATAAAAATCTAATAAAAATAATAACTCACTTTAAATTTCAGCTTGATTCCTTGCGTTTAGTTACCAGAAAGCATTTAACGCTTTAATTTTAATCACATACAAAAGTATGTAGTTTTCGAAAATCCACTTGGGATAAGTAAAAAAAATAAAAATAACGAAAAAAAATTTCAATAACCACAATTTCTGCACAATAACTTGGAAATGTCAAGACTATTTTTGGATGGTGTTTTCGGGTGTGCATGGAATTTTGCACTATATCATCAGATTTGCATCAGATTTTTTATCACGATAATATATCTTTAAAATTTCTGTTATAAAAAGTGTTTTCTATTTGTGGCAGGTACCTTTAACTGTTTTTTTTTTTACAAAACACACTTTTATTATGTGATGTCTTTTTTAATGTTTTTTTTTTTTTAAGTAGGTAAATTGTGCTTCTATTTTGAATGAATGAATGCAGTCAAAATTTCATTTCAGATCACTTACTTTTTTTTTCTCTTATTATTTCTAATTGAATTGACTTCACAATTTAATTTACAAAAGCGTAAAAAAAATGTTCTACTTAGCTCAAAAATATTTATATATTTTTCACAGTGTATAAAAAAGTGTCCATGTAATATCTTCAATTCAATTTCAGTTAACACATAAAATTGTTTATAGAAAACTATAAATGTTGCACTTCACTTAGTTCAAAGTTCAGTTAGTGGGTTAAAATTTCCGTGCAATATCTCTAAAACCATACATAAAAAAGAATAACTATTTGATTGTTTGTTGTAAATATTTTCATGAACAAAATTCCAGTTACTAGTTAATTATTATTCAGCACAAAATCTCCGAAACCGCAAACACTTTTTTCTCACGAATATTACGTTAAAAAATTCCGGTTACACGTTCCCAGTTCTGGTTACACGTTGAAATTTCTTTCAAATATTTAAAAAAAAAATTGTGTAAAGTCAATATTTCCATGTAGTAACTCCAAAAGTGATGACAGATTTCATTCGCCTGCATTCACTTTGTCCACGCTGTAAAAGTTTCAATTTCAATTTCCTGTTTTTAATTGAACATCGTTTGAGTCATGAGCATCAGCATTTCAAATTTCGCCACATACAAAATTTCATTGTGATAACTCTAAAATCCCAAACGAAGGACATCGGTTATTTTTTGTTTCTTCTTTTTTTGTTTTTATTTTTGTTTTTGTTTTCAAATAAATACGTTTTTAAATAAAAGTAAACACCACTTCTGTGGGCTTCATATACCACTACAACAACAAGAATCCGTTTTAAATACACACCCGTAGTAAAGGAAACGACAAAAGAAATGATGATTTCCTTCACTTCGTTCTTGCAGTTGGTATTGCGAAAGATTTGCAAGAATGCCTTGAAAAGCTCGTCTTAACCGCGTCGTACGCAAATCAAAACTGAAATTGCGGGAAAAGCGTTTTGGGAATTGAAGCACCATCACCACAGCAAGCAGCACAAACCCAACAGCACCAACACAGCATAGCACAAGCAGCAGTAATAGCAGCAACAACATATTGTACACAACGGCAACAGCAGCAAACAGAAAACGGCATCGAAAAACAAAAGTACTTACATTTTTGTATTTCTTTTTTTTTATTAGTTTTTGTCTTATTTTCTTTGCCATTGTGTATCTGGAATTTGAAATTGTACAAAAATGTATAGAGTTTTCTATGTAAACAGTTAACAGAGCCCATAACAGTCACATAACTAAACACTTAACAGAGCGCGACGGCAAAGCAAGTGTGTGTGTACATAAAAATGTTAATTGAAATGTTAGCAACATTAGCTGGAGCTGGCTGCTGTTAGAGCTGGAGAACTGCTGTTATTAGTTAGATCTGGAGAGCAAGCTGCTGCTGCTGCTGCTGTTGCTGCTGCTGCTGCTTGTCTACATGAAATATAAAAAGCAAAGTATCTGCATCGGCGTATCTTTGCAGCACATTCAAACGCTTTAGCTCTTAATGCTTCACACTCGATCGGCAAAATTCCATTTCACCTCAATGCATACGCAAAGGGTGGAAAAACTTTTCTCATTTTTTCTGGTTTTTTTTTTTTTTTTTTGTCATGAAAGTCATATTGTTTTTGATGTGAATGTGTGAAGTTAACAATTTGGGAAATGTTGCGTGCAACATTTTATTTTATCCTATTCGATGCAATTTATTTGTGATTTTTTGTGATTTTATTGCGTTTTTCTGGTATGAAAAAATTATAAAGTTTTGCGCTTGATTTGCATTCATTTCATTTAATTTCTATTTATCGTTTTTTTTCTCCTTGTTTTTTGGTCTAAAACTGAAACATTTCGATTCAAATTTCTATTGTTGTTCTTCAGTTTTAGTTTGCTGCTGCTTCTGATAACCGGCAGCAGCAGTAGTAACCATTTATTTTAGGTTCGCCTTCCCCTCCTTATTTGCTTCGGTTCTGCCTGTTATCAGTGAATTGTAAATATTACCATGCAAATAAGTAAAGTTTATAGTTTTTTTTGCTTATCTTTCAACCTCGGGAAATTACAGCATAATTATGTTTATTTATCATGATGTAATTATAAATGCTCAAGAGCATCTACGAATTATTATTTATTTTTGGTTAAACCGAAAATATTTGGGAACTGTAACCAAGGCTGATTCTGCTGAGCTCGAGCTCAGCTTTTAAGCCTTCAACTCTGCTAGTGTCGACTGGGATCTCATAATCTAGCAATTCTTCAGTTGTGACTGTGACTCCACTGCTCTTGCGCTCAGATTTCAACCGCCAATTCTGAAAAATATCGTCTCAAAAAACGGCAATCCGAACTTCAAACTTTCAACTCTGATTGCTGAGTTCGACTTTTTATTCACGGAAGAAAAAAATATATATAACAATTTCGATTTAATATTATGAAAATCTTCGCTGATTACAAACACCATTTTTCTAATCTTAAAGTAACTCAATGTATCATGTTAAGTTTACAGTTGATATTAAATAAAAACTAGAATCGATAGAAAAAAGCCTTGGGCACTCTTTTGCTCTTAGCAAAATCCCAGTAATAAAACCGATTCAATATAACAGTCCGGTTTCGGTTTTCACAAGTGTTTCGGTTTCACTCTTCAACATTCATTCGGGTTTTCGTTGCGGTTTCGTTCCGGTTACGGTTTTCAAAGAAAGAGATCAATATTGAAATAAGTTTGACAATCACCCATGAGATTAACTACAAAATAACTAGTAATCCGACGATATGGAATGCCTCTGAATCTTGGCATGTTGTGTCGCAACTGAAGAACAATCAAAATACCTGAGATCTGGCATTTATCACGATAAAAATTAGAAAGTAAACGAAGACAATGTATTTTTTACTTTTTAGGTTAGAAAGCCATCAAACAATTATGCGTAATCAGTGTAATCAGCCCAAACGCTGAAATCGGCTACAATCGCCGTCATACATACCTGGCGTCAAACTTAAATTGAATAAATTTGGAAATATAGGAAAGACTTCTTTATTGTTCGGTTAATGGCACAACAGCCCATGGAGGTCCTAGGCTGAGCTGTTCACTTATAAATATAATTATATAAATTAACGAGTGCCCTTCAGGATACTCGAAAAAATTTAAGTTACTAGCCTGCCACTGACTCGTTTAGTCACACTGTAAATAAAAGATTCTTGTTTAAAGTTATAATTTTATTACCTATTCTTGGTACTTCCCAAATTGAAGTGATTCTTAACTTAAACTTAACTTAACTCTTAAGCTTAATTTTAAGTATATAAAGGAAACTGCTGTGTTAGCAGTTCCCACGGCAGCAGCGATAGCTACGGTGTTGTGCCTATCGTAGCGGATGCGCGTGTGGATCATGTTGCACATCGCAGACGCGTTGTCAGCAGATGAATTGGCAGGTGAATGTGTAAATAGCTTAGGCGGTTGTGTTAACTTATATAACTATGATTGAGTAAAATTTTTCTCACAACCGATTTGAACCGGTTCTAGGATTTGAATCGGTTCTAGGATTTGAACCGGTTCTAGGATTTGAATCGGTTTCGTTAATTTTCAGATGACAATAACGGTTTCGGGTTCAAACAATGAGACGATTTTAAACAGTTACGGTTTCGGTTTCATTCCTTCGGTTTGAACCGGTTTCAGTGTTTCTTTGGGTTTCGATTTCTTTCTTTTTCAGATGATAATAACGGTTTCGGTTTCGAGAAATTACCGATTTTAAACGGTTACGGTTTCGGTTTCATTCCTTGGAAAACTCTTTACAAAACCCCATTGAGCAGACTTGACAAGGTCAGTAATAATGACAATTAGTATAATAATAATAGTATTTAGAAATACTAACATTATTAATGATTATATAAGAAAACATATCCCTTCATTATTTGGAATGATGAGCGATGGCAAATATTGAAAGAATTCAGAAATTTATGATTTAATGTAATTATGATTTTTAATGTAATTTTTATTGATCGTGTAAGTTTGGCTTCTGTAGAATGATAATAATATTGTCAATATTTATGATGAAAGTGATGACAATATAAATATTGTCTTTATTTAGGATCGTATAAAGGACGATATTTAAAAATATTTTGTTTCTAACATTTTCTACTAACAATTTTTCTCTAAGTGTATGTCATTTGATACTTCAATTGTTTACCCACCAAAAAGCATACATTACTTTATTGTCTTCTTCTAAACATTAAACAAACGTCATACATATGTACAAATATTATTACACCAAGCACAGCTAACTTCCTGTTTGCTTAAGTACTAGCAGCATGCTGCAGTTTTCCCACTGCAAGCAAGAACATTGTTGCTAAGTCAATAGCAACATGTGTCTTGCATACACAATTCTTGATATCTTGACAAAATGTAAATTTCAGTAATTTTATTTTTTTTTTTTGTTTATTGTGAATAACATTTTTATTTAATTGAATGAATGAAACAAATTACCCCAAAAAGTATGCTTTAAAATTTCATTAGCTACGCTATACTTTCAATTTCTATGAATTACTCATAGAAAAAAGCAATGAACACAAGAGAAAAATGTTAGTATTGATCGTGAAGAGAGATAGGGAAAATGTTTTGAATATTTTTGCTTTGGTGATATCTAAACGACCAGTGATCAAAACTGATTCCTTAAGATCGTTAGTGATCGTGACTCTAATCAAATATTTTGATCTCTAAAAGACCACTGATCAATATTCTTTGCCTAAGATCGGTAGTGATCTTGACTCTAATCAAATATTTTGATATCTGACACACCCACTGATCAATACTGTTTGCTCAATATCGTTAGTGATCTTGACTGTAATCAAATATTTTGATCTCTTAAAGACCACTGATCAATACTGTTTGCTCAATATCGTTAGTGATCTTGATTCTAATCAAATATTATGATCTCTGTAAGACCATTGATACTCTTTGCCTAAGATCGGTAGTGATCTTGACTCTATTCTAATATTTTGATCTCTGAAAGACCACTGATCAATATTGTTTGCTTAAGATCATTAGTGATCTTGACACTAACCAAATATATTGATCTCTCAAAGACCACTGATCAATACTGTTTGCTCAATATTGTTAGAGATCGTGACTCTAATCAAATATTTTGATCTCTTAAAGAACACTGATCAATACTGTTAGCTCAATATCGTTAGTGATCGTGACTGTAATCAAATACTTTGATCTCGTTAAGACTATTGATCAATACTGTTTGCCTAAGATCGTTAGTGATCTTGGCTCTAATCAAATATTTTGATCTCTTAAAGAACACTGATCAATACTGTTAGCTCAATATCGTTAGTGATCTTGACTGTAATCAAATATTTTGATCTCTGTAAGACCATCGATACTGTTTGGCTAAGTTCGGTAGTGATCTTGACTCTAATCTAATATTTTGATCTCTGAAAGACCACTGATCAATACTGTTTGCTCTATATCGTTAGTGATCGTGACTCTAATCAAATATTTTGATCTCTTAAAGACCACTGATCAATACTGTTTGCTCAATATCGTTAGTGATCGTGACTCTAATCAAATATTTTGATCTCTTAAAGACTATTGATCAATACTGTTTGCCTAAGATCGTTAGTGATCTTGACTCTAATCAAATATTTTGATCTCTGAAAGACCCACTAATCAATACTGTTTGCCTAAGATCGTTAGTGATCTTGACTCTCACCAAATATTTTGATTTAGTTGTAAAATTCTTAAGTTATAAAGTTCGACAAAGGTATTGCCGTTTCTAGATCCTAAAACCTACGAGCACTTTAATTAATAACTACTAAAAATTTCCCACAAACCATCAAACTAGATATTTTACAGTTGTGTATCAAGATACATTTTACCAAACTGTGTGGCAAAAGTCAATCAAAGAGGTCAATAGTCAATCGTTTAAAAATTTCGTATTATTGAAAAACTACAATAGCAAAGCTTAGAAAAAAAAATTAAACAATGGATATACTATGTATGGATTGCAAAAAATAGCGGGATTACTCCACGAATGAGCATGAAACAAGTGAAGACACGCGTACGCAATTAAATAATTCAATTGACTATTAAAAAATATAATAAATAAATATTGGCTATCAATATGATGGTCAAACTACTAGAAAGTGCAATTAGGTTTTTGCAAGTAGGTTTGTACACAATTTGAGGAGTGGTGGGTGAGTGAGTGTGCGAACATTATAGTGTAATAGTATTAACAATACCCACAACATACCCTTGGTCATAGGGAGACCACCTGTGAGCTTATAGGTACATTCCATAGAAGTAACAAGAAAGTGAAATAATACAAAAGGCAACACATTTATTTACTTTAGCTTTATTGTTATTCAGTTATAACAATAAAACAAAAAAACTTGTACAATAGACAATAAATACGACTTAAAAACTATAAAAGTAATAAATAACGCATCTCGTTATATGCACGTTATAAATTTGTTGTGTGTTGAAAACATAAATATTATATTTCTAGAAAATAACTACAAATTTTATGATTTCACTCTTTGAATAGGATGATAATGATAACGAACGTTATGTATAGAATAACGAATGTTTTAAATATAATAACGGATATTTTAATGACAATAACAAATGTTAGAAGCAGAAAAACAAAAGTCTATAATATTACCACATATGATAACAGGCACTGCAATTATAATAACGCATGAATAACGAACATTTTCAATATAACTACGATTTTTCAAATGCATTTTAAACTTGATTTTTTGTTTTATAAAAAAGGGAGGAAAAACATGTCAATGTTTTGACTGATCTATTATAATATACATATAATAGCATGTTTAATAACGACCGTTATATGTCTCATAATGATCAACGAGCATTTTTTAATGGTCTTTATAGGTATTTTCCAAACTCTTCTACCTTTTATAGTTATGTAAAGTTATATCAAAACGATTTTATTCAAGTTCATTTTAGCATCCGTTTTTAGTAAAACCGGCCGTTATAAAAACTAAAGCATTACACTATGCAGCAAATTTCGATTTTGTCTCTGGGTATTGAAAAAATGATGGCTTTTTGGAATGCTTGAATTAATAATAAATAACTAGAAAATAGAATTTTTACAGAATGGTCTGTGTTTTGACAAAAAATATTCGAAATTAAAGTTGATTGGTTGACGTGGCTGAAATTTCCTTTGAAATATATAAAAATTCAATAATATTTCATTAAATAGATAAAAATAATTGATAACTTAATGGTTTCTAGTATGATAGTTTCATTTCCGATAGTTATTTTGTGTTAAATCGCATTTAAGGAATAAAACTTGTATTTATATTAATTTTGAAAGAAATTTTAGCAACGAAAACCAATAAACTTGAATTGGAAAAATTTCCACACCCATTACATGCTACGAAAATTGCCGAAATTATTTTCTATATATGATTCAAGCTTTCCAAAAAGTCATCATTCATCCAATAACGCTCATTATTCCTGAATTATTATCGCATCTCAATGAGTTTTCGCATTCGAAAATCTTAAGTATTAATGGTAACACTAAAATTCTTTAGCGATTTGCTCGCCGCCATCAGTGTCGCAGCACATGGTTTAATGGTAACCAGTGCATGTTGCACAGCAATATGTTTTATAATATTGCAATTTGCACAAACGATGACGACTGATGCGTTTGCAATTGCTAAACTGATCGATGCAATTGTCTGATGCTGCAACAGAGCTATCGCCGTCACCGTTATCGCCCAGTGCATCTAGCAAAGTATTAAGCTCTGTTCAACAAGAAAGAGAAGAAGAAATACGATTAGCAAATACATACATAGAGATTAAAAGAAAGCAAAACAGACGCAACAACAACAACATCAACATCAAAAGCATATACCATATATATAGTAAAAAAAAAATGCAAATTGAATTAAAATATATGAAGAGTGAGCGAAAATGATGATGGCATGCACAGCAACATGCAATTACCTTCACATTTCTGCAAATTGCAAGCACCGTAGACGGGTTCACGTTCCAGATATTTGCATTTGCTTGACTCAATCATAGTATTTTGCTTCCAATCGTAATCGAGACATTTAGCATAACGTCGCTGGATGCCTTCGCCGCAGGAACGTGAGCACTAGCCATATTGCAATACGAGTACATAGAAGTAAAAATGAGAATCGTTGAGTTTTACGTTGTGTTGTATGTCACGCTCTACTCACCTCCGACCACTCGGAATAGTGCCACTTTGCTCCGCAAAAGCTCACGTCCTTGTGCGTGCAATTGCTGGCCTCCCTCGGTTTCGTCCACGCGGAGCACTCGTCTTCCTCCACGGCAATACCGTCGCGCAAGCAAAGCACTGTTCGTTTACGATGCAGATTGAAACAGTCACCCGAACAATTACTCCATTCCGAGGCGAACCAGGTACCTTGGCTACATTCGCGCTGCAAGGCATTGCCACCACTGCAGACTCGCTTCTGCTCGGGCGTAAAACGTAGATCGCACAAATCCGTAAACGGAGGCGTACGATCGCAGTAGATCGAACGTTGCTCAAAGCCACTGCTATCACTACCACAATTCGCCGAGCATTCCTGATTCCATTCGGACATGAGCCACACGCCCGCCTTGTCGACACGATCGTCACGCAAGTGCCGACGCAGTGGCGTTGTAGAATTGTACATGCTGCGCACGGCAGCGGGAGAGCCAATGAGTCTTGAGTACACTCTCGGTGCTTTGTCAGGGCCACGGGCATAAATCTTCCGGCGTATAGCCTTCGGGCAGTTGCACGTCTCAGTCAATTCGGGTAGTTTCTCTTGTTCACACAAATCCTCGGCTACCTCCTCAATCTTTCCGGTTATCTGCTCTTGCACACAATTTACATAACGTGTGCGAACACCCTCCGTTTCACCATCAGTAGTGCACTTGCATTCGCCGTAGCTGGCAGGACGCCAATACGCCGGGCACAAGCCACGATTGCAGTGATAGATATCCTCGCTGAAGACAGGCTTATCTTTGAAGGCGCAACGTTTCGGAGAGTAGTAACGCGTGGGCGACTCACGTATGCAACGGAAGATGGGCGGTTGTACACCAGGGCCACATGAGCGATTGCACTGCCCGAAGCCGAGTAGTTTCCATGAGAACTGGCGCCGTCTGCGCTCTTTGCTGCGTGATATTGGTGTGGAGACTGTGCCGCCATTGCCGCCACCACCACCACCACCACCACCAGTCTCATCGATATTATTATCATCGATTTCATCCAGCGGTTGCCCCAACTCATTCCATTGTGTCTGAACTTCTTCATCTTCCGGCATGGAGGCGGATGGCACCGGCAAAGTGTAGTCGTACTTGATGCCTGCATTGAGCCCATGCGCATAGAGCTGTAAGAATTTCGTACTCGTATTTGTTAAGAAATAGACCAACCAACCAACTGACTATAACTCTCTATCTCCCTCTCTCTCTCTCTCTCTCTCTTACCAATAACACTATCGGCTTGTTCAACGGTCCCTTGGAAGTTATCACGCCCACTTCACGATTATATTCGAAGACGTCATCGTTAAACTCAAAAGTGCCAGAATTCGATGCGCGATTGTTGCCATTTATTATGTAAGTATCATCGGTTGCTT
Source organism: Palloptera scutellata (assembly GCA_958295655.1). NCBI lineage: Eukaryota > Metazoa > Arthropoda > Insecta > Diptera > Pallopteridae > Palloptera > Palloptera scutellata. The sequence continues at coordinate 60,732,719 of OY282452.1, read as the reverse complement.
TGAGCGCTTTTCCCAAAAATGTTACAATTTATTTAATTTCCAGCTTCGTAACTCTGGGCCTTTCTCAACACTTACCTAATAGATTGTCACTGCGTGACATTTGTTTAATGCTTAAATTCATGGCACCCGTCGGTATTGTCGCTATGTAATTGTAACCGTAGTTAACTGTAGCCTTGCTGTATAGCTCGGAAACTATTTGACAGAGCACTGAACCGCATTTGAAGTGGCTATCGCTAGTGGTGGCGGGACGTATCGCTCCGCTGGAGTGCATGGCCTATAAAGGTGTGGAAAATCATTGAAAACTTTTGAGTACCAAATATTGGTAACAATTTGGTTAGACCCGAAGCTCACTTACCAAACTCACAAGTAGTGATATTATCCAGATTTTCAACATATTTACAGAAAACTTTGCTATCGTTTTAAATTTTGTATATTGGAACTAGCATTTCTAGCGGTTGAATAGAATGATGATCCTCGTCGTCTACGAGAAATAACACCGAATGATCTTCAACATCTGCCACAGGCACAAATATAATACCCAATTTGTAGAACAGGATTCAAGGGACTTGATACCAGAATGAACCACTTAGAACCACTAACCTTGCAAGCCTTGAAAGCCTTGAAAGCCAACATTGAAGAAGAAATCACCAATTCGGAGGAAGATATTTTGCGAGCAACAATTTAAAATGGCGTAAAACGAGCACTAATGCGTAAACTCAGGTATCAAGGGAAGCCAAGAAAAAGAAGCTCAGACAGATTTTTGTAACTCGATACAGCTAAAAAAGCAAGGTTAGGGAGATTGTTATCCAAGGAACACGTATTTTATAAAGAAGGACGACGATGGGTGGACACAATCGACTGCTGAAACTTAAGAGATACTAATTAGAACTCACTTCCCGGGTAGCTTAAACTACACTCAGCAAAATGAAACTAGCTCACAAATAGCCAGAACATCTGCTACTCTCATTTACTGTACAGTATCAAGAGGAAAGATTCTCTAGGCTATCGACAAGAAAACTTCTTCCAGAACAAGGTGACAACTATAGAGAAAGGTCATTCTTTAAAAGTGCTTCACCGTTTTTGCACGCAAAATTTCTAGCGATCAGAGAAGCCTGTAAGAGACGCTACATAGAAAAATAGAGAATGGGGATAAGGTAACAATCTTTAGGTACCAGTCAGGCTGGTATCAAGGCCCATGAATCCTATTCTATCAATTCTAGATCGGTAAGACAGAGTAAAGATGAATTAGCAGTGTAAAGCGGTCCTCTATCAATTACTCTTATTTGGGTTCTTGACCATTGGAAGATTGAGTATAATGAGATGGCGCACAAGCTAGCTCGCTGATGGTCTACTCTTGATGTAACTGAAGGGGGATCTATTGTTAATCTGATGGACAAAATTAAAACTGATCTATTCTCTATCTCTATTGCTATCACGTTTCAAATCCGAGATGGAAATGGCTCCCATTGTGTGTTACATCAGGAAAGACATGACCAAAATATGTACGATAGCGAAAGAACTAAACAGCTGCTGGCTATTCACGGCCAAACATAGCCAGACTACCAGCAGTTCTCACTGGGCACTGGGCACTGGGAAGTGGAGGGTAAATGCAGCTGGGTGAAGCAACCTTCTGTCAATACCTAATACCTTCTGTCGCAGTAACAATGACAGAGAAGAAGCACAACTCCTTACACACTATCTATGCATCTGCCTGGCTTCGATCCCGAGAAAACCTCTTCCCTAGAAGTATTGACGGTGAAATATTTGGGGTGAAATCGGAAAACTGCTACTATTTCTAGATGTTACTAGTTGGATTTAACATTCTGTGGGATACAATTACAACAACAACAAAATGAGGTCTGCTCGCAGAACGGCACCCAGTGCTAATTTTACGCTTAACAACAGAAAGCAACCATTTAAACAAAAACAACAACAACGAAAACTAGCGGTTTTCCTTTACTATATTCTAGTTTAATTTTTTAACAGTTAATTATGGAACCTGCCGCCATTTTAATAATAAAAAACTAAAACAAAAACAATTGTGGCAGCTCCTTTCAATTGTACTTACTATTCAGTGAAGATATTGTCTTGTAATTCTCATTTACTTTACAATATTTTTCACTTATGTAAATGGATTGAGGCAGAGTTGCAGGAGTCGTCTCCTAAACCTGATATTGCGGCTGAGGCACCAAGGCAATGAATGGCCAGAGTTAGAAATAGTAGGCGCTGCAGACTTCTACGATGAACAGAGCAATCAAGCTTTAAAGGAATCGACAACCACCAACCATCCGACTGCTGAGGAGAGCACTGTAAGTAGTGCTTTATTTTGCTCCCTGATCTTCTGAACATGTGTGTTATAACTTGTTTTTTGTGATGAGAGATGAGAGATCAGTGATGAGAAATTGTGGCGGGTTCCGAAAAGATCGCATGATCTGCCTGTTTCACATTCAAGGTTATTCGTTTTAACCGAGTAATTTCAATTTGAAAAAGAAAAATTATATCAAAAATAATTCGCACTACCAATGCAAGAAGCTTGAGATAGAAAGAACAAGTCTTTTTTTTTTTAAATGACATTCACAAATAACATTGGGCACCGGGCACTTATGTAAACACTTACAGAGTCTCCGAGACTTCAGCTTATTTGTAAAGAAGAAAAGAAAAAAAAACCGGTACTTAAAAACCTCTCAACAACTATAACAACAAATCTAAAAAATAGGGGGCAAAAAATAAAGGAAAACCAATATTGCCAGATTTTCAAAGTAAGTAATTATCAAGTGATAATTGGGTCATATCAGCGGCATAAAAATTATAAAAAAAAAAACAATCGAGAACGAAACAAAAGTTCGACCTAAAATAAATTTCTACACTGATTACACAAACAACTTTGCCTGCTACTTACTTACATACTTTAAACACTTTAAATACTTGGGAATAACAAACTCAAGTGGTTCTTCATTTTCGGCTCATCAACTCGCCTATGTGCACTTGACAGTATTAGAAAAAATGCGGAAATAAATTTCCACTTTTCTTTAAACTCTTTGTTTTTCAATTTTTTTTTTTTTTTTTTGCAAGTTAAAAGCCACTTTAGAGTCGACAAATTAATTGAAACGTAACATAAAGAATAAAATTTTATAAGCACAATTCAACAGAAAGAACGAAAAACCAACAAAAAAAAACCCCTCCATTTTAGGTATTCAATATTCAAAAGCATTGCGAGAGAGACTTTTTAAGCAAATGCATAGATTAATTAAGATTTATGATATTTGGCAACACTGGCGGCGGTCTGACGATCAATCGATCGATCGATCGATGCGTTGTTGGACTTTTTGCGGCCAAACACATGCACACACACATACTCGTTTTGATTCGGTCAATGTGTGGTCTATTAGTTTTTGTGGTAGGCCGCGAGGCGATTTCGCTATCCGTCCATCCGGCAGTTCGTGTGCGCCTGTGCGCCATTAAAAATTTTTGCCAAATTGTTTTCTTATTTTTTGTTATAATGAAAATGAAATTAATTGTTAATGTTGCATATAAAAAATGGTATTTAATTTCTTTATTTGTAGGTCAAAAGCGATAACTTAATAAAAAAAAAACAACAACATTCATGCATTTATGTTGGAGGGGGAAATTGTTGGGAAATTGTGAAATATGAAAGGAATTTATTTATTTATATGGGCAAATATTGTCGGTTAATGGGAGTTTGCTTACATTAGCTAATTTACTTTAGAATCTAAAAATAAATTGTTTACTAAATATTGAATCTGAAAATATTTGAGAGACTTTGTAAGGCTGGCAACGATGACATCGGAAACGTCAACAGCTTTACGTATGTGGGAAGTGTAATTTCTATGGATGGCGGGGGCGAAAGAGGGCATTACATCGAGCATTTCAAAAGCGAGAAGGAGTAAGATCTGGAGCTCGTCGTTTATCTCCACTTCCCTCATGTTCGGTTCCCAGAAAATATAGGAAAAGATAAGCTCAAACAACAACTTGCCCACCTACTACTTACATGAATACAATAGCAAAAAGTAAAAAAAAGTAAGGCATACTACTGTGGGCAAAAAGTAGTAAGACTTTGTTCATAATTTGAAATTTTTTTATTCATTCTTCCAAATCTATTTCGTCCCCATCAAAGTATTCCCCCCCGGCCCCAATACACTTGTGCCAACGTTTTTTCCAATTCTCGAAACAGTTGTTAAAGTCAATTTCCGGAATAGCCTTCAATGCGCTTAGCGATTCATGTTTAATGTCTTCAATTGACTCAAAACGGTCAAACGGTCCACGAAGCGGTTTTTTGAGTTTAGAAAATAGCCAAAAGTCACACGGGTGACTAAGTCAGGCGAATAGGGTGGTTGCGGAACGATATAAGTCGAATTTTTGGCAAAATGGTCTCGTAAAACCAATGCAGTGATTTTGGAACCAATCGTGCATTCACTCTTCTTAGGCCCAAATGATGTTTTAAAATGGTTTTCACTGATCCTTCCGATATTCCAACGATGCCAGTAAGGTCTCTGACTGTTAATCGTCGATTCTCGAGCACCAATTCCTTGATTTTATTGACGTGTTGATCATCAGTTGATGGTTGATGTTGATGGCCGTCCTGGACGTGGTTCGTCGTCAACGCGTTCTCGACCATCTTTGAACAATTCGTACCAATCAAAAACACTTGCTCGCGACATACAATTATCACCGAAGGCCTTTTGCAACATTCTGAACGTTTCGGCACCAGAAATTTGATTCCGCACACAAAATTTAATGGAACTTCTTTGTTGAATAATTTCACTCATTGTGAAAATCGCCGAATGCACTTTTTGTACTTCAGAAAGACAAGCGTATACTAAACACTAATGATTATTTTGATGTGACATTTGGCACAGATGTCACCGACAATCATACCAACCTTAAAAAAATAATATTTTGATGAATGGGTTTCCGCGCGAAATTTAAATTAAAAAGTCTTACTACTTTTTGCCCACAGTTGTATACATACTTTAAAGTGTGGTGGCCAAACACCATTTCAAATGCAGACTCACACCGAAAATGCAACTTGATACCGTTAGCTAACGACAACCAAGCTACGCAGATGGAAATGGATCGGAAACACTGTACGAAAAACGCCCAACGAAATTTGCTGCCAAGTCCTCGAATGGAATCCACAAGGCAGCCAACAGCATGGTAGACCAAAAGTCACGTGGAAAAGGACGTTAGAGAAGGAAATTCGTGATTCAGGAAAGTCTGCGAAAGAAATAACAGTCATCACCATAGATCGCATTCGATGGAGACGATTCATTATGGCCCTATGCTCCCCCGGTGGAGTCCCAGGACAAAAGAAGAAGCAAATGGGGAACACCAGCATAAGAAATCTCAACGGCCAGAGCATATTGAACGCAACTACAAATTGCTGGGGCTAGATACTTGAAATAACAAAAGAAAAATATTAATCACATAAATTTCAACAAAAAAAAAAAAAAACCAAACCAAACCAAACAGCAGCCACTTGAGATGCCATGCTTAATTGACCGCCAATTAGCCTTAAGCCACAATCAAAATTTAATATAAAAATTCTCACACCAACATCATTACCGCAAGCAATAAAGAAAGGCAGCCGATCAGATCATCACAGCCACCTACAAACACACATACACATACTCGTACACACACAAACACAAACACAGTCACAGCCACTAAACTCATATCAGCCACAATGAATTACAGCATGAATGAATTGAGGAAGAAGCTTTAATGGTGTTACAAAATATTTAAAAAACTATAAAAACGATTAAGAGTATTTTCAATACACACAATCATCGTTGTCGTTGTCGTCATCGTTGTCGTTGTTGTCGGCATTATCATCATCATCATCATCATCACCATCATGATCAGCAGCAAGTTGATCTACTCGCCAACCGACTCGACTGCGACACGATCGAGCAATAAATAAATTTCATTTTTATAATGAATTAATTACAATGGTTAACACCATCAACTACATAACGAGACGCAGGCAAAGCGTCGATGTCGAGACGGCAAAAGCTAAAAGCAACCTAAAAGAAAAATGCTTTAACAACTAATATTTGACACAAATTACCCAAGCGTTCCACTTGATAACTGTCAGATGTCATCGAATTTATGAGATATTCTCAACAACGAAACAAAACAACAAAAAACCAAACGTGACATTGTGTCTACATGTGTGTGTGTGTGTGTGCGCTACTCTCTGTGGCGCTTTTCAAACGTCATCTGACTGAAACTGACAGCTCCTCCTCCACACACACACACACTCGAGCATGTCGTAGCGATTGCAAACAAGCCAAGCGATGACTTGTGCCATTTTTCTGTGCCTTCATTTCTGATATACATATGAATGGAATGTATCAATCATTCTATCGTTGAAAGAACAGGTCCACACATTTCTGGGCGATCGTTTGCAGTGTACAAGTCCATGTCCGCAGCTAGCCTTCTCTTTGTTTTTTTTTTTTTTTCTTTCAGCATATAAATTATTATGATTTTTTAATCAGTTTGCATGCATAATATTTTCATATTGCAAATTATTATTGAGTTGTATTGTGTATGGAGGGATTTTTGCATATTGCTGGCGAATGGTCAAAAGCTGTCATTCACCAGCATGATTGATTTCTCCAAGTGAATGTTTTCTTGTACAAGTAAGTAAGTAAGTACTTACTAAGTAAGTGTATGTGTGCTAGCCTAATTTATGAATTTTGCCCCCTTGATGTATTTATTTGGATCTGGTTTGGTTGCGTTTTAATAGTAAAAGAGTAAAAGTCAATTTGGCTATTGGCCAAAATGATTGGCATTAGTTTAACAAAAAGCAAAAATGTAAAAAAAAAAAATATAAAATTTATAAATAAGTATTAAGTAAATTAAAGGTGGTGATCTGGTAGAAAGGCAAAGGAGATAGTGCGAAATTTTACATAATTTCGGTATGGCGTAAATATGAAAGGAATTCGCTTTCAGAGCTGGAATATGCTGCATGCCCAATATTTTTACTAGGTATTCATATTTTTAGAATTGAAAGTAAAGTAAACTGACTGCAACACTAGAAAAATGCTGATATTGGCAATTGGCCAATGCAATTTTTCCATTAATTCTGCTAGAATTTGAAGCTCAAGTGCAGCAATTTCAAATAGTTTGTGCATTGCATTGTTAATAAAATGGAGATGGAAATGTGCAATTTCAATTGCTCTCTAATTTAAATACATACTAGACACTGTAGGAAATATGCAAGTTTATGAAAAGTTTTCTTTTTTTTTTTGAAGCTATAAAAAGTAATAGTTTTTACTTTTGCCATTTTATTTTAATAAGCGTGTGAAGAAATAAAAATTTGGAAATATTTTGTTCAACATCAAAATTATATTGTACCAAAAATAAAAAAAACAGATATAAAAGTTCGTGCTTAAGCTAATAAAAGTTCATTGGAAATGATATCGAAACTGGAGACTATTGAAAGTGAATGCTGGAAATATTTAATGTAATGTCTTACATACATACATACAATAATTTTTATACCTATACTTTTAAGACCATTCCATAAACGATCTCTTCAATGGAAAGCCAACTTTACGCCGGTGTTCACATGCGCAACACACTCCTGTTAGTGCTAGTTTGTTGTTGTACTTTACTTACTTTACTTTTAAGGGCACAACAGCCCATGGAGGGCCTAGGCCGAGCTTTTCGCATCCACTCATGTTGTGCGTGTTATATTTGTACGTGTTTGTTGTTGTATTAATTGCTAAAAAGAGAGCGCTACCGCATGCTGTGAAATGCAGTGATATTTTATTGTTTCAAATACCTATGCTCTCATTTCCATATTCTCTCATCATCCGTTCAAACCGATAACGGTTTATTTCTGTTATACATATATACAACAACAAAACACAATGCAAAAGCATTCACCTTACTCATTTTTACATATGCTTTTGCATTACAAACACACAACAACAAACCACACATTATTTTATACAACAGCCGAGAAAAACCGTAAGCAACAAAAACAATGCAAAATTTCACAATCAGTGATGTTAACTCCTTTTCATGAAACTACTGCCTGAGATGCCAGCAATTACGCTTAGTTGCAAAAAGCATCTATCCGAATGTTTTATAACCAATGTGATGTAGTGGTCGCTGTAGCGTAGTGGTCGTTCGTTGGACTGCTACGCAGAGTGTCCGGGATTCGAATCTCGGCACAGGCAAAATCAAAAAGTCGAAAAAATAATTTTTCAACACGACATTACCACCACCTCTTGGCAGGCAATGGCAAACCTACAAGAGTAAAAATTGCTATGAATAGCTTTTCACTTCGCCGTTCGGATTCGGCATTAAACTGTAGGTCCCATCCATTCATGTACAAATATATCACGCACAACATGAGTGGATGCGAAAAGCTCGGCCTAGGCCTTCCATGGGCTGGTGCGCCATTAAAAGTAAATAAGTAAGTAAGTGATGTAGTGTAAATTTACAACACACATTTGCGCAATCAAATAAATTTACTTAGAAACCATTCAGCAGATAAAATACACTGATGCTTTACATCGATGGATTCTGGAACTCATCCTTACTTAGTTGTTGCAGTTTTATAATAACTAGGAACTAAAACTAAAACTAAATATTATAAAACAAAATTTGTATTCAAAAAATTTAAAATCAATTTCATTTAATTGTTGAAATAATAAATTAATTATATTGCTTCTGGGGAAATATATCTTCGCAAAGATCACTATCTATACGATTCTTTAAGTTCAAAACAATAGTTTTACAAGGTCAAAAAAAGCTACCTTGCACAACACCCGAGGTAGCTGTGTAAGGATTAGACTTAACACTGTCAATAAATACATAATTGAGTCTATTATCGTACAGAGGAATGATTTAATTCGCAGTTGTTAGAAAAGTAGAACGAAAAACGAAAACGCATTCTAGAAAGTTTCTTTCTTCTTCTTTAAATGGAACAACAGCACATGGAGGGCGTAGGGCGAGCTTTTCTCATCCACTCAGGTAGTGCGCGTTATATTTGTACATGAATGCTAGGGCCCTAAAGTTGTATGCCGAATCCGAACGGCGTTTTTTCTTATGCAATTTTTAGTCTCGTGTAGAAAAATTGTTTTTTCTACTTCTTGATTTTGCATGTGTCAAGATTTGAACCCGGGACACTATACATAGTAGGCCAACGTACTACCAACTACGTCATGGCAAGCACATTAGCAAATTTAGCCATTAAAATATCATGCAACGCTTACAAAATATTCGTATAAATGGTATCAAAGTGAAAAGAAGACTGAATTGCTATAATTCGAGTAAATTGGAACGTTAGTGACCGTGGAACTCACAGAATCAAAAATAGTTATGCTGAAATGGTGAAATAAAACAGAAGACAATTTCCACATAACAAATAAATTCGTTCAAAAAGTTTAGGTAAAAAACTTTTTTATAGCAGCCAATGCAGAAGTTATATAACTGATCTTCTATTTCTCCAGAAAGACACCCATAGATAAGGATTTATTGAATAACCTAAGAAGAAGAGGCGAAATGGAGAGGAGAAATGGATGAAATACATTACTTCACAAAAAAAAAAAAAAACCAACACGATGATAATTAGTCTGTTGAGCAATTTAAGAATGCAATTCATGATATCATCGACAGTTAGAGTAATCAAAAAAAAGACAATCGAGGATATTATGTTTAAAACAACCGAACCAGTAGGTATCAGTTTCAAAAGTTTGCTTTAAAAAACTCATTACAAATATTAACTGATTCAAACGATCATTTAGTTTTATATATTAAAGAAATGTGAATCCTGATCTTTTGAATCATAACCTAAAACTAAGATTTCAGGAAAATAAATGTCAATTAATCTATTCAATGATTTTGAATAAATCACTGTGCGACACTGAGATACTCGATATTACAGGAGAAGACAGTAATTATGATAGGGTTAACAACACTGTTATTTTTGTCCTCACAATTAACGATGTAGATTGTATCATCAAAAAACTCTCAACTCTCTATCTATGCTGATGACATGCAAATTTACCGACACATTCTAATACCCCTTGACAATCGCCCACTACAAGATGACTTGAATAATTTTTCAAAATAGAGCGTTAAAAATTTTCTCGAGCTCAATGCCAGTAAATGTCAAATCATAACATATTCCAGAAAGTGAATTCCTTCACTGCCTAGGATATATTTTATACGCGATAACATTGTCCCCTCTGTAACTTCGTTACGAGACTTGGGTGTTATCGGTGATAAATAACTAAATTTTCCTTCCCATATTGATGACGTTGTAAATAGGTCCAACTGTGTGCTCTTGGGTTTGTGAAACACTGGTCCAAAGAATTCTCAAACACATATGTCACAAAATCTCTCTATTTTACATTTGTCAGGCCAATTCTTGAATATGCTAGCTCAAGTCTGGTCTCCTTATTATAACACCCATTCCCATAGAATTGAAGCAGTGCAATGCAGATTTATTCGGTTTGCCTTGCGTGGCCTATCATGGTCTGATCCTTGCCCCCATATAAAAATCGTCTAAAACTACGGTAACGTACAGTCCCTTGAAATCCCCCGAAAAACCGCCGATACAGTAGTTGTTCATCAATTATTAGCTGGAAACATTGACTGTCCCGCGTTGCTTCACACAATTTTTATTAACACCAACCCACGTAACCTTAGATCTGTGCCCGATTTTCGTTTGAATACTCACCGAACAGATTATGGCGGCAACGACGAACCAATGTCTAGAATGCTTCGAATAGCCAACGACATTCCAAATGTTTTTGACTTTCACCATAGTA